>CM030878.1:11832185-12432185 GCA_018132145.1 Boehmeria nivea var. tenacissima | reverse complement strand
ACGCACTTCATCTTCGAGTAACCGTAGGATCGATATCAACGGTGGTTGTTAAACACATCTGAATTGGTCTTTTGGCCAACTCTCTCTCTCTCTCTCTCTCTCTTTGTAATTCCCAGTTCGGAGTCCGACACGTACTTTGAAATCCTAATCCTCTTCTTCGAACAAGAAAACATCTTTGCTCATTGCTTTTCAATGAAATTCCTGGTATGTACATACTCATAGGTCTTTTCTTTTTCTTTTTTTTCTTTTAATCTTTTTGCTTTTAGATATTGGTTTAACTATTATCCTAAGTTTCATGTACGCAATCCAGGAAAATTTAACGATGCGAAATAAGACCACCGAACCAGATAAACCCCCTGAAATGCCTTCTTTTTGGTTCGAAATCTCCGACTCCGTTTCTCGTCGCTACCACTTCGAGCCCGACGGTCAACTCTCTGTAAGTAAACTTCCTTATCTCTCTGTTTATGAATATCAATGATACATATGTTGTTTGTCATTCAATCAGTGATTGTCTGTCACAATTACTTATGGGTTTCTGTTAGACAGCACAGATTAAGCTTCTGTCATAGGTTCATTTTGTCAAATCCCATGAGCAAGTTTTTTTGTTTCTTTGAAAATTGTCCAAGTTGTGCTTGGAAATAGAAATTATGTTTTGTTCTTTTAGTGCTAGAAGATGAATAAAATTGATTGTACAACATACCCATTTCAAGAATCATGTTTGGAAGCCGAGCATTGTCATTGAGCTTCCGTTGAGCTCGGCTCAACACATAAGCGAGTCCCGCGCGAGAGGCAACAGGGCCCAGCTCTGTGTCTACGGTTACGCTGGGCTCTAGTTAAGCTGAAGAACAGTCTCATACCATTTTTTTTCAATAAAAAAAAAATATTTGGAGTGATTTCACGACTTTAGAACATGTACTGAGGTGAGATTTAGACATGGAACCAATATGCAGATCGTAGTTTTATTGTCACGATGGATATTTTTGTTCTTTTCTCTGCAGGCAACTCTTGTTGAAGACACAAGACCAGTAGCCCATAAGGTGGTGGATTCTTTCCTGAATAAGTTTTTTCCGTCAGGATACCCATACAGGTGAGCTTAGTTGATTTATCATAGTCGTAATTGCGAACAGCATAACAGCAGATAGGGCTGTTTCTCATGAAGATTCAAATGTGTTACTTGTCTCTAGTGTCAATGAGGGATATCTTAGATACACTCAATTTCGAGCACTACAACACTTCACCAGCGCAACACTCTCGGTGTTATCAACTCAGGTCTGTTCCCGATACCTATTGAAGCATTTTTATATGTTAAGTTAGTAAAGATTCTTCAGAAAATAAATGTAGTTAGAGGATTTTCATATATAATTGCATTTCCAAAGCAAGAAGATGTAGATGTGGCATTTCATGATTTCCATTCCCTTATCACTTATATCAGTTAGAAATTTACTGATTAATATATTTTCCTCTTTATTTAATACTATGGATTTATGTGGCAAGTATACATTGCGGTCGTTTGTCTTTGTGCTTAATCCTTTGCAGTCACTACTATTTGCTGCAGGCTTGCGGCCGACCCCAGCACAAGCAACGGTAGTAAGTTGGGTAAGTTACAAGTGGTTTGATGAATGCCAAGTTCTATCATGACCAGTGACTTTCTCGATGAACATTAGATATTTAATCTTGTTGACATGCAGGTCCTGAAGGATGGGATGCAACATGTTGGTAAACTTATATGTAGCAATTTGGGTGCAAGAATGGATTCAGAGCCTAAACGATGGAGAATCCTGGGTTTGTGTACACTCTCTTGGTCTAGTGTTTATCGAATAGTTGCATAATTTGGGTATTTTATCTAATAATAGTTAGTCTTTGTTTTTCACTCGAAACCAAGTATACCGTTATTGGCTATTCCTTGGTGTCTTAACAGAAACGAATTGTCTGTATTGCAGCTGACGTGCTCTATGATTTGGGCACGGGCTTGGAAGTTCTTTCTCCATTGTGCCCACATCTTTTTCTTGAAATGGCAGGGCTAGGAAATTTTGCGAAGGTAGGTTCATACGCACACATGCATATTCATCTTCAATATTTTATGCTAGTGAAAGATAAGTTTTAGCTGTCAGTAATAGCATAACAATGATCTTGTCTCTTTGCATCTGTGTCTTTCTGTTCTCAGTTTGTTGTTGTGACATCGAATCTGTTCTCTTAACAGGGCATGGCGGTTGTTGCAGCAAGAGCAACTAGATTGCCAATATATTCTTCGTTTGCTAAAGAAGGCAATCTCAGTGATCTTTTTGCAAAAGGGGAGGCCATCTCAACTCTTTTCAATGTTGTCGGGATGGGAGCCGGGATTCAGTTAGCATCAACCGTCTGCTCAACAATGCAAGGAAAGGTATAGAATCTACATAATCAACAGACATAGAAGTTCATATAGGTTTGGCCAAATGATAAAATAAGCTATCCAACAGTATTCAGGCCAACCCTATAGGAAATACTAATTAATTTATCTATTATACTAATTGGACATTGGAGAATTTTTATACTTAAAAACGCTTTGCAAATCTGAAAAATGATATTTGTTTGTTTCCATCAAAGAGGTTATATTTTGGTGATTTGACACGAATCTGGTCTGGAAAAGGAACAAGAGAAAAAGAACTTCTAGTTCTAATCACTTGTAACTCCTTGCAGTTGATTGTTGGGCCGATTCTTTCCGTTATTCATGTATGTTGTGTCATTGAAGAGATGCGAGCAGCTCCAGTGAACACACTAAATCCACAGAGGACTGCTATGATAGTTGCTGATTTTTTGAAGGTCTGTTATCTCTGTCTATATTAGCATTTATGTATAGCACTTGCTTTATGGGTAAAGTATTCTCTTATCCAGACAGGAAAAGTCTCAAGCCCAGCTGACCTAAGGTATCGAGAAGATCTTCTATTTCCCGGCCGGCTCATAGAAGATGCCGGAAATGTCAATGTCGGAAGGGCCCTACACAAGGTAATAACGCCTTCAAAACTTCGCGAGCAAAAACAAGTTTTTCCAGAGGAGAAGTTTCTTTTAAGCCACGGAAGCAAGTGGGTTGACATGGTGTTGGAGCACAATGCGACGGGTGAAGATGCATTGAGAGGGTGGCTGGTTGCTGCCTATGCTGCAGATATAGAGAAGTCTTTCCATGAGCCCCGGGATGTCGCACTGCAAGCCGCTTACAAGAAGGTGAACGAAGTTTTTGCGCCTTTTGTGTCAGAACTGCAGGCCAAAGGTTGGCATACTGACCGTTTTCTAGACGGCACGGGAATTCGTTTTGCTTTGTAGTAAATTCAATTACAGGCAACCTTTTTTGAGAGATGGAAGTTCCTTTAGGACTGATTTCAGAGTAAGATTTTGGCTTACTGTACTGAAGTTTTCAATGAGTTAAGAGTAGTATGATCTTGTAGAACTTTGTACGGAAATTTTCTGATTGTAACTTCCAATTCATTTTCTAAATGGCCAACTTTAAAAAAATTTAGGAAACTAGCTTATAAATATGATTATTCTGTAAACAGTATTGTAATTTATTTGTTGCAGCTGCATATAACTATTAGGAAATTATCGATATAGCAATAACTTTAATTACTGGATATACAAATATAAAATTTGGCTACTTAAGCACTTTTTATCAAGTGAAATTTAAGACATACATCGCTCTTAAAGTAATGACATTTACATGCCACAAATAAATTTTCAAAATAATGACATATAAGACACACTACGTACACATTTAGGTAAACGTACAAGTTTGACACGATACGAAACATAACACTTGAGCAGTTTAAGTGAATAAGTGACCAAAACAATATGAAAATTATATTATATTAGTCAACGTATATGACCACTCATCAGTCATCACCAACCTTAAGATAGAGAATGTCTCACATTTCATGAGAATTTTTTACAATTCAATCGTTGATATGTTGTCGTATTTAAAGTGTTGCTTCAGCAATATCGTCTCATTTGTGGTCCTTCGGCTTGAGCTTTTACTTTTTTTCCTTTTCAATATTACATTCACTTTTTCTGTTTTGATTATTTATTTAGAAGATTTTTTGGTATGGTATATCTAATGGTGGAAAATAATTCTTAATTGTCAAGATAATATTTAAGGAGTGAGACTCGTTGAAAAATTAATACAAGATGCCTGCTAATTCTGTCCATTTATTTTTGTCTCTTTCCCTTTAGTCATATATCTTTACCCTAGATGCGTATTTTTTTCTTGTTATGTTTCTTTTCTGTTTTTTTTTTATTTTATTTTTTATTATATACATAGAAATAGAAATAGAAACGGGACGGAGCCCGAAATTAAGACTAGGAGATTTATAGTAATATATTTTAACAAGTGTGGTAGAAGGTTAGAAAACAAAAAAATAAAATAAAAATTAAGGGAGCTATTGAAAATAAAAATTAAAAATTTCATTACATGGCCCACTATTTATAATGTGTAAGCTTAGAGCCTTGGACCAGAGGAGCTGGAGCCCACTCTGGGCCCAAATTGGCTCCGTCCACATGCTTAAATTAATGTGTTGCCCTTTTTTTCTCTATTATCTTCATCATTTGTAAAAAATATAAGGGCAATTTTGTCAAATTCACTACTAAAACGTGACATGGACGCAAACCTTCTTTTAAAATGACAATTTTTAATACAAGTCGTCTAAATGTGACATTTTTCAAAATTTGCCATATACATGTATTTTTATGAATATGAACTCAGGTGTTTATAAAAACGACACCATAAAGAATTTGTTAAATAAATTTCAATTTTAATTTTAGTTTTAGAATCATTACTATAAAGCTAAATTTGGTATTTAAACACTCCGTAATGTAATGCGCCACATTATATGGGGAAATTTTTAAAATATGCTACTTCTGGACAGTTTGTTTTGAAAAATGCCACTTTAAAATAAGGTTTGTTGTTCATGCTACTTTTTAGTAGTGGATTTGACCGAATTACCCTTTTTTTTTTATATAAATGAGAAAGATAAGAGGAGAAAAGGGGGCAACATAGTAATATGATAGGAAAAAAAGTGACTTAACATGCAATAGTGATAGGTTACAAACTTGAATGCCAAATGTGGTATGAGATCAAATTTTCTCCATTTTATGTTAAATTCGTCAATAATATATTTTTTTCTTATCCCCATGATTCACATAATGTAAAACAAGACAATCTCTAATACAAATGTTAATGTTAAATTTGGCATAAAAAGGGAATCAGAATGATACTCTAACGTAGTAGTGTCATTTTAAATATTTTTATTATTCTATTATTATTTAATTGCACAACTTATTAAAGACAATAAATATTAGCCAATAGTAAGAAACATATTAATAATTTTTTAATATAAAAGATTTTTTAATAATATAAAATTATAATCATAATTACTTTTATATTTAATGATGAAAAAGTAATCAATTAATACTAGTTTCGAATGTTAAAATTTAACATTATACTGTAATTTAGAACCAAATTTAACATTTACTAAATTTAATATTAAAAATATTGAATTGAAAATTTATTTACCCAGATACTAAATTTTGACATTGGTACGTTAATGTCCCATTGCATACGAGTGATACCTAGGCATGTAAATATGGAATAAATAGTACCGGGTAAAAATTTACCCGGTAAAATTACCGGATAAAATCCGGGTATTACCCGAAAGTTATTCGGATGGTAAAACCGGATATATACCCGGAATTACTTAAAAAATTTGGAATAAATATATTTGCCCGGCAATTCTATCTTTTGCCCGGAATTTAGCCGATTTTCATGACTTTTTTTAGTCATAGACAGTTGGACTTGGACACTATGCGAGAGAGAGAGAGAGAGAGAGAGAGAGTGTGTTTTGCCCAGGATTTTACCCGATTTATTCCATGGAATTCCATGATCACTGATACCAATAGTCTCGGTGCTTTTTTTTCAGTCGCAATCACGAAGTATTTTCAGAGGTGACAAAAACAAGTTCACAGCACTCAAATTCATGCATTTAACGTCATTAGAGGAGAGAGACCAGTATTGTTTACTTGACTCACTGAATGCCGATAATGACATTTAATAACAACGTCAAAAACCAAGCGTGTGATACTCTAAATAATGACAATGCTTTTTGACCGAAGTGATATCATATATGTAATGTGACAATTAGGGACGGAGCTAGAAATAAATAATAGGGTGGCCAATTACTAAAAGTTAAAGTATTTAATAAATATATTTATGTCAAATTTTATATATTTTAAAGTGTTAATTATATTAAAATACATAATTTTTCTCTTAAATGTCATGAGAGCTATATATAATTAAATATATACTTCAGCAATTTTCTTTTCCATGTACTGTAGCAAATAATTAGTTAAAAATTTATTTTTTATCTTGTTGCGAAGCGTAGTCTTAACTATACTTCAAGTTTTTTTAATAAATTTTGGATTTCTTAATATTAATAGGGGTTTAGCTTAATAAATTAAATTAATATATATAAACTATAGATAATTATTGGGTTTCATTTATTGCATAAACAAATTATTAATGAATGAAGCAGGAAAAAACCTAAAATCAACACAATAATAAAAATAAATACCCAAACTCAATTCGTTAATTTTTTGCACATGCTTTTGTTAACTAAATTAATTGCCACCGGTTACCACTATGTAAATAATAGAATCACTTGGATAATTTGTTATATTTTTCAAAAGATTGAGTATAAATTTAAATTATGTGTTAAAAATTAGTATTCACTATAATTTCTCATAATATTCCATTATATCCTAAATAAACAATAATTATTGGATTTTATTCACTTATTAAATCAATAATCAATAATTCTCTAGTAGCATAAGGATCTCTAATAACATTGAAAGATAAATTTTACAAAGAGGTAAGAAATTAATACTTTCAAAATAAAAATAAAAAATAAAAAAACATTTGAGGTGGGGGGCCAGGCCCCCCTTGAATACCACGTAATCAAAATTATATATGTAATAAAGGTCGCGGAACGTAGTAGTCAACATGCGGTTGGTGAAGACAATTCATGCTACTCATCGACTGGCTGGCCTTGAAGATAAACATACTAAAAGTCTTCTAATTATAAAAAGCGGAAATAAAGAGAAAATGACTTAAAGATTTCTTGAAGATTCAACGAAATATCACAGTTAAGGACCGACTCTTGAAGAGTCAAGTGGGGGTTCAATATTTTACAACTCCTGAAACAGCTTATATATATATATATTAAAGAGTTTCGATATATAGTGTCTCAATTAATTGTCCCCATAAAAAAATTACTCAATGTCCTATATATATGTTCACATAATTTTATATTCCTATTTTCATATAATTTTTAGTACTGTGAATGTTTCAAACTTCCCGAAAAGTCGCACTAGACCTACTAATTAAAGGGTTTTTTCTTTTATTTTTTAGTTTGTTTTCCAAACTGATATTGGTTTAAAGGAAGATTATTTGTTTATCGTCCAATCACTATATCCCTCTAGAGTTGCATGTGTGATGTGTGTGTACTTAAAAAAAAATTCTGTTTAAACCTTTTTCATAGTGTAATACAAGCCTTAGAATTCAACATGTTCTTAGTGGGTTCTAGCCAAAACAAATCTAAACACAAGATCAATAACGTAGGAGAGAAAAAACTTATGGATAATAGTGGGAAAACCTATTCCTCAAAGAATGAAAATTTTGGATTCCTCGTACATGTTTGTCGTGGTGTTATGGATGTTGTATCGTATCGCTCTTGTGCTATTAATGCGCCGATAGTTCGTTATCTGTGACGGTGAGGTATAAACTCAACAATACCCCGAGTCTGGGCGTGGCGTCTTCATGAATGTGGGGGGTGCTAGAATCGTCTTTATATTTTTGAAATGCTTTTTCATATTTGGGGTCCAATGGAATGATTTTTTATTTTTTATTTATTTTTCCGTAATAGACACTTCATGGGGAGTAGGAGCTAAGCTCATGCACAGTTGAAGCGTCGTAAATAAGAATCCTTTGGGATGAAACTCTTGATTTTCTTTTGGTCTTTAGGAGCTTCTTGCGCGAGTATTGCGTTTTTTCTTGCCTTGGTCAATACTAATCTTGACGAATCGCTAACGGAGTCGCCATTGTTCTTAGTGGGTTATAGCTAAGACGAATCTAAATACAAGATCAATAATGAGAGATAATGCTTAGATCATTTCAAATGCATATGTAAATGCTAAATTTGGCACTCAAAATGGTAAAAATATTAATATTTGACATTAGATACTCCAATGTACAAATGCTATTTTGTTATTTTATTATTTTATAGTTTTTTTTTTTTGCTATGATTATTATTTTTTAGTTGTAAAAATTAAAAAAGTAGTTAATGCTAACCAATAGTAGACAAGACTACAAATAATCATAATGACTTGTAGGTAAGAGAAAATTTTTTTAATATAATATTAATTTTTAATTAAATGCCTAAAAATTGACCAATCAATACTCTACTTCAAATGCCAAATTTTCGGTATTATGCTATCCTTGGTGCCAAATTTAACACTATGTATAATATTTTTTAAATTTAGTGTTAAATTTGACATTGTGTTGAATAATTTTTATGTAAAAATGTCAAATTTTGACATTGGCAAACACATTTGGCATTGCATTGGAGATCTTTATAGATTGGAGTGGGGAAACCTATTCTTCCGAGGATGGCGTTTTTAGATTCCCCGTGCGTATTTGCCGTGGTGTTATAGATGTTGTATTGTATGTAAATAGTAGAGCTCTTTTTCCCTATTTATAAAGGGGAGACATTAGCAAATCATAACACTGTTGCCCTTTCTAGAGTACTTGTAATTACAGCTTTAGAAATAATAAAGTGCGCTGCTTCAAATCATTAAGTATTTCTATTTCCCTCCGTTGGACTAGGTTCCATTGCCTCTAAGACTCGTACTTATAAAATTCATGGATTAACAAACATCTTTGTGCCTCTTTGTGCTTTTTTAATTCTTTGGGAGTGTGTTTGTCTCATCGTTGTTGTGCTTTGGACCATTATGATAAATAATTATCTGCAACATATTTATTTTGATGAGGCGATGACTTAGTTCCAAGACTATATGAAACACTAGAATGTAATGGATAAGGGTAATGGAAAATGAATTTTTATTTATTTATTTATTTTTCCTCCTTTATTTGTTTGGTGTCTTGAAGAAGATAAGGGTGCTGAGGAAATTTTAAGGAATATTGGACGGTCGTGTGCTTGGCATTTGACATATCAAAATTAACGTCCTATTATTACTTGTTGGAATGGTGTACCTGTAATGGAGAAGTTTAATTACATATCTGTGTTTGTTAGACTAATATTAAAAAATATTTGGAAAAATAGATATTCTCATTAAATAATATATATATATAACAATTTTTAAATAAAAAAGGAGAAGCACCAGGAACGCAGATGAGGACGGATCTGGATTTTACTTCAAGACAAATTTTATTTTTTCAAAAACTTTGAATAACTTGAAGACGACAGCTAATAATTATAGTGTGGTTGAAATTTTAGAAATTTTTTTTGAAGACGGCTACTAATTATTGATTAAAAAAAAAAGATGATCGCTTTTTGAAATTTTATTAGGTAAAATGAATTTTCTAATAAAACTTATAATAAAAGTACAAATATATAAAATTCGGTGGGGAAAAGTGGAATCTATAATTTGAAATTTTACTTGAAATTTAGGGTAAATTAGTAATTTTAAAAGTTCAGAGGAGCAAGTGCCCCGCTAATTGTCACGTGGACCCGTGCTAGACAGATAGTCAAATTA
Organism: Boehmeria nivea var. tenacissima; assembly: GCA_018132145.1. NCBI lineage: Eukaryota > Viridiplantae > Streptophyta > Magnoliopsida > Rosales > Urticaceae > Boehmeria > Boehmeria nivea. The sequence goes on along the minus strand of CM030878.1, from coordinate 12,422,396 downwards.
CTAGAGGCTTACAATAAATTGATCGTCTACCATTAAATATTCCACCAATAATACTAAACCTGCTATTTTATCAATAAAAAAGAAAAAAAATAAAAAAGTTGTAAGATTAATCATATTCATATTTTAAATTTAAAAAATGCCCTTCAAGCACTCGACGTTTATTTACAAATGCCAATTTTCCTTTTATAATGATTTTTTCTTTTTATTTTCAAATTTATTAGAGATTATACCATAAATATTATATATATTTCTACCCTGAGTTTTTGGTAATACAAATTTTATCCTTTAGCTTTTTAAATTGAACAAAAAATATATCTTATTTTGATTTTCGGTCAAAAACGCACCTAAAATGTACATATCACAACTTGATTCACTAAATAATAATAATAATAATATCAGCGGCCAAAGTATCAGCCACACACAATGGTTGTTGATAATCTTTATCGGCGACCGCAAACTCTTTGTCAAACGTACAAGTAATTATTTGGTCAAAAAACATATCAACCTGATAACATCGGCGATCATTAGGCATGACGGAGGAATCTCTTGCGAAAATAAAATTATTGGCAATCATTTATTGTGACCGTCAATAATCTTCGACGACCACTGCTAATGGAGCATAATTTTCCGCCAAAAGCAAAAGTATCTGATAAAAAAATTATAGCAGATAAAAAAATTATTATTGTATACATATGTGAATCTAATATCTATTAAAATAAATATACAATATTATGGCTAATTAGTTGATGTTGGCGTACATGCGAGCACTCTTCTACAAATATGTGTAGGTTCGTCATAAAAAACGGACTACATATAGCATCACTCCATGATATTTTTGTATAAAACCCCCTTTATAGCTAGCATTCACTATCGCCTAAACTCTAAAGCTGGCTTATAGGCATTTATAGAGAAAAACTGTTCTCAACTAGGGCTCTTATTTCACTTTTTGAGATAGAAACAAAAAAGAAAAAAAAAAGAAAAAAAAAAGAAGAAAAAAGTAGCTAAAACTAACTAGAAGAAAATGGTGAGAGCACCATGCTGTGAGAAAATGGGGTTGAAGAAAGGGCCTTGGTCTTCTCAAGAAGATCATATTCTCATCTCTTACATTCAACGTCATGGCCATGGCAATTGGCGGGCACTTCCCAAACATGCCGGTAATTATTCAATTATTTGTAAATTGATTTCCCACGCTTTAATTTCGAACCAAGAAAAAAAATTATATATCGCTGAATTAATGCGAACAAATTTAGTCTTCAAGTTGGAGTTTGTTATATTAGTTGCTTTGGGAAATTGAAAATAACTGGGCAGGTTTATGTATGTAATATATATTCTTTCGTTGTATTAATGTTCTTGAACTCATTTTTTTTTTCCCTCAATTATTACACTGTAGGTTTATTAAGATGTGGAAAGAGTTGTAGGCTTCGATGGGTAAACTACTTAAGACCTGATCTTAAGCGAGGTAACTTTAGCAGAGAAGAAGAAGAAACCATCATCAAGCTACATGAGCTGTTGGGGAACAGGTACGTAGAGATGACACACACATATTTGCGTATATATTATATATTATTACACGTTGTTATTAATATATGTTTCCACATGGAAGATTTAGAATGTCGAAATCTGACTTTAATTTGTGATCTTTCAAGAGTGGAATAACATGTATTAAATTTATCAACATGTCTCTATCTCATACTGAAAAGATTCCTAAAAAGAATTCATTAGGAAATTGGACACGTTTTCCTAGCATTAACGGAAAAAAAATGCTCAACATGCATGCATGTCATCAAGTTTTGTAACATTCTTTTTCTCATTTTATGCTCTCGTTTCTTTAGTACAAAATCTTAACAAATCTCTCTATACTTTTTTGCCTTTTTTTTTTTTTTTTTTGGGATCAGATGGTCCGCAATTGCAGCGAGATTGCCGGGACGAACGGACAACGAGATAAAAAATGTTTGGCACACCCATTTGAAGAAAAGGGTCAAGCAATCAGGCCATAATGTTGTCGTTCATCAAGAAACTTCAGAGCAACCCCAAGTTGAACCTGGTGATCAAGTGTTAGTGTCTAGTTCTGAGAAAAACGACAACATCAATGAGGATTATAGGCCAATTTCTCCACATCAAAGCTCAACAAATATTAGTGACATCTCGTTGCCAGTTTATAGTAATTACTGTGACAACAGTACTAATATTAGCGATAACAATATTAACAATAATGCGTCGACAATGGCCGATTACTCTCCAGGGAATTCGATATATGAAGTGGACGATAATTTTTGGTCTGAAGCTTTCTCAACCGAGACTTATAATAGTGCTTTTATTAGTTCTGAGGTAGTGGATGGTTTTTCATCAATTAGTGACTACCAGGAACTACTTCATTGTCCATTACTAGAGACTAGTAGCTATAATTATGAGCAAAATAATATTGACGACATATGGAATTTTTGTTCAACAGCTTAACGAAAGCTGGAGATGTATCATAATTATTATACTAGCTGAGTTTTGAGAAATCTAAGTGTAGTACACTTCATTTGCTGTAGTCATAAATAAAAAATTCGCCTAATCTCTCCAAAAAAAAAAAAAAAAGTTTTAATATACTTTTCCTATTATCTTTGTTTCATGTGGCCTACTTTTTTGACCCTTGAAAGTAGAAGTATACTATTCAACGCTGCAAAAACTTGTTCAGCGTTCTACCTTTTACGCCACATATAATATATGTACTCGTCCAATCAAATTAAGCAGACTAATATAATTGATAAATTAATGAGGACAAAAATCTATCTTGCATGTGCATGGTTTTAAGTCTTTTGACGGCGTTTCGCTTGACGTGAAGAAAAATTGTCAGCAAATGAGAATTTAAATATCAATTATTGAAGAGTGCTACCTAAGAACGAAGAGTATGAATGAGATTAGTTAATATTACTATTTAATATTTATTATGTGGTATCTTTTTTCCACCTGCCCCGTTTTATATAATAACATTATCTACCAAACACAGTGTTAATTTAATTGTTATTCTCTATCAATTGGTACAGCAATGTTATATATATATATATACGTGTAACTTTTATGCGTTATCTTTCTCTACTGAACTTTGTGTTTAAATTATTCTCTCAGTTTTCCTTTGCTATAATAATTATTTAGCTCAATTGGTTCAATTATAGATAGATGATCGAAACAAGTACTTGATCGATCAGTGGGCAAGTTAGTGTTTAATCACGTACGCAGTAATAGGATTAGAACATGTTTAGTTTTTAAGCTTACAATTTGTGGATTGTTAAAAATACTATATAAACAATGGCCTTAATATTAAAGTAGATAATATGGTTTAACACGAAAGACTTTTTAGTACCAGTTAATGCAAGTTATATTGTATAAAGAGCGTTTTTTTGTACCATACGACAATACGGTAGTTTGAAAATGTCAAATACATTGTATTCTGTAATACGATACGATGAGTTTATATGGAGTACTAAACATGTCCTTAAGGGGTTAGCTACTAGTATTTTAGATTAAAAGTGTAATTGGTAGTAGAGAGAAACAGAAGGAGAAGAGAGCTAAAGGGATTTTGGGATAATTTTCGGACATATTAGGTAATTTGATAGATTGGATTTTGAGAGTATATAGAATACTGTAGAGGAGATTCAAATTTTAACAAATTTTAATTGAGTGGATTAATCAACTGAAATGTTATGTGATTCACTTTGTTGCATGCCATTGAAGTTTTTAATAAGTTTGCAACTATATATAATATCTTTTTCACTCCTCTTTACTTTCTTCCACTTTAATGACATATTTCTAGCAGTCTCGCTTCTTTCACTTTTCTCTCCCACCTACCAATTAAAGAAATTATATGTGAATGTTGAGATATGAGATAAGATATCATTAAAATTTGCCATGGGTAATTATATATTGAAGAACAGACTATATTAAAAAAAAAAAAAAAAAAAGAAAAAAAGAACACTTTTCATATGCCACAATTAACAATATGCTAGTAGCCATGGTAGCCATTATAGCAACAATTATGTAGAAGTAGTAGTACTTAACTCAAGATAAAAAGGACAAACTGCCAGCCAGAGCCAAAATGATAGTGTGACTAATGAAAAATGCTTGCATCAGACGCGTCTGATGAATTTGGGCCGTCCGCCATTCGTCAGATGTTTGACGCAAACAGAACTTGTGACTTATAAGCATCAGCTAAGTTGACTAATTAGCTTTTCATGTACAATTACGCCTCTTCTTCTTCTTCTTCTTTTTATTTATTTATTTATTTTTAGTTGAGTATTTGTTTTAATTAGATGAACAACTTTGAACAGACTTTAGACGAGGTAAACGTATAAGAAAGATAGATAACTAACCAGGTCCACGTAGCTCATCCATTGCATATATAATTCACGGTGGAGTGGAAATTTTTGCTTAAAAAAACATTAAATAAAATAAGATTGTTGTACTTTTGATGAATCATTCTATTTTACTTTTATCCATTAATGTTTGAACTATTGTTATTAAAAAAACTTGTTTATCATTATAAGTTATGCATCATCTTACATAATAATAAAGGGTTCTAAATTTAATATTAAGTATTTTGTACCAACATATTAACTGTTAAACTTTCGTTTGTAGAAACATTTATGTTATTTAAAGATACAAAGAAGGAACATTGTCAGTATAGGATTAATGTTACACAACCCCACTTTTGACTTATTCGATTAATTCAAAATTGTGAAATTTGAATTTCAATCAGATTTAAATTTCCAACAGTTCCCCACCAACGGACCCCAGTGAACCACCACACCACTGCCAATGTGGCCCAACGGACCTCCACCGCGGTGACTCGCTGCTCCTCCTTTGCCATTACTTAAGTAATTTTTTAATTTTATGGTAAATCGTTCATGGTATTTAGTTTTTACACAGTGTGATGTCATGTTGAATATATTAAATATGTTGGAAATGTGATTTACGGTTATTACCCTTTGTTTAGCTCCCTCATTTCACTCATTCCATTCTATTTTATTCCATTTTTTTATTTTTTTTTTCGTATTTGGGATGATCATTTTGGCCATTCCATCTCATTTTTTGGGATGGAAAAAATAGTTTGAAAATAGTTTGGAATGGTTTGTAAAAATTATGTAAGAATGGTTTGACTTTGCTAATATCGAGGTAGTATGAATGGTTGAGATTTAAAGATATTGTATAGGGATTTAGAAAGTTGAAAAAAATAGTTGAAAAAAAATAGAATGGAATGAAATGGTTTAGAGGATTATGAAAGTTGAAAAAAATGAAAAAAAAAAATTGAATGGAATGGAATGAGTGAGCCAAACAAATAACTTTCTTTTAATCCTACAATCCATCCAATTCCATTTCATTTTTTTTCAACTATTTTTTAAACTTTCCAAATCCCTATACAATATCTTTAAATCTCAACCATTTATACCATCTCGAAATTCGCAAAATCAAACCAATTTACATCATGGTGAAAATGATCACCCAAACAAGTGGTAAGTTAGTGGTATTTCTGGCATGTGATTTAGAAAATCATTTAAAAAATGGATAAACAACGGAAGCGAGATGAAAGAGGGTAAACAATAGGAAAAATAGCAAAACGACATTACATTGATAAAAACGACAGCAAAACGAAAACGACAGATTGATGAAAAACGACAGTAAAGGAAAAACGACAGATGGGAACAAAACGACAGAGAAACAGAACAAACGACAATGTCAAAAAATATTTTAACAACACAGAAAATAAAAAAGACAATAATAATTAAAAAAACAATAATAATAAATTTAATTAGATTTTTTATTGAAATTAATTAAAATTAATAATAAAAGTTAGTAATAAAAATTCATAATAACTAATGACGAATAATTCTAATAAGTAATTGATTAATTTTACTAATAATATAAATGATTAACAAGTAAGTCATAAAAATAGCTGAATATATCTGAAAACAATTTAATTTTTAATTGAAATTAATTGTGTACCATTATAGTCAATCATTAAATTTAAAATGTGCAAATTTCGACGGCTAACAATGTCGATAGATAAGAGTTCGATTATTCTTAAGAATCAGATGTTGGATGCTTATTGGAATGGCACACAACAATTTATTCAGATGGCAAAGTCGTCATTTGAATTCAAGTGTCCGTAAAGTGTCCTTGAGAAAAATGTGTCAACAGGTAATTACATGAATGCTAAGTTATACAAGCAAAGATACACACATATTGTGCATTCACACGTGCTTTACACCCAAGACCTTCTAAGCGACCCATCTTGGAACACATACTACATCACGACTTGATGCATATACGACTTTTTCACACGATGATGTAAACAATATTGGATCCAATTCCTCTAGTAAGGGTAAGGGAGTTGTATAAGAAAGTAGTGGTGAGAGTTTTTATTGACTAGTTGAACTATCCAATGTCAAGTTAGATTTCATGCACGGATATGGACATGAAATCTAGTATTATATCCCATATGGGAACTGATGAGGATGACACTGATGGAACGCCAATAAATGCATCGTAGTACTACTTATATTTAAATGTTAGTTTACTAATTAGATTCAAAATCACTCAAATATAATTTAAATTCAATAATATAATTTTTTGTTGTAATGAATAATTATTTTTTGAATGATATTTTAAAAATATAACTAATACTTTTATTAATTAAGAAAATAATTATTATTGAGCTATATGATATTTATATGATGCTTTAATTTTATCTCTATGACATTAAATTTTTATAGACTAGTGATTTATTTTTAATTTTTGAAATCGTTAGTAATTTTCTTGAAATATAGACGGAAGTAATAGCCCAATACTAAATAAATCCTAATAAATATCTAATTTTTAACTGCTGATCAAATAAATATCCGATCGTTCAATTTCTTTTTTATTATAGTGCAAGTATTTTCATAGTTCACCCCACTATCAGTTAGTTTTTTTTTTTTTTTTTGTGATTTAAAACAATTTGACTTACATGGGAACTACGGATTAACTTTTTTCCTTATAAAAGAAAAAAGAAAAAACAAAGACCGAGAATACGTACAGCACAACATAAAGGCTCATTACATTCATAATCAAATGACTATTTGGATTTTGGATCAAGCATAATCCTCCAAGTTCCATCCCCGCACGAAATGTACGGAAAAAAGAGCAAAGATTTCAAAATGGGCTTGTATAAACAAAAAAGCCCAGTGGGCCATCACGTGCAGGCTTCATTGGCAAGCGCGAAGTGGTGGGCCAGACGCGACGCGGCCTCCTCGGAGACCAAGGCCCCGATGAGCAGCGTCTTGACGGCCCACGGGCTGTACGGGAACCCCTGTCTTCTAGCGTAGGCGTTGAGCAGTGCCGCGCTCGCCTGCCTCAGCACCCCACGGTACGGGCCCCCCTGCTCGCCCCCCGCCGTCGCTTCCATCACCGTCAGATCCGATCTGAACCGCTCGCCCGCTCTCGACCCGAACACCTTCCCCACCGTCGCCGTCTCCGGCACCATCCTCGGCCACTCCTCTCTCCTGCTGCTCCAGAACCTGACCACACCATTACCAAATTAACACACAATATATATATATATATGTATATGTATATGTATATGTTTTATTAACGCTTTGAAAGAGAGTGTGAGAGTATATATATATATATAAAAGATGTTTTACTTTGGAGTGCATTTTCCTGTGGCTCTAGTGTAGAGGAAGCCTGGTCTGGAGGCGTGTACGGAGGCAATAAGAAGAGAAATGAGAAGAAGGAGAAGAAGAGTGATGAGTGAGTTGGGTTGATAAAGACTTGCCATGTTGGATCTGTGTTTAATTAAGCTATCTTCTCTGGCTAGTTCTTTAGTGGTTGTTGCTGTTTAATGAAATGTAACGTTTGGGATTTGGTAAAGTGACTAGTGAGTGAGAGATATGCTGGACCTGGAGATGTGCTTTCAAATAGCTCTCTCTCTCTCTCTCTCTCTATCTCTCTTCCAGCGTCGTTTTCTAATTTCAAGTTCCCGATGCAGTTGTTACAGTTTGAATGCCGAATGGACGAATATGCCCTTCTGTTTTTTTTTTGTCTTCTCTTTCAAATCTTATCCAAACCACTGCCACGAAAACATGTTTTTAAGATGGCCCTTCTATTATAAAGTTTGTCCAAATTGATCCCTAAGTTCAAATCTCTCCACGCTACTCCTAAAAAAGAAAACATATTAATAAATGATGGATGGCAAAAAATAATGACCAAAAATTAAAATGATTTGATAATTGTTTATTGTGATTTATAACCAATAAACAAATATCACATTAGTCTGATTACTTATTTTGTTAAAAATTTTTGATAATCTTTCTCAGTTTACCGTTTAAGCACTAACATTGTTGTCTTCTTCAGTTATTTCTCTTACTCTTTTGTCTTTCTTAAGCCTTCCTTTCCTAATATCCTCTTAAAACGGTATAATTATTATTACTATTATAATGTTAAATGTAAGTACTTTAGTATTGATATTTGCATTAAGATGGTCAGAATATCCCTCAGGTATAATAATATGATTAGGCACAGTGTGTGTTCAATATATATATATATATATATATATATATATATATATAGTCAATTAGGTAAATAATCATTTTGAATTGTGTGTTTTTAAAAAATAATCATAATTTTAAAAAATTTAAAAACTAGTCATAAAACTGTAAGAAATTTTTGACAAGAACAATAATACACATAAAAATATTATAAGAAATTTCTGACACTAGGCAAAAATTTTGTAAAAAATTTCTTACATGACTAGTTTTTAAATTTTTTGAAACTATTGTTATATTTTGTAAACCGTGGTTATTTTCTTAAAAATCCATATATATATATATATATATATAAAAGGCGTGCATGGCATTAATAAAGTCTTAACATGTTGAATTGTTGATGAGTTGTGGGGTAGGTAGTACTGTTTCCGTCATCGTATGCACGTGGGTTGTGAAAAAAGGGTGGTTTTCTCGATCTCAATCTCAATCTCATGATGCTCGTGAAAAGGGCAGAACATGCTCTATTCCTCTGCTCTGCTCTGCTCATATATCCTTGCAGCCACTACCTTTGGTAATTGCTAATTGCTATATATGTGTCGTGTGAAATCTGATAAATAAGTAGTCATGGTTATATTCCAAAGGAAAAAAAAATGGTTTACCATAATTGTTGGGTAAATGTATGTAAAATTTATTTTTTACGTTATAAAGAAGATAATTATATTTACAAGTCATGTAATTAATAGAAAGAAAAGATGACAGATAGTGCAACATGTTTTAAATTTTCTATAGTGCTTTACTATTTGTGTGTCAATAGTAAAAAAGATGATTTAATAATTATATTAAATTCGTTATATCAACTTTTTATATTGTTATTTCTCTTTTATACTATTACGTGAAAAATCAATAGATATTGAGTATTACAGAATTAATCTTTAAATAAATAGTCAATCATCTAGTAAATAATACTATTATTATACATAGTTTTGTAAAAGTTAAATCAGTATTTATCAAGTAAGTGATTCAATTTTTTTTTTCATTTGCAAGTTTTTTGAAATTTGTCATAGAAATGGCTATTTAATTATATTAAGAGCTTTTTTTTTTTTAATTGGTCAAATAGGTATATTTACTTGTAGATCTAATATGACAAATACAACAGATTTATGCGTAGATATCAACAAAATAGATAATTTTGGACTATTTTGTTAAAAACGGGACATCTCTATTGGGAAACGATATAAAAACTTATAAGTGGGGAACCTAAATCCTCTGAAAATTAATCTTGTCCATCAATTTTAAGGGGACATAAGGCGATTCTTTTTCCAAAATATGAAATAAATCAAGGCTATAGCTATTAGTTAAAATAGAGCATTTTTCAAAAAAAAAAAAAATTTCCTTCAGAAATTCGATCGTACGACCCTCTTTTGGAGTCCGCATTTTGAATCTTGATATATGTTCTTAAATATGTCATTTGTATAAGTTCATGTGATCCTTTCACTTTTGCGTTCAATTTTAAATTTGTTACATATATATATATATTTATAGAACATTAGAATAATAGATTGTGATCTATGTCGTGGATCAATACCAAAAGGAAAACAAAACTTCGCAACTGGATATTTATGTAATTATTATTTTATTAAGCTGGCTAAAAACTCACACACAGTACTCGCACACGTACAAACGTGCTCGCGGACAGTCCTCAAACTCAAAACACTAGCTAGCTAGCTGATGAGTTGTGCTACATATATATAGGCATATATTTTAGGCAGCAATCTCGGAATTACCAGTGGCCCTGCTAAACAATGTGGTTTCTTTTCTGTTGTACTTGAGCCTCCTTGCCTGCTCCCTCGAGATCCGGTACGAGTTGGCGATGACATCCTCCGGCAGCGCCCACATGAACGACACCTTCCCCCGCCAGCTGGTTGACCTTCGCTTGCTCGTTTGTCTTGAACGATATCCACTCCAATCCCTCCTTGTCGGCCTTCTTCACTATCGCGAAGTTTTGCGGGCCTGGCCCTGCCGGACCTCACCCTCGAACACCGACCTGCCGGAGTCGTCCACCACCTGGCACCTGCCTCTCCCTCTTATCACATACGTCACGCTGTGCGCGTTCATGTTCCAATGCGGTGAATACATGGCATTCTGATACGGCCCTACAAAGTGATGTGGATCATGCTCAAGCTGGGCCATCTGTGGAGCACGAGCTGGACAAGGAAGGAGCTGCAGAGACTAACGAGAGGCCCAAAAGAGATCACAAGAAGCCCCAAATGGATGAAGGACTATGTGTGATCCGCATTATGTTATGATTAGTTAATTGTATTTAGCATCAGCTTTTAGACATGACATTGGGTTGTTATTTTTGTTTGTTTTGTTGTGAAAACCGTTGGGTGAATATTCTGTAATTTCTCGCGTCACACCTTATAGGCGTGATTGGGGGTAATGAGAGGATATACGAAGTTTTGAGTATTTTCTTCTTCCTCTATCTTTCTTCTAGTTTCTTCCTCTGCAATTTCTGGAGCTGACTCTCGCTCAAAGAGAGCTTATCTGTTAACTTGCTGATTTTAGTTCTGCAGGTTGTATCATTGGTGCTTTCATTGCTTCTCTCTGGTATTGATGGCCTCCGGTGACCATTCCCACGACATTTCTGCACAGGTCGCGGCGCTTTCCGACTCCCTCCATGCCGCCTTGCACCAACACATGTTGGCTGCCGATGCCCGTTTGGAATCGAAGGTCGATTCCTTGCGCGCGGAGTTCCGGAGTTTTTCTCCAGGTCGGGATGGGTTCGGATCTTCTTCCACTTTACCCAACGATCCCTCAGCCGCACTTCCACGTGCCGATTCTCCTTCCACCTTTCGTTCCATCAAGCTCGATGTTCCCCGTTTTGATGGCTCGAATCCGTCGGACTGGTTATTTCGTATTGAAGCTTTTTTTGATTACCATAGCACACCGGAGGATACTCGGTTGCAGATCGTCTCCTTTCATTTGGAAGGGCGCGCCGCGGCGTGGTTTCAATGGGCCATGAGGAACGGTTTGCTACCCACATGGAAGGCATTTTTGACCGCCGTGAAGCACCGCTTCGGCCCGACTGTTTATGAGGACTTTGAAGGGAACCTCTCCAAACTCTCGCAGACCGGTTCCGTCAGTGACTTCCAAGCGCAATTTGAGGACCTCCTTAACAAGGTAACCGGCGTGTCTGAGCCGTTGCTTATCAGTTTTTTTATCACCGGGCTGATTCCGTCAATCCGGCGCGAATTGCAATTTCACCGACCCGCTACGCTGATGGAAGCCTTTGCCATGGCTCGAGCGTATGAGGCTCGTCGCGACGACGGCCCTCCGTCGCACCGGCCCTGGTCACGTGGGTCACCCTCCTTGGGTTCGAGTACTGCTCAAGGGTCGGCCCAATCATCGGAAGCCCACCGTTCGGCCCAGCCCAGCCCACTCATGACAACAGCCCACAATTTCACACGCCCTAACCACACGACCCCTCCAGCTCCATCCAAATTGCCGCCTCTTCTCCCAACCCCAACCTTGCCGATCCGCCGCCTCTCTCCAGCGGAAATTCGCGAGAAGCGAGCTCAAGGGCTGTGTTTCAATTGCGACCAAAAATACGGCCCTAACCATCGCTGCCGCGGTAAGTACCTATTGTTGTTTGGGGATGACGAGGACGAAGGGGACCCCGTTGACGAACCCATTGCCGCGACGGAAGAACTGGAGGAGATTTCCGGCGATATTTCGAGCTTGCACGCCTTGTCTTGTCAGACTCCCGGCCGCTCTTTGCGAGTCACCGGCAAGCATGGTACTCATCAGTTTCTGGTGTTGGTGGACAGTGGCAGTACCCACAATTTCATCAAGCCCTCGTTGGTCGAGAAACTCGGCCTGCCCATCACTCCGATTCCACGATTTAGGGTCTCGACGGGCAGTGGCGCCTTCCTCGTGTGCCAATTCCGCTGCGCCGCCACCCCGCTGACGTTGCAAGGCATCCAATTCGTTGTTGATCTCTTTGTCTTGGCTATCGAGGGTCCCGACGTGGTGTTGGGTTTTCCGTGGTTGCAACTCTTGGGCCAAGTTTCGCACGACTATTCCGCCCTCACGATGACTTTCACCTGGGAAGGCCAACCGGTTACCCTCAAAGGCGAAACGTCGCTCGCCCTTCAGCCGACCGCGCTTCATCGTTTACAAGCTCTGTTAATGAGCGATGAGATCAATGGTCTTTTCGCGCTTGAGTATCAGGACGTCACCTCCGAGGGCGAAGACTCGGCTGCCCCTGCACCGACCCCTCCACTTCCACCTCTTATCTCGACGGTCTTAGACAAATACCAAGGTGCTTTCGCGGAACCCACTGGCCTGCCGCCACACCGCCTCTTTGATCATCGCATTCACCTTGAGGATGGGACTCGACCCATCAACGTCCGGCCGTACCGTTATCCTCATTTTCAGAAGTCGGCAATGGAGCAATTGATTCGGGAGATGTTGGACCAGGGCATCATTAAACAAAGCCACAGCCCATTTTCCTCGCCGGTGTTACTGGTTCCGAAGAAAGATGGATCGTGGCGATTTTGTGTCGACTATCGAGCGCTTAATATGGCCACTATCAAGGACAAATTTCCCATTCCGACGATTGACGAACTACTTGATGAACTAGGGGGCGCGTCTGTGTTCTCTAAGTTGGACTTACGTGCGGGGTATCACCAAATCCGCATGTACCCCCGAGACACTTACAAGACCGCTTTCCGCACTCATGAGGGTCACTACGAGTTTCTCGTTATGCCGTTCGGCCTCACTAATGCCCCGTCGACTTTTCAAGCCACAATGAATCAAATCTTTTCCTCTTTTCTGCGCAGGTTCGTCATTGTCTTCTTCGACGATATTTTAATCTATAGTCCGTCCCTTGATGTGCATGCGGTTCATTTGGACACGGTGTTATCGTGCTTAACCTCACATCAGTTTTACGTTAAGCGCTCCAAATGCCTTTTTTGTCAGGAGACCATCGAGTATTTGGGGCATATCGTTTCGTCGGCCGGCGTCCATGCCGACCCTTCTAAAGTGGACGCGATGTGTCGCTGGCCCATTCCGAAGAATCTCAAGCAACTTCGGGGCTTCCTTGGTCTTACAGGGTACTATCGGCGTTTTATCGCTGGTTACGCAAGCATTGCTGCCCCGTTAACCGATCTCCTTCGCCGGGATGCCTTCGAGTGGACTTCAGCCTCTTCAGCGGCCTTCGACGCCCTTAAACGGGCCATGACAGCGGCACCCGTGTTGCGGCTTCCGGATTTTGCCAAAGACTTTGTGATCGAGACGGATGCGTCTAATTTCGGCATTGGGGCAGTACTTATGCAGGAGGGCCATCCAATTGCCTTCTTTAGCAAGAAGCTTGGCCCCCGACTTCGGGCTATGTCGGTTTATCTCAAAGAACTCCACGCCATCACGGAAGCCGTGTTGAAGTGGCGCCAATACTTGCTGGGGCGATTCTTTGTTATCCGGACAGACCACAAGAGTATCCGTGAATTGTTGCAGCAAGTCATTCAGACCCCTGACCAGCAGATTTATATTCGAAAACTTTTGGGATTTCGTTTTCGTATTGAGTACAAGCCTGGTAGTTCTAACCGAGTGGCTGATGCACTATCTCGTGTTATGTCAGATTCCGATCCCATTGCTACCGAAGGGTGTACCGCTTTCCTTGCTCTGGTTTCGCGACCCACGTTCGACATTCTGGAGCAACTTTCCAAGGAAAACCAAACGGATCCGTTCTTGTGTCACTACCACGACTTACACCGACACGATACCCTTCCAATCCCTTTCGCGGTACTCAACGGGTTTCTCGTTTACAAGGGCCGTTACGTCATTAGTCCTTCTTCGTCTCTACGCACTCTCCTCCTCAGCGAATTCCACGACACCCCGTGTGGGGGACACGCTGGCGTCAAGCGTACTCTTGTGCGACTAGCGGCTAATTTCTATTGGCCGAATATGAGGAAATCTGTTGAAGACCATATCGCCAACTGTCTCATTTGTCATCAAGTTAAGTATTCGACACAAGTTCCGGCGGGATTGTTGCAGCCTTTACCAATACCCGAGACAGTGTGGGAAGACGCTACCATGGATTTTGTGACGGGTCTTCCGCCATCTAAGGGGCTCACGGTCATTATGGTGGTTGTTGACCGCTTTACCAAATATGCGCATTTCGGACCTCTACCCACTGACTTTAGCGCCACGACGGTAGCTGAACTCTTCACCAACACGGTAGTACGCCACCATGGTTTTCCTCGTACTCTTGTGTCCGACCGCGACCCTATCTTCATGAGTTCTTTTTGGCGGGAGTTATTCGCGCGTAGTGGAACCAAGCTGTCGATGAGCACTGCCTATCATCCGCAGACTGACGGACAATCGGAAGTGGTGAATCGGGGCCTTGAACAGTATCTTCGCTCCTTTACACAGGGGAAACCGAGCTCGTGGGTGGCATTACTCGGGTGGGCGGAATTCCATTACAACACGAGTTATCATAGCAGCTTGAAGATGTCTCCTTTTCAAGCTTTATATGGTCGTCTTCCACCGACGATTCCTCAATACACTCGGGGCTCTACTTCAATCCAAGCGGCGGATGAGTTATTGACTACTCGCGATGAGCTTCTCCGTGCCCTCAAAGCCAATTTGCTGGCTGCTCAAACGCGAATGGTTAATAAGGCGAATGCCCACCGCCGCGACCTTACATTGGAGGTTGGGGATTTGGTGCTGGTTCGTCTCCAACCGTATCGCCAACTTTCCGTTGCGCAAGGACGCCATCACAAGCTTAGCAAACGATTCTATGGACCATATCCGGTTCTTGCTCGGGTAGGAGCTGTGGCATATCGTGTGGGCTTACCGGAAGGAAGTCGAATTCATCCTGTGTTTCACATATCAGCTCTCAAACCATTTCGGGGTTCGGCGGTGCCACTATCACGGGAACTACCACCCACCAGCCAGGACAACCGTCCTATTGAGACTCCTTTGGCTATTTGCGCGACTCGGATAGTGCTGGTGCAGGGCGTTCCTAAAAGGCAGATCTTGGTCCAATGGAAAGGGTGCTCTCTCGAGGAAGCTTCCTGGGAACATTTTGAGGAATTTTGTAAGGCTTATCCATCTTTCCACCTTGAGGACAAGGCGGTGTTCGATGGAGGGGGAAATGATACGGCCCTACAAAGTGATGTGGATCATGCTCAAGCTGGGCCATCTGTGGAGCACGAGCTGGACAAGGAAGGAGCTGCAGAGACTAACGAGAGGCCCAAAAGAGATCACAAGAAGCCCAAATGGATGAAGGACTATGTGTGATCCGCATTATGTTATGATTAGTTAATTGTATTTAGCATCAGCTTTTAGACATGACATTGGGTTGTTATTTTTGTTTGTTTTGTTGTGAAAACCGTTGGGTGAATATTCTGTAATTTCTCGCGTCACACCTTATAGGCGTGATTGGGGGTAATGAGAGGATATACGAAGTTTTGAGTATTTTCTTCTTCCTCTATCTTTCTTCTAGTTTCTTCCTCTGCAATTTCTGGAGCTGACTCTCGCTCAAAGAGAGCTTATCTGTTAACTTGCTGATTTTAGTTCTGCAGGTTGTATCACATTCTGTGTAAATATAGATTATGTTTCATCAAAGGGTTAATGTTAGTTTTAGCGCACAAATTTAACATTCCATTGTATTTCAAATTTTAGTAGTGGCTCGCTAATTTAGTGGTAACACAATTTTTTTTTTTCTTTTGGACATGACAAATTCCAACTAGCTAGTTGATCAGTTATAGCATTTGCTGGTTATTTGTTCATGCATGTGTATATATATATACCTTGGATAATGTGGATGAGCTGAAGGGCGTTGGTGTAGGAAGGCAAGTGGAGGCCATTGGGGTGGATGGTGAGGCGGAGGAGTGCGACGCCGGCGCACTGGAACTGCTGGAGGTTAGGGTTCCACGACTCCACCACGCCGCCCTCAGCACTAGACGCGGCTGTCGGGCTCGCGGGCCTCGAGACCGTTGAGCCGGCACTCGTTTTGCAGCTGAAAGTGCTCGGTCTGGCGAGCGAGGCAGCCATGGAAGAGGAGGAGGACAAGGCATAGGGAGAGCGAGAGCCACCAACAGTGCTTGGCCATTTTATTGCTGCTGCTGTTATTAGTATTATAGTGATGCAGTGGTTTGAAGTGAAGTGGCAAATAGTAGGCGTTGGTATTTATACGATGGGAAAGAGAGGTCATGCTGGGACACGTACGTACATGAAGTTGTGGAAAAAGGAATCTTTGGCCATTTTTCAGTTTGCACGGCGACCAAACCCTAATCTCTTACATCTCATTTTGCTTGAGAGGGCATGCGGCTTTGTTCTCAGAAAAGCACAGTGAGTGTGAGTTTTTCCATTCTTATATATATATATATATATATATATATATATTATAAAAGGCTAATTCTGTAATGCTCCATACCAATCGGTGCTCCACCAATGAATCTAAGAGAGATGAAAAGAGTCATTACTACATACTTTATTATCATTACTACACACTTACTTAGTGTTACATTGACACACCACTAAGTAGAGCATTGTAAAAAAGCCCATTATAAAATATTACTTATATATAAATGCCATCGGAATTTGATAGGAAAAATCCTCTCATATAGGACTAATTATGTGCTCAGTTTTTGTTTTCCATTGAGAGAAAGTGTTAACATAAATGTACTACTTTATGGTTTACAATATGTACAATTTTTCGAGAGAATAATATTTGAGATCTCAATTCTTATCTTACCATGTGTTTTACAACACAAACACGGGGTTTGTTTTTTTTATTTTTTTTAGTAGTATGATTATTATTTCACTTATTCCTCTCATAGAGCTTTTTCCAAAATTATTTCCTTGCTTTAATTAGCTTAAATTTTGTGAGTTACTGATTAAGAATGACTCAATTTTTTTTTGTTCAATTAAATATTTAGTCTTTTATCTTAAAATGATGGATTGGTTAATTAATTTCTCAATTGTCTGAGGAGAAACGTAGAATTTGGTACCCTATAATTTCTTTTGTCAATTAATATTAGAGGTGTAGAATCAAATGCGGCTTAACTATATGACGAAATTGATTATATGCCTGCCACCAACACCCTCATTTAAAATCATTTGTTATTGTTAACAAATACATAAAAGACTAAAATCCAAATAATAATAATTTACCATACATGATATCATTTTCAAGTAAATCTAAATTACCTTTATTTTGTTTTCTAGTATACATTAGATTGCATATATAAAGCGAAAGGAAAGACAAAATAAAATGAATTTGTCTTCTCATATTGAATGAGTTAGATATTCGGAGACATTAGGTCATACAAATCATATAAGCAACTCTTACACAAATTGCACAGCAAAAAAAAACAAAAAACAGAAAAACAAAAAACAAAAAACAAACTTTCACAAAGCCGTCAGGCCATGGTCACAACATGCTAGAGATGTCAATATGGATAAGTTTGGCTGGACTACACAACGTATTTTATTATCGGCACAACAAGATAATAAACGGAGTTTAGACTCATTACAAAATTTTAGTAGCCTATACTGGGGTAAGATTTTAAAGTACCAAACAAAATTAAACACGAACAAGATTAGGCACGTTCTAAATAAGACATGAGCACATTTGATGGAATGACACGGACACTGAACAGGCATGACATAGCACCAGATAATCTTTTTAAGAAAATATTTCAGTTATCTATAATTACTTATATAAATTTTAATTTAAATAAAATATTAAAACTTCAACTTGTGTTAAAAGGCGAGAGTTTTTAGGCTAACGAAGACTAAAAATCGCTATAAACATCAATTCTAACTTTGCTGGATAATATATAGAAAACTAATCAGAGCTGGCTCAATTTGTACAAAGAGAAAATGGCTATAATTGATTCTTCAAAAAGACATACATGGGTACGGTTGTGGGTTTGGCTTTAGATCGGTAAAGAACCCTCTTCTTCTTGAAAGTCCAATTGTCAATGGTTATCAAAATCTTGCCAGGCTCACTGATATAGAAAGAATTTCTGACGCTCTCTCCCATTACTAATCTCTTCTGGTTTTGTATCAGAATTCTGTACGAACCTTCGTCATCAGGAATGAACTCTTCCTTATACGATACTTCCCATCCAACCACAGTTAAATCCCACACCATTGTTAAACCAGCCTATAAGCAGAAAAAAACAAAAACAAAAAAAACAAATTGATAATACTAATATCTATAATTTTATCAGTAGTAACATAAAGCTCATAATAATTAGTCACGATACAACTTGTAGCTAAAAGTTGGCAATTCCTTGTTGAACAAATTTTCGTACGTGTTGGAAGTTTTAGGAAATAACAACGACAATAATAATGATGATGATGATATATTTGGTGATCAAAAGTGTGTATTAGTAACAAGCTGTGGTACCAAAAGAAGAGGAAATTCAATGTAGACGGTGGAGTTTCCTTTAATTTTGAGCTCAGAAGCATCGTCTAGTACAGAGAAGTCGTTGTCGTTCTCTCGTTTGAGGCCACCATATTGAACTGGGAGGTTCTCTGGAGCTATATATCTTTTTAGGATTTTCAAGTGAAATCAGATCAATCATCAGATAGAGAGAGAGACAGAGACAGAGAACGTCGAAGAATTCGAATCTGTATGATAATATTTAATTAACCTAATGTCGCAGTTAAGAGTCTCTCACTTGAGAAGGGTCTTGGTAACGTTCGTTGACCTTGCAAACACAAATTTCCTCTTAGTTTTTTGAGTTAAGAATCTTGATCGCAACATGTGAATCGCGTAATACCAAAGTGGAGCATTAATAACAATCTGCCCAAAAACAAATTTGAAAAAAAATTAAAAAAAATGATTAGAGTCCCTTTAATGGCGCTAAATCTTTTAAGTATGTGTGTCCACAGAACAAAATTGTCAAGAAATTCAAGCATACATTTTGATGGCGATTTCAACATGTTATCACGTAGCAATGATGATACATAACATTTTTCCAAATTGTAACACGTAATGTGATGTCACAAAAATGCTTTGAAAGATTCAAAATCATTATATAATTTAAAACAACGCTTACATTCTTGTGAATGAGCTCAGGATAATTCTCCTGGAGGAGAAGTAGAGCTTTCTTACTAACCGAGCGAAGCTCCTTCATGACCGGTCCCGGAGAGTTCTTCAAGTCTGTAATCTGCACTATGGAGTCAACCCCTCCATTCTTGAACTCAAGCTTCTTGATGCCCTTTTCGATGTGCTGAATCTTCCACCTCAAGAACTTGTCACACTTCTCTTCCGAACCAAAAGCCATGTTGTAAACTTCCCTATCTTTGAAACCCTCGTACACACTATAACACAAAGGGTGACCTTCCTTATCCCTGCTGTTCAAGTCCAGCAGCCGTAGGCCAATATCATGGGACAATTTCTCTTCGAGGATCTCGTCGGCTTTGTATTCTTTTCGCCATTTTAGTGTCCTCCGGAGCATTTGGAACGCTTCATGAACGTGGAAATCTTTGGCTCTAAGGAACTTGAGAAGCACAATGTCTGTACCTTCATGGCTCTTGCTTGGCAACAGAGGAACTCCCCAAAGGGTGATCTCTCTGAGGATTTCCCTTTGCTTGGCGGCTTCAGATTTGGATAGGTATTGATTGGGTTTTCCGAGGAGATAGTTACCCAAAATCGCATCTTCTATCATGCACCTGAATTCCAACAAGGCTTTCTTCTTCTTCCGATTCATTTCCACGTAAGGGGCGGAGAGTTCTTCCTCGTTGCCCTGGATTATGGATTCGTAGGCCTCGTGGTCGCTAGCTTCACCTTCCTCATCGGTAGATTCACTCTCGTTAGAGTCTTCGTTCTCATCCAGGGTCTCCTGATCTCTATCTGCCATTGTTGATTCAACCTATGGAGATAACAGAGCAAATTAGGGAGACAGTTTGGCGAGCAGATATTTCCTTCTCTATAAGCTTGAAACAAGGCCTTTGCTTTGACTTGGTTTTGCTGACTCAATAAGGTTTTTGACCATTAGTTGCTCGGCCACCAAATTTAGCTGTGGTGTAGATTTGGCAGGTGTAGAAATTGGTGGTGGTTATGATTGGAAATATAGGTAGCGTATGAAAGGATCATTTTACTTGTGCTCAAGGATAAATTTGAGTTTTTACCAAAGAATAACAGGTGCTATAAAAACTATGATCCACCACCCCACCCCCAAACACCACCACCCCTAACAAACAAAACAAAAAAATAAATAAATAAAGGGGTAAAGGTTGGCATAAGACGAGGAGGAAACACAACTTAGGGGTATGATTCTCAAATGCTTTATCATTGTTTGGCATGTGCTTTGGCTTTGATCAATACGCTCTTGATGCCTGTTTAAAAGTTCTGAAGCAAATTTACCAATAAGAAATTTGGGTTATTAGGAAAAGAAAAAATAAAAAGTCGGACAAACAAAACTAAATTATGGGGAGAAAATCAAGGCCTGAGATACTCCAGGCATACAGAGATCTAATTATGGTTTGTACCCTTGCCATTTGCGAGTCGGCAAAAAATAAAAATAAAAAAAATCCAAAAAGGATACTAAATTTCAGAAAGCAAATTAATCCGAAAATGAAGGGGGTAGGATAGAGACGGAGAATATATGTGAAACCATGCGCCACAAGAGTCCACATGCATAGTAACTAAAAATACCAACTGCTAAGTCTAAACGAGCCTAATTAGGGAAAAGCTTTAACTGCTGTGCTGATGATATTTACAGTAATCTAACACTAAAGTATCTACAACAAGTGGGATGGTACATCATCATCTGAAACTGCGACAACTATGCCTCCCGATATTTGGTCAGGTCGAACGTCAGCGTTTTAGAGCAGCTGCAACAAATCGAAGTACATAGGTTTCATTAGCAGATAATAAAAAGAGGGAAATAGATGATTATTTAAACCGCTGCAGAGGCATATCCAAATGGAAAAAGATGAAGCTCACCCCCTTTCAGTGTCCCGGTAAACGCCAACCAAAGCTTCAGCCTTGTCGTAGAAACTGTCTTTCAGAGAGATCACTATACTCTGGAAACCAGTGCCTCCGTCCGCTTCCTGGCCACCCCTGGCTCCTTCACATGACTTAGAACGGATGAATCCAGCAACCTTAGAAACATTTAAGTTGTCCAGCGCAGCATCGACTTCATCCAATATGAAAAATGGTGAAGGCCGAAAACTGAAACCACACAAGCAAGGTCAAAAGCAATGAGTTGGAGGAACTAATCCGTGCAGCACAAGAAAAACTTAAGGGTGGCTAGCAAATAGGATGAAAGAACGGAAACAAGAAACAAAGCTTAAAAATTGTCGTAGTTTTGCTTTAAAAAATAAATAATAATAAAAAAACCCAAACACTGGTATTTGAATCGAGTATTATTCACTTTCTATTTAAATGTTGCAAATTTATGGGGACTTAAAATTGAAAATCAAAGCTTTTATGAAAATTTCACATCTGAATTGAAACTTAAAAAGTCAACGCCAAACAAAGATTTAAATCGCATTTCTTAAAAATCGTACCAAATGAAGAAATGAAATTTGCTAGACATTGATTTTGGAAAATTTCAATTTGAATGGAGATTGTCCATTTATGTTGTTGATTAAAACAACGCGTTTGATTAGCAGCAACTAAAAATGCCAAATATAGGGGTAGGAAAAGGTAAGGGACAGAGACCTGTGGATGGAAAAGAGTAAAGCAAGTGCTGCAACTGTTTTCTCCCCACCAGATAGTTGGTCCATATCACGGAAGCGCTTTGTTGGCGGCATAGCAGTATACTTGATGCCATGTAAAAACGGATCATCTTCATTTTCCAAATTCAGATATGCAGTTCCGCCCAACGGATGTGTGCTGCTCTTTGTAAGTTGCTTGTATATCTTATCAATATTACTGGATATGTGGTTGAAAGCATCCATGAATAGCTCATACCTAAAAAAACAAAGTTAAAGTTAATTGAAGCTTCAACAATCAAGCAATATGTTAAAGGTACGCCGTACAAAGTGATGGAAAAAAAGGACTGCATACAGAAAGATAAGACGATGGCAGACAACATCCTTCAAACATAGAACATTTGAATATTTTAAATTTTTATAAGGGTGATTTGATATTTAAATACTAGCTTGAACACAAAGATCTGATTGGAAATTGCCCAGAGAGCCTATATGAGGTGACTATTTACTAGACGAGCTTTTTAATCCTAAGTTGCTGCTACAATTTGATGCTCACTTTTCTTTCCTAATTTGTTTTAACTGTATAATATCATATCATACTGATTTTTTATATCCATTGGAGAGGTCTAACCAGCATGGTAGTCATTTTCTTTTGCAGTATAAAACACTTCATTACCTCTTCTGCTTAACAGCGTTAAAAAGATCTGCTTTTTCTTTCTCTTCTTTCCTGGCCAATTCAAATTCTTCTGTTACACCTCTTTCCTTCTCTTTTAATGCCTCGTATTGGTCCAAGGCCTTCAAATTTGGTGCGGTTCTTTCGATCTCTGATATCAAGGAATCTATTTTTTGCTTAAATTCCATCTCAAGCTTTTCCCTTTCAGAAGGCCTCTTATCCTGTAAATATGTTCTATTTAATTGACTAAAATCATAAACAGGGCCAGGTGTTGACATTTCGGTCTCCATTGGATCTGGGATGATGGGAAGGTCAATATGCTCTAATTCACATTTCTCCCCAATCTCCTGCTTTCTTGATATTAGCTGCTCAATTTGGGCTTCCTGTAAATACAACGTAAACAAATCAGGCACTGTTGGAAGGTCATAAAAAAAAAAAGCAAAAACAGAAATTAGTGGATTTAATTCTAACCTTAGAATTTATCTGACGATTAAGTTTTGAAATGCTTGTTGTAGCTGTAGAAGCCCGCTTTTTCCACTCCTGTATATCCTTCTCGCACTCTTCAGACTTGGACTTCCATTCTTAAAGTATCAAGAAAATAAAAAAGATGGTACTTTAGTTGGCATCAGATTCACATTAGGTAAAATGGCACAAAATGTTGGACCAAAATACATGTCTTTCCTTTATGTTCTTAGTAATGATAATGACAGTCCGACCATGGGTAAACCCAATTCAAGCTTCTGTAAATTTAAGTTGACAGTTCTTTTCTGTTTGTGGGAATAGTTGTGGACAATTATGCTTCAATTCATTGCATATTCAAATCATTCATGAAGATATAATTATTTAGTTTACCATTTTTAAATGTAAGCACACAACACAAGTCAGCTCACAAACTAATTTGGATTGTTATCCATACGAATGGATCGTCAAAAGCAAGCCAACAAATCTCAGTAAAAACTTTCTTCCGTATACACTAGGTGATATAGTGGGAGCCCACATACAAATTTTAAGAAATGTAACGAGGAATTAATAGTATTGAAAGCTAAGATAGGCACTGACTAAATCTGCAAGAAGAGCTTAGTTAACATAACAGATGATTTGAATTTTGGGTAGTCAACTTTCAACATGGATATGAACTGTACATACAAGAAAATTTACCTCAAGAAACCTAAAAATATAACATACAAGGAAACAATCCAAGATCTCCCTTGCCAAGCACAAGAATGCAGATGTATTAGAAAATGATCAACAGTAGTTCTCATAAGCAAGCATACGTGCATATATATGTTTGAGGGTAAGTATCCAAGTTGCAAACAGATAAACGTTAAGCAGAAGTAATGTTTAAATCACTTCACAATGAATACCATAACATACCTTCTACTTCATCATTCAAACGGTTGATCTCACCAATAGCTTTCTCTGCTGATGACTTAGCTTCAGCTTCTCTCTTCTCAATCTGTTCTAAATCTTTTTCTAGTGCATGTAAAGAAGACTCAAGGTCTTTAATTCGTGATTCCATATCCCGATTTTGTTCATACTCCAACCTGTAGGGGGAAAAGAAGGCAGAAAGACAACCTAAACTTAGTGCAAAAACTTTGTTTTGAAGGCGTGTCATCCATCTCTAAGTTGCCACCAGAAGTTACTAGGATAAATTCACTTCCATCCAGAATCATTGTAACTCAAAAATCTGATGAAAGCATCCATGCTAAGAAGAGAAAACTCAACCAAATAAATCCCTATAAATTATAAACCGGAGGGTTCTTAGCACTCTTTTAATAGTATGCCTCTTTTAACCACAAATTATATTCTAAGGAAGCACGTCGCACAAACTTACATACAAGTATAGAACATTTGTAAACCTACAGCATACTTACAGGTATGAAGCAAGAACATCTAAGCATGAACATACTTGATGACAACTAAGAATGAATTTATTCTTATACATGGCATGTTACGTAGGTATATACTGAATATCCATATGCAAATCGGGAAAATTGAAAAATACATGTAATAAAAAGAGCAATTGAGTAGACGTGGGTAAAGCATACTGATATTTCAACTTAGAGAGCTGGCTACTCAAGTTAAGCCTCTCTTCAGCATTATTTTGGGCAAACTTCAGTTGATTCTCTTCGTATTCACGTATATTTGCTACCCCAACAGATTTACTAAAGTCCTTGTAGATTCGATCGACAATCTCATTGATCCGCTTCGCCAGCTTATTTATTTCTGTGCTCCTCTTGTCAATAGCATCTTTAAACTGCAAGCAAATTTTATTGGGAAAAAAAAAAAATTGTGATGCTGTTCTTTTGAAAGAACATCTCCATAAAACAGAAGAGGGCATTAACCACATGGTATCACCTTCTGGAATTCAGGAGTCATACGATTAATTTCTTCTTTAATATTCTTCTTTTCCTTCTTCAGGTTAGTAAGTTTGTCCTCAATACTTCTCTGCAAACAATACGCCAAAGCATAATCAATCTTTAAACTACATGGACTAATTTATAAAGAAAGGAAAAACCTGAATTGTCAACAAGATTTATGCTCGGTCTTGGGATAGATTTTATGATAGCTATATAGACTTTTAAAACTTTTGCCGTTCCTGTCCCACTAAACTCTGACGAAAAACAACAAAGGGCATGTTCACCAAACGCTACAAAAGCAATAAATGGCATGTTGACAAGACTCATAACTTTTTGTGTTTCTCCTTGAAGAGGATATTATAATAGAAAAACGAAAAATGCATTCACAGGTACAATTGACGGTGATACCACACTCAAGCTTCAGAGGATGATAAAAACACATCGACAAAAGGCATAAAAGCCTTCATTTGTAAATGGCAAGGTTAGAAACTCTGTCACGTCACCTTCTCAATCTCTGCATATTGGATCTTCTTTTCAAGTCCACTAATTCTACCAGATGCTTCAGACTCTTTTAGCTGCATTTCTCGTATTGACCCGAGCTCTTCCAACTCTGACTCGAACTGTTCTTTCTTTTTCTTCAGTCCTACAGAGTGGTAACAGCTAATGATACAACCAAAAGAACCGATACGATCATACAAACACAGACGTGCTACTCGTTCATGTGTGAGTAGGCCAACCTTCAATCTTTTTATCATCCCATTGTTTCGATCTTGCTTCCATTCCACCACTGGTACCACCAGTCATTGTGCCGGATTTGGTGAGAAGTATCCCATCGACAGTCACAACTGATTCAACAAAACAACAATAGTTAAATACAAACTTCGTTAAAGCCTAACATGAAAAGATTAAAGTAGAGAACCAGTACCTTTGAACCTCTCGCCGCTCCAGCTTAAAACCTTAGCCTCTTCAAGGTCATCACAAACAAGAGTATTGCCAACAGCAAAAATAATTGCTTTTTCCAGTGCAGGATCAAATGTGTGATAGTTAAGTCTACAAGCTTTATGTCATTCTAAGAATGATAAATCTTTTGATAAAACAGAAAGTTAAATGCACCAAAATGAATGTATGAAATTATTTGAGATAAAACACAGTAAATGTATCCAAAATGAAAGTATGAAATTATTTGAGAAAATTATTACAACCACAAAAACATACGAGAGAAAACAAGAAGCACGCAGAAAAATTATAGAACTCCTTATGTTTGTACATTACAAAAGTTCATTTAAGCATTTACCTAACTTTTCCCAAATGAGGTAGAACGTACCAGCTTCATTCTACTTACATGCAGTTTCAAGGTCATTCTTCAACTAAATTGGTGTAATTAAATACTCGGTTAACATGAAATAAGTATATAGCTACGAATTGAGAAAACAGTTTCAAGCATCATCAACAGAGACTGCTGCATACATATGTAACTGGGTGATTTGACATCTGCACTTGTAAGTGTAGCATATATGCACTAGGAAGAGAAGAAGATGAGCATTCAGGTGTACAGATGCATCCAAACTTGAAATTGAATCATGTTCAAATATAAAAGACTTGCACTGGAACTTCTGATCTGAGATACTGGAAATGCAACTTTCAGCACAGAAGAGAAACAGAAACCGGTATTTTAATAAATTAGTTAAGGGCTGAATTATGAGGAATGATTAGCCAAACCTTGAATCACTTAGAACTAACATTAAGACGAAGGTCTCGCATCAGGCATATAGTTCCCAGAAAAAGGATATTGGATAACATCAAAGACCAACTTTGCTGTACCACCTAAGGTGCGTAATCTCTCGATGATCGGCTTTACACGAACAGACTGAAGAGGGATAAACGTCTGAGGCGGAAGCCTTTGCTCCTTCAAGTACTGCAGCGAAGAAGATTAATCATATAATACTGCATTCATATAACTCGGATTTCTATTCAAAGCAATCAAAACTATAGCCAAAAACGAAAAACACAAAAAGAATGACAAGACAGCATGACAGTGTACTGGAGTGAAAATCACAGACCAACAGCTATTCTACAATAAAATACAGCTGAATGCTTAAACCCAAGATAAACTGGCACTAATTATACGAAACATAATGTCACAAAGATGCATCCAACAGCTCATCGTAAAAAACTTGGAATCAGCAGAACAAAAGTTAATTACTCACTGTTCACAGTATTCCATGCAGCAATTCGTCAATAAGCTACCAGAAGACTAATTATTATGAAACTATAGTAGACAAAGTCATTTTAAAGTCCTGAATATCCTTCATTAATCGAGAATCCCAAATATAACTAAACCAGAAATTAATGTTTTCAATTGCCAATAAGATTGATAAATGATGCTAATTCAAATCATCTAAAGGTCAATAGTGAAATGATACAAAAAGAATGTAAGGATATGATTATCGACCTTAATGCATTCCTTTCCAGTTTGCTCATCTTCAACAACAACTGCATCCATGAATCTACCCATAGCAACAGTAACAGAAAGGTTATACTTCTTCTGTGTTGGCCGACAAAGATCAGTAATGCGTCCATGGACGCCATTAAACAGTCGTTTAAGAGTCTCAACTGCTTGAGACAATTTAGCATCCCTCTCGTTTTCGTATCTGTCGGCCTTTAGTTCACGCAGTTGGTTTTCTAGCTCACTGATTTTTGACTTTAAGTTTTCATATTTATATCTGTATGGCACAAAATGATAGGTATAATAAGATATACATATCTCCACATATATGTGTTTTAATAAAGTAATGCAAAAGGTCATATTTATATCAGTATGCCACCAAATGATAGCTAAAATGAGAAACACAAATCTCCATTGATAAGGATTTTCATAAAGTAATACAAAAAGGAACACGCAATCAAAGAAAACATAGGCAACAAATTGCAGAAAGATACACCTAACAGAGTATGCATAACTATATTAACTCGAGGCAAAAGACTAAAGAAACAATTAAATATATATAATCGAAAGCTAAACAACCTGGCATCCCGATGTTTATCTTGCATAGCGCGCAATTCCTTCTTCTGAGAGGTAAGGTCATTCTTGTGTTTTGCAGACATATCATCAATTTTTTTCAGCCTTTTCTCCATTTGTTCCTCCTGCAAATCAAGTTCGCTACTACGATTTCTCAACTGCTGAAGATTTTCTTCCAAGTTCTTTTGCGCTTCAATGTCAACATGTTGTTGTCTATCCAACACCTCTTTTTCATCTTTTAATTTCGCAGTTTTCATCCCAGCATCCTCCTTACTGCAGTACCAATATTCAAGACAAAAGCCCTTATGAGTACAATTTAGAACTCAAACTAAGGAGAGAAAACACGTACAGACTAAGAACACTTACATTCGAAAATACTCCCTTAATTTACTGTCATCTAAGTTAAGTTTTTCACCACCACTGTCCCGTCCTTTTTCATGTAAATCCTCTAGTTTTACGGTTAGATCCTGTATGCCCTTCTGGAGCTCCTTTATATCAGCTGCATGTTTCCTCCTTTCTTCTTTTCTTTTATCAAGCTCCTTCTTATTTCTCTTTATTTTTGAGTTTATGCGAGAATCTTCCTCTTTCAGTTTTAGAAGCTCCGGTTGCTGCAAAAAGGAGGGAAAGAACATTACTTTCGAGCACTTTGTCTCTTTTCTCTGCCCTTGTGGGACATGGTGGAGGAGGGTGTTTCATTGCATGGAACAGATAACAAGTTTAAACTAGGAATATCAAGTGCAATGCATGTCAATTAAAACCCTACCTAGATCAACCATTCAATTGTTCACCAGAACTAACATTAACCATAATGTAGCAAATCAATAAAGAACCTTAAAATTAGAACTTACATGCTTGTCAAGTTTATTGTTTCTCTCAGCAATCTTCTTTTCACACAATGCAATCTCTTTAAGATATTTGGCTTGTTCTTTTTTCTTCTTACTGGCTTCATGCTCGAATTTCTCTAGTTCTTGCATGACATCTTCACGGTTTTTCTTTTCAGCATCAAGGTCCTCAGATGTCTTTGTAATATCTTTTTCTATGTTGAACAATTGCCATAAGAAGTGTTCTCTTTTCAATGATTTCTGTAACGTGAACAGGAGACAGCAAATATATCACATACGAAGGCAATTACAATTTCTGAAAAGGAAAATTCCATAAAGATCATGGATATACGTATAATAAAATAAAACAAAACAAATCAAAACAAAACAAAAAAGAGCCTTATCATCCATACCAGTTGTTCTTGTAAACGTAGATGTTTCTCCGCTTCTTCCTTTTGTTCTTTCTTTTGCTTCCTCTCCATCACAATGGTTCTCTTCTTCGTATAAATTAGTGCTGAATTTTCCTCAGCCCTAGCTTTCTCTTCTTCATATTTCTCGTAGTCTCTCTTCAGGTCATCGGACCCCGAGATCTGCTCAAGAAGCGCAGTAAGTTCCTTGGGATTTTTAGATGCAATGGACTCCACATCACCCTGCACAAAAAAATCAATCAGGAACTTAATTGTAAGTCTAAAACTCCAAATACGCAAAAATGGAGACACTGTCAAGCAGCAAGTTATCACTGAAGTCGTATTAGTGACCACTACATGGTCTAGCACGGTAATATGCTCCAAATATAACTTTCTCCATTCCATCGCCTATTTCCAAGGCCTATAAACTATTTTCCTGTATCTTTCATAACCCAAATCACATAACGAACTACAATACATAGTTGGAACAACGCAGTAACAAATAACACTAATGGCATTAGAGTCTCCAGTTTCTAATTCAAATCCAGAATTGTAATCTTCCAAGACTACTATATATCTCCAAAGACATTCGAAAATCAGTCCCACGGATTATGTGCAATTATCTTCAGCAGTTCATAATGCAAATCTCATCACATAACACACCAAAAAAAAAAGTACTCCGAAATGAAAAACCCAGTGCCAAACTAAGAAATTGACCTGAAAAACGAGGAAATTCCGAGCCTTGACGAGAATCCCCAGCGAGCGCAACCTGGCGTTGTACTCCTCCCACGACACGGTGGCTCCGTCGATGCGGTACTCGCTGGCGCCGGCGCTGGTGATGGTCCGAGTGAATTGGAGCTCGGCGCCGTTGCCGAGCAGGTAGACGAGGCGGACGAAGGCCCTCCGCCCCTTCTGCTCCTTCTCCTTGTCGTCGTAGGCATAGATCAGGTCCTTCAGCTGGGCCCCACGGAGCTGCCCCGTACGGACGCCGAGCACGAAGCTGATAGCGTCCATGAGGTTCGATTTCCCGGCGCCGTTGGGGCCGATGATCGCCGTGAAGTCGAAGAAGGGGCCGATGGTCTGGAGCCCCTTGTAGGACTTGAAGTTCTCCAGCTCCAGCCGGAGAATCTTCCCCGGCGAGATTATCGACGGCATGGCTCGCCGAAACCCTAGCGAGGTTTCTGGAGAAATTGCAGCGGAATTAGGGCTCCGTTGTGACGGAACGCAAGCCAATTACGGAAAGAGCGACGAGAATCGGCAAGAACTATGGAAATGGAGAGTTCGGAGAATGGCTAGATTAGGGAAATGGAGGGAAAATTTAGGGCGAGAACAAGGGAATTGGCGGGACGGTGATTTTTTTTTTTGCGACAAATTATGGATTAATTCGTGTTATTACTATACTACCATAACCGCACCTTTGAGACTTTCGGAATCGAACGCACACCCGGTTTTTTGCATTTACTTTTTGTTTTTTTTTTTGTTTTTAGTAAATTTAACTTTTGCTCCCATGTGCTTTGAGGTTGGTTTCATTTTAGCTCTTATACTTAAAAGATAAAATTTTAAAATAGTCTCTCAATTTTATCAAAAATTTAGTTGCATCCCTTTATTTTTAATAATTTTAAAATAGTCTTTCAATTTTTCAAAATCGGTCTAAATATATCCTTTTACATTGATTAAATTTTAAAATTTTCAAAATGATAAAACTACCTTTTATAAAAATATTAGAGGTTTGATTAATGATTTGTATGAATGGTATTTCGTCATTTAAAAAAATTTTAAGTTTTAGTCAACGTAAAATGATAGTTTAGATCGATTTGAAAAATTGAAGGATGATTTTATAATTATTAAAAGGAAAAATTCCTATTTAATCCATGAGTTTTCCAAAAATTCTCGTTTTGTCCTTATGTTTATAAAAATTCCAAAATAATCCATGTGTTGTTTGTATTGTGACTATTACATACCTTGTGCTCGAAATTTATTCAAAATCATGTGCAGATTTTAATAATATTCCTAAAATACCCTCTTTAAAACGTGGATAAGAATATTGTTACCTTAGCAGCCCCTTATAACCAAACAACCCCGTGTGTCTGATATAATGGTAGACTCCTATATTGCAAACAGCCCCTAAAAAAAATTCTAGAAAGTTTACTGTTGAGAAATAGAAGCAGAGGTGATGTGAGCATAAGGAGGAAAAATAGGTAAGGAAAATGGATGAAAAATAGTGGTGAAGGGCAGAAGGAGATGATTTACTGGATTAAGGTAATGTCTTTTTCAATTTCAAGAATCTCAAGGTATGTTGTGTATATATATATTTTTTTATGCGATTTTTTTTTAATGCTTAATCTCCTGTAATTTGCAATCATTGAATCAACAAACATACACCGTAATTTGCCCAATAAATTGACTAAAACAAGTGGCAATTTTATCAACATACAAACTATATAAAAAGCCCCAAATTTTGGTAAAAAAAAATCTCTAAATTCGAAACCCATTCTTTGCTCATCTCTTCTATATCAAAACCATAAAAATGCAAGAATCGAACCTCTCTCTGGCGAACAAGATCGGCAGCCCAAGCCCTAACTTTTCAGCTTCCACATCTACGCCAAACGATCCTCACGTTAACTCTCGGGCCTACTGCTATGTACGCAAAAATCAGTTGCCGAAACTCCAACAACTTCACCCGATTAATCGACTTCAGATCATCATTCCACCCTCAACCTCTCTCCATCATCTTCTCTCATGGCATGTACGTGTTTTTGCTTTGCTCTGACTTTGTACCTGTTTTTGCTTTGCTCTGACTTATGTTTCCCGCTTCTATATGGGAAGCTTAAGAGTGGAGGATTGTTGTTTGGTTATAACTTATTCCAAATTCCTAATTCAATTCCACACACGAATATAACAAACGGGGTCGTTCTAATAAAGGGCAAATTGGGTAAATCAAGTCCTAATTCGAGCACAAGGTATGTAATAGTCACAATATAAAC
The DNA here is from genome assembly GCA_018132145.1 of Boehmeria nivea var. tenacissima. NCBI lineage: Eukaryota > Viridiplantae > Streptophyta > Magnoliopsida > Rosales > Urticaceae > Boehmeria > Boehmeria nivea. Next base: position 12,389,945 of record CM030878.1, on the reverse strand, counting down.
AACACAGAGATTATTTTAGAATTTTTAAAAACACAAGGACGAAACGAGAATTTTTGTAAAACTCAGGGATTAAATAGGAATTTTCCCTTATTAAAAACATAGGGATGAAATTAGATTTTCGATAAAACTCATAGATTATTTTAGAATTTGCTCTAATTAAAAAGGTCATATTCTTAGTCCCTAAACTATAAAAATGACCCAAATTAGTCCCTCCGTACTCATTCTGTCTACTTTTGACGGAAACTCGACATGTAAGTAGCACATGACCTCATGAACAAGGACAATATTGTAAATTATATTTTTATTATATACATTTTTCACAAATCTAACAAAACTTTAATTATGTGCATTAGTACTGGTATAATAGCACCCACAAGTTTATGCGTAAAAATGTCACTTATATATACGATACGCATCCGACCTCTTAATAACTCACCCATGGCGGGACCCGCCCTCAGTACCTATTATCAATATCCATCCCATTAGAATTAATTTTCACACAGGCTCTTTAGCCTTATTAATATACCATTTTCGTTTATTGCAATATATCATTTTCAAACTCCCAAGAGTTAGCTCAGGTGGCAAAGTCCTATAATATAGAAGTTGAGGTCACATGTTCAAATCCTAGTGAGTGCATTTCCTTATTTTTGGAGGTATATATTATGTGGTTAAGTCCAAGATACTTGGTGGTCCATGCGACTACTATTTAGGTTACTCGCCTCGTAAATAGAAATTAATGTATATGGCACAATTTAATATATATAATTACACGTAATATTTCAAAAATATATATATACCATTTTCGAAAAGAATTAATTTTTCCACAGGCCCTTTAGCCTTATCTCTTAATTTTCCCACGGAATCCCATTAGACTTATCATTGTTATCAATGTACCATTTTCTTTTCGATATGAAACTACAACCCAAAAATAAATAAATAAATAAATTTACAAACATAATTGCAAACCCAAATTTGCCCTCGCCCAAGACGCTAAAATACCTGACACGTCCCTTATCAATCGCCTGCTCCAACATAAAAGCAGCTTTGCCTCCCAGCAGTGAATCGGCGAAACAACAAAATGCAAAACCTCTGCTAAGCCCTTCCCTTCCATTTCAAATTCCATTCTCTCGCTAACCAAAATGTCCCAAGCCATTCACCTTATCGGCAAGACCACACTCGTCCCTGGTATTTTTCCTTCGTAGCGTTCGTTTGTTGAAAGCCTAAACTTCGCTGACTTTCTTTTCTTTTGAAGAGTTTAGGTCTGATTTTGGTGGCACTTCTGGATTCCGCTTTTACAGTTTATTAAAGCTTAGTTTCTCTGGTTTGGTTGTGTTTGTGTCAAATGATTATTGTTAGCTTAGCTATGCAAACTCCACAAGGGTTTGGCCCGTTTGGTGTTGTACGGTGTACTGTTCGATAGTCATATCAACTTAACTCCCAAGTATCTAATTTGTTATGTTGTTCTTGCCCACCATGTGTTTGATGAAAGTTTTTTTTTTTTTTGGACGTTGAGAGTATTGCCTACCATATGTTTGCTGACATGTTGTATGTACGGAGGTTTCGGAGAATCTCCTAATGTTGTTGTTGTTGTTGTTTTTTTTTTTTTTTTTTTTTTTTTTTTTGAGAGGATTACATTTGGGAGTTGCTAATAGATAGTTGGTTTGTCAAAATTTTTGGTGACCTTTTCGATTTTAAAGTTTGGGTTTGTGGTTTGTTGCAGGTTCTGGATTGATGGAAGGTAAATGTCTCCCCTGTCCGGGAGTTTCGGGAAGAGCAGTGGCCTTGAATCCGTGCTCTTCTCGTTTCTATTACGGATTCAATTCGCAGGTCAATGTTGGGCCACTCAGGTGTGCTTCTGTGTGCAAAGCGAGTTCCAGCAATGGTTACAATAGGAGGAACCCGGACTTCTCGAGGCAAAATAGGCACGGGTTCTCTCGTGGCAGGAATAAGCAGCAGAATGATGAGAGGGACAGGGACAGGGACAGGGACGGTTTTGATAACATCGAAGAGTCTGATATACTTTCCTCTAAGAATGGTCCTTATCTTTCCCTGTCGAATTCTCCGAAATTCCAAGCCACTGCAGCTCCTGGACCGAGAGAGAAGGAGATTGTTGAGCTGTTCCGAAAGGTTCAAGCTCAGCTTCGTGAGAGAGCTGCTTCTAGAGATGACAAGAGGACCGAGTCCATGCAAGGGCATGGTAAAGAGAATGAAACCGTGGATTCCCTCCTTAAGCTGTTGAGGAAGCACTCGACCGAGCAGTCAAAGAGAAGTGGCGGCGGCGGCGGCAGTAGTAGCAGAGAGTTTGCGTATGATCAGCAGGGACAGAATGGCCAATACAATAGAGGCAAAATCCCGAGCTCGTTTAACTCAAACAACAGCGTGAAAGATCACGCCCAAGATTCAATCCCCTCTTACTCCAGGCCCGTATCGAACTTCCAGCGCAAATCTCCTGTCCCACGGTTGAAATTCCAGCCAGTTTACTCTGATGATGACAATGTCGATTCGGTGCCTCTGGTGAAATCAAGTGGGAAGGGAAGGAAAAACCATGTTAAGGACGTTTCCATACCTGAAATGGGGCTCGAGTTTGAACCTGAGTCTGTTGAGCATCATGGGGAGTCAGATTCGGAGTCTGAGCTTGAAGCCGAGCCAGAGCTTGTTCAGTTGTTAGAGGGCGACTTATCAAGTCCCGAGGAAGCTCTGATTGACGATGAGGATGACGCCGAGAATGGAGAAGAAGAGGAGCTGACTGAACAAGAGGATTTGAGTGCCTGGAAGCTACCGGAGCTGAGGGCACTCGCAAAGTCTCGAGGCGTGAAAGGGTATTCGAAGATGAAGAAAGGCGAGCTTTTGGATTTGCTTAGTGGGAGCTCATCTTGAACAAGGAACCATAGTATTCCAGTTATGCACAACATGCTTCTGCACTTAGTTTTGTTGTGAGAGTTAGGATTTTTTTTCTTGCCTTGTGTTTCCTTTTTTATTGTTAGTGTTTATGTTTTAGTTATCTGCTACTATTTTCTGAACTTGATTAGTTGTGAATCCAAATTCCAAAGACTTCAGTGAGTGAATATACCAAACTAGTCAAACTTTTCTTTTTTTTTCCCAATTTAAATTCAATATCTGGTGAATTATTTTGTTTAATTCGTCTATTTATAATATAAATTTTACGTATTAAAATGTTAACAAGAAAACAAAAACAATATATATATTTTTAAAGATTTTACTCTATAAAAGTCACAAATTTGTTTAGCATCTAATTTTGAGCTTGAAATAATAAATGAAAAAGAACCAAAAAAAGGAACATGTAACAATGAAAAAAAAAAAGCATTATAAAAAATAAGTATTTACCATAATTTCTTGTAATTATAAATGATATCCTCATTATAAATTAAACAAATAACATTATTTTTTCTTCTTGGACCATAGCGATAAATTCACATTAATTTTTGCCCAAATAACCTACTCTCTTGATTGTTATTCTATGTTTATAACGTAAACGTGAGGGTAGAAATTATAAATGGACAATTATGTCTCCCTTCATTTTTTTATTGCTCGTCTAGCCCACAGGCCCTTTAGCCTCGCGCCATCTCTTATCTCATCATCTTTCTCACGCCCCATCCAATCAGCTTCACAAGTATATCCAACGGCTATGAATTTTCCGTACCCTCACTTGTACTTTTATTTTTCCCTTTAATTTTCGAACTCAAAAAATTTGATATTAATTCTCTACAGAGAACCTTCTCCGTCAAGTCTCAAATCATCTTTGACCAACAATAATAATAATAATAATAAAATATCAAAATCATGAAACTCCATAAAAAAAAGCCTCTAACTGCTTCTTCTCCGTGATGGGCCAAAACCTTATGACCGTGGGACACCAGCGACCACAATCACAAGACCGAACCAAAGCTGAGTTGCTTTATGAGCTTGTCATTTCCACCGGCAACGCCGACGCCATTAGAGCTCTCTTCTCTCAAGGAGCAAGCCTTGAGGTAATCTTCAATCACCTGTATTAATATGATCATGATTCACAGTTTCTAATTTCGGTTTTCCTCAATAATTTCCGTTTGGCGCGAAGTTCTACGTCTCTTTCATGTCTTAAACAGAATTTGGTTATCTGTTCAACTATATCATTGGCGAGGCTAGATATTTAGGGTCTATTTTGTAGAGTATGATTGATAGTCGGTACCATGGTATGGTTGGTATGTTGTTGACTTACTATGATATAAATGTTACATACCGAAATCATACATTTTAACTAAAAACGAAAGTCGTACATTTTTTTTAAAAATTATATTCTAGATTTACACCATTTAGCTAGTATAAAAGCGTAAAGTTATTAAATTTTGTTTGATGTTTAATTCCTGGTTGTTTTGTCAATACATAGTGGACTGACCAAAATGGAAGGAATCCCCTAATTGTGGCATGTATGAACCCAAATCTGTTTGATGCTGCAAAAACTCTGATCGAATTGGGCGCCAATGTTAATGCTTATCGCCTAGGTGAGTTCATTGTAATTGTTGTAGATTTCTTCATTTTATTGGACGTGGTAGATATTTGACTTGCATAATACGAAATTATTTGTTTTTTTGTTTTATTTTTCAATTGGGCTATCATTGCTTAGAAGTCTATATGGTGATTGAATTATCTTGTTCGTAAACGTTTTGGTGTCTGAATTTGGTAGGTCGTCATGCCGGTACTCCTTTACATCATGCTGCTAAAGAAGGCCTTGAACCAATTGTGACGTTACTTCTCTCTCATGGAGGTACGTTTTTTTCTCCCCTAATTTCATAACATATTTAGCAAATACAAAGTGTGAAAGAAAATGATATATGATGACTGATTGCAGCGAATGCTTTCGTGCGGAATGATGATTGTCCAACGCCGCTAGATGTTGCTAGACTTAATGGGCATACCAAGATTGTCCGTGCAATTGAGGTACTCGAGGGAGTTGTGGAATTTGAAACTACCTTATTCTTTTTAAGTATAGCTAGATTGTAATGTAATATGACCGATGTTTTGCTTCTGTTGATTGTTTTCAGCATCATTTATGCTATTTCACTGGCTGGTTAAGGGAGATTAATGGTCCAGGCATCCTTGAAAGACTAGCTCAGCGTTTGGTAACAAAAAAAATGTATGAATATGGCTTTGCCTCTTGTTAATGGATTCCGTTGATGATCTTATGTTCTTCTATCGCGTTATTGATTGGTAATTTGGTATCATTGTGCTGATATTTCAATAAATGCAGAGGTCTAGCAGGAATTTGTGACTTGCAGTTGGGTTGTGGTTATACCTCATGGTCCTACCAATTCTACGAAGCCTCTTCAGTTGGAGCTTGCTATATACTCTACTGTACAGGTAAAATGGTTTGTCTTGTAATTTCCAGTATTTTATGAATTTAACTTCATACATTGGTGATGTTTATGTCTTTCTGTGCATTGTAACAATCATATTATCATCTTCTCCATGGCATCTTTTGGTTACAAGCTCTTTTATTACTTGTGCGTATAATCATAGTTTGTATTCTATTTTCTCTGGTAGTTTTTTTTTTTTTTTTTTTTTTTTTGTTTCTTTAGTAAATTCCTTCACCTCTTCCTCTTGCATTTCGACAGATGTTGTTGGGTCAATATGTTTAGTTTTTTCTGCGTTTGTCATATTGTCATATGCTTCTAGTAGTGTTTCGGGCAAGAGTTGTACGGAAAAAACACTAGTTATCTATTTTATCAATAATTTTTTTACCTCTTTGGATTATTTAAGGAGTGACAGATTAAGGAGATACTTTGTTATTCTCGCGCCAAAATCAAGATTTTTTCTCTTAAATTTTTTTGGGACACCAGACCATTCTGTAAAATGTTACTGCTCCAAGCAACACATAACTATGTTTCATAATCCGTATTGTTCTTTTTCTTTCAAACCCAAGCTAGTAAAATATTTTAGAAGATTTAGAAATTGAAACTATAAAATGTTGCCTCATGCATAATTGATCAAGTAATTCCTTAAAATATGGTACTCTTCCTTTAATATAGCTTCAACTATTAGAGTTTCGCATCGTATTTTTGTATTCATATGCTAAACTCATCCTGCTTCTACACTTTTATTATTCCACTCACAATTATTTATCCATACCAGGACGCCCAGCCTTTTACAGTCATTTCTCTCTGGAAGGCGCAAGTTGAGACCCCTGATCTGGGCCAATCAGATCCGAAGATCACAATATTTGATGATTCCACCAGTAATTTCTTACCACTCAAACTGTGTACCTATGGATTCAAAATCGTGCTCTTTGCAAAACTCTATTTCTCTTCTTTATATCAAACATTTTACATTTTTCCTCGTCCATTTTCTATATGTGCTACTAGTTCTACTACTCATTTGTTTTGCTACCAGAATCTTGCTTTAAACTAGTATCGGGTATTCAGGGGGATGCTCAACAATTTCAGTTGTTTTACAATGCATGCCAAGGAATTTCACAGGTACCATCAAACGTTAATGTTTTATCCTTCACCTCTTCTGCTTTCATGTTTGGGATAGTTTCTAGTGTGTATTAAGAGCTGCTTCTCTATGTGGAAAAACTGGTTTGTCTTTGAAATATTGTTTGAAGTGTTACAAGCTGCAAGGGATAGTTTATCTGAGGCCTTGGTCTGATGCATAGGAAAAATGCTGACATACAGCTAAGAACGCTTTAATGTTTCTTTTTCTTTCGTCACGAATGCTTGCAATAGATAAACCATTAAATGCGTGTAGAATACTCTTTTCACACTTCGGTAATAGCTAGTTTTGTGTAATTCACATCAAGTTTAGAATTCTGATTTTTGGCAAATAGTTCAATTTTATAGCTTCAGATGATATGGTTTTGTATCACAATTAGATGACTTTTGCACTTGGCTTTAGAAAGAGAGCCATTTATTTGGTATCTTCATTAATTTATTCTCTATGTTCAGGTTATGTCTTCCCCAATTCAGCTTAAGTCAACCCTCTATAGAAGCTGCAGAATTGGCCGTGGCTCCAAGTGACTTCATTCAATCTGCTCCCCCATATACGTCACTGGCTCCTAGTTTAGATCAGATACCTGAAGCATCCAACTTTAATGGGTGGGACATTAGGGACAGTGATAGTTTCGACTTGTCGGGTTTAGCTAGTGAAATGATGCATTCGGACCCAAACAGCACTGGATGGATGGATACACCAGTTAAAGACAACTATAATGGCTGGAATGTGGACAAATGTCAGCCAGTAAATTTGAATAAACAAGCCCAAACCAACAGCAAAAATACGCCAACCTCTAATACCATGAATGATACTATCTTTGTACCATTTTCATCAGCTCCATCTGCTCCAGCTATTCCCGTGGAGCTTAAAGCCGAAGGGCCTATCTATTATCCATCAATTGATCCAATCACAAATGTTTCGACACAAGCCGTAGCCAACGAGGCTTCTACGTCAAGTGACACGAACGCTGGAGGCTCGTGCGTGATTTGTTGGGAAGCTCCAATAGAAGGTGCATTGATTCCCTGCGGTCACATGGCTGGTTGCATGTCTTGTTTGAATGAGATCAATGCCAAGAAAGGCGTTTGTCCTGTGTGTCGATCCAAGTTCGATCAGGTAGTGAGACTCTATACCGTGTCCGTCTGATTGATTAGTTGAGTGGATATGCCTATATGGAGATTTTGATTTATGAGCTTTTATAGACAATACACTATAAACTGTCAAAATGTTCAAGACAAACAAAAAAGGTCACTGTCTTGTTTGTAAACAACATTAACGGGCAGTGCTATTTGGGTTTCTATTGACTGAGCTTTGCTAAATCTCTGAACTTTCGTAGGCTAATTTGTCAGTTTCCTGAATATGGCATTCGCATGATTCATGTTTTTTCATTATGAAAGTGACATTTGACAATTCCACTCCATGGAAAAGAACCAGTACACGACCAAGCCAATACCCGGTTTCGCAGATACAAAAATCAGGAACGAAAATTTGTTTTCCTTTTTCTAATGCTAAAAATCTATGAAGGCTCGGTGTCAAACAAAAATGTGCAATTTATTTAGAGGTTGACATCTGATGATGGTGATGGTTGTCTAACACAGGGCATGTGCAACACTGGTCATTTTAATTTGTGCCATTTACTTGTGATTTATGCCCAAAAAAAAAAAAAGGTTTTCACTGTTGACAAGAAAGACTTTTGGAATTACATGTTACCTACCTTGCTTATTAAGCATGAGGACCAACAAAATTCCATATTCAATGGCCCTACACACTTTTATTAGGAGCCATATGGGGAAACCTGCACATGGCTTGTTCTTCAATCTGATTTGTTAAGAGATGGGATTGATTTCCTTCATCTTGTTTTAACCGTGTTGTTTATGAATTGTGAAAGAAGAATCTCGTAAAGGCAGATGTGTTTTAGAACATATCTCAACATGTGGTATTGTTAAAATGGAAAAAAAAAAAAAGGAAGAGAAATTGTAGTAGATAGTTCATTTTCGATACGAGACTTCAGTGGTCGATATTTAGAAATTTTAGACAACAATTGTGTTTTCTTTTTTTCACTTGGTAATTAAGTAACCAACACACATTTTTATGATGGTTAGCGTAATTATCAAAACTTGATTGTTTTTTAAATTACAGCAAGATGTTGGCTATTTGTTAAAAGTGAACTATAAAACCCAACTACTCAAAAAATGATACAAGTTCTTACTGCTTATAAATAGTAAAAGGAGACATAGCGTGTACGGCAAATATGGATGTAAGAAATCTATAGACTCCATGAGAACATTAATTAATTACTTCGAGGCTTGAGCTTAGATTGTGCTGTTGCGTCCTCATGCAAATACACGAGAGAGATTATCTGTATTTGAATTTGTGAATCTATTATTCTTGTTTTAAACAAAATGCAAATGTGGTCAATGAAACAAAGCGTCAACCTTGACCCATTATGTAGCCTGATTAGCTAAAACACAAAAAACATTTTAAAAAGTAAGCACTCATTGGTCATTAGCTGGTCCGTGGAAGTGTTAAGCTAGCAATTAAACTCAGTTCTGTTTCATAAATTTTCTGTTTCTGTCTTTCCCACTTTCTTTTAATATAACAAGTTTGGAGAAAATTCTGATTGAGACAATAGGAGCATGTATAGGACCCCCCACCCCCACAAAAAAAAAAGGGACACGTATAGCCAGCTGCCATTTGTCCCTTTATAGCTTGATTTTGAATTGATTGGCCTGTGGGAAAATCAGAGATTTTTTTATATATATTTTTTTTTTCTGAAGGGTTGTTACACTAATCACAACTGAGATATTAATGCAATTACGCATATTTTAAATATTTCTCGATTGTCTAATTTGGCATCCTCATCATGTTATCTACTCTTCGAACCAGGAAGTTTTACTCATTTCACATTCAATTCATTTTTCTTTCTTTTTCTGGCGGAACATTTTTGTTGTAAGTTCTGAAAATTTTTTGTGATTCTTATAAGATGAGTACTATGAATCTTTGTGCGACTTTGAGATGGACCAATGAAGCAATTAATTTTCTTGGTGATTCATTAGCTCAATGCATTAATAGATTGTAGGACCTCTTGCCAATATAGAGCATACCGTGGGGCTGGCTGTTAAGTGATTAATTGGCTTTCTTGTGGGAGAATTCAGAGGCTAAAACCTTATGAAAGAGCTTATAGGAGCTTTGGTGATAATTAAGACATTTGCCTTGTACCGTTGTACGTGAAATGATTCAACGTCACAGCTTGATATTACAAGTTGTGACTTGTCAATTATTATTATTATTTTTTGAAACGGTGACTTAGTCACGTTTTAATTAAAAAAATGTCAAAAAATCTATTAATCAGAAATCGTGTTTCAAGTGTTCAGATAGAATAATTTATTATGTCTCGAAGACATCGTTTAGTGTCTATTGATCAAGTGCTTATTATTCCTCCATGTAAGCGTTGAGAAATCGAATGCAACTGTATTGAATATTGAGAACTTTTCCTAGATCATGGTTAGATCTAGACAAATAGAATAACTTATCCACGTATCTAGTATTATTCTATTTTAAAGATATTGTGTTAGAGTACGTTTGATAATTATTAATTATATTGTATTTTAAATATGATATTTTGTTGGATACTTCTGTGATTTTTTTTTTGAAAAACAATTCTGGACCATCGGATTCACCTTTTTGATGGGTCCCACATATTAAAAATATGAATCTGATCATTCAAAATTATTTTCCACAACAAAAAAAAAACTCACTATAAAATTTTCCTATTTTGTTTGGTACATTAATATTATTGGAATTATTATAGGGTGAAGTAGGCAAATACCCAGAATTTATATAACAATAAAAATAAATACCCAAGCTTTTGAAGTAATTGAGTTTCTAGTCAATTTGTGAATTACTTGCACATACTTTTGGTAACTAAGTGAATTACCACCACATGCTTTTGGTAACTAAGTGAATTACTTGCACATGCTTTTGGGTAGTTGGTTACATTTTTCAAAAGATTGGGTAATAACTTACATTAAGTTCTAAAAATTGGGTATTCACTATAATTTCTCATTATATTATATTCTATAATACAATAGAAGTTGTATTATGATGTAATATGAAAAAAGTTATATATATATATATATATATATATTACTTTGATATCTACTCTAATGTATCTAAAACTAATTTTTCATTCTTTTAACGACATACTATTTTACAAAGCTTATACAATATAGCACTATACAATACGATACAAACACAAACTTTATATTTCATTATGAAAATGGCCCTTCCGCTTGTCCATTATTTTAAATCTTTAAACGTTAAAAGAAATTTTTTTAATGGTATATGCTACTAGGCGTGAAAATTTGGAACACGGAATATTACCCGGTAATAATTTTTCTGGGTATTCCCCATAAATTACCCGGTAAAGGCAACCGGGTATTGTTCCATCTTCCAAAATTTCACGCCTAATTGTCACGAGCGAGGCTTTTTTTCTCCGGGTAAAGGTCGAGAAATTTTTTTTGCACAAATGCCAGGTAATACCCGTATTTTACCACTAGGTATCACCAAGAATTGTGTCTCGGGGAATGGCCGGGTAATGGAACAAGTTCCACTTTTGTACGCGTATATGCTACGATGAATAATGCTAGACATACCAACTCTTTCATAAACTTTTTAATATCAATATATGGGGCAGTTGAGGTATCATGATTTGATTAGCTGAATATCAAATACTTCCACCTACGTGATAAACGCTCACTAATGAAAATATACCACCTAAATTGGTAATAAAAAAGCTTGTATGTGTAGCATTACTCATGCTACGATACTAAATCGTCAAATATATCATTTTAATGATGTGACTTTTTAAATAAATAAACTTGACAACTCACCAATATACATCGTGCACTATTCAAAAAGTATAATCTATTACCCCTAATATAAACTTTGGGATCGTATAAAAAATTATCCTAAGCTTTTTAGCGTCTTCTTTTTCGCATAAATTAAATTAATATCGGCTAATGTTTCATGGTTAATAGTGCATAATCACACAATACATTCATTAGAAAGTCAACTAATAATTTTTAAAACCAAATTTTTTCTTAAAAACATCTAAACTTAATTTAAGTAATTTATTGATATTTTGATTCAAAAGTTGAATATTTAGGATGATATTAATGTTATTACTATAATATTAGCCGAGATACCCTATTATAGTTTGTTTTAGCTGAAAATTTCTACCAAAAAAATTTCAGAGGAGACTATTTTTTATTAATTATTTAGTATCAAAGTTTAGAGCTAGCAAATGATACATTTAAAACTCGAGGTTCAAAATGAAAGTGCAATAGTCAAAGGACTAGTTAGATTTTACTTGAGTTTTAAATAAATAACCAACATTTTTTTTTAATTATTTGGCATATAGTCAATTACTTCATAAGTAATCGTGTTATTTTTTTTTTTTGAAGAATAGTAAGTTGTAATAATATAATTCAATTATGCGGTAAATAATAACTCAATACCAATATAATATTTGGCAAGGAATACAGACTATATTTTTGAATTAGTCAACTTGAGAGGACGAAAGAAGAAAAGAAAATTGATTAATTTGGGTGGCAATATATTTAGATTGCGGTTTTTAATTATATTTTCTAAATATAAATTTGGCCAGCTCATGCAAAATTATGAGCTACCTAACATGACCATAGCCAAAAAGGACAATCTTTTCGATATGTTCCCTAACTAAAAACCTAGAGCAAGATTTTTGTCACACGCATATAATGTAGCAAAATCTGTCCTTGGCTTTCATTTGCCACCTTGCAGTATGGTTGGGAAGTATATATTACATTCATTTATGTATTCCATTTTCCATTTTTTCCCTCCTCAAACTCAAGGGTCTACAAGAGTATTTTCAATCATGCCATGTTTGGATATTCTGAGTTTCTATTGGCAAAATATTGATCAATAATACATAACATAATTTCACTGACTCATGACAACCTTTCCTTCACTCAGTTCACAAAATGGAAAGAGGGAAAAAAATGCAAGAACGAAAAATAACTATTATATGGTCGGCATAGAAAGCATTGAAGTGAACAAAGGTTTTTCTAATAATGCAAAGTTGATGAGATTAGGAGTGGCGACGCCCGGAAGACACTCTTGCTTCTTCTCACACCACAAAAAATAATAACAACAAAATTAAAAACAAAAAACAAAATCTACTGATGTATTGCTTAATTATTATCCGTTTGTTTTTTTTTTTTAACATTTAAATGGTTTGGAACAGTTCAAAATCATTTGATTATTGATACCATTATATAGTCAAAATGATTTTGAACAGTAAAAAATCATTCAAATCGTGGAATCAATTAACAAAGCACCGCTTAATTTGAAATAGACTTGGTGAGAATCACCGAAAACTCTGTCACTGTCACTAAAAAGTTTAGAAGAAACTATTTTGTTATCATAATTTACAATTAGATTAATAAGGGAGGCAGGCATAACATTTCTTAAACAACAATTATAGAATCAAAACAAATTAAATGCGAAATAATATTAAAGTCTAAATCACAAGTGTATTAATTTGAGAACTAATGTTTTCAAGGGGCCATATAATGAGTTTGGAGGCCACAAAATTGAAATCTGCCCTATATATGTACACTTTAAGGACTTGAATCCAAATGATGAACAATAGCACTTGGACGAATTTACAGTAAAATTCACAATCTTGATTAGAGATGTGTAAAACAAACAGCCTTCTTTTGTATTAAAAAATAATAATTTAGGAAAGTCTTTTTATAAACTTAGGATCCCACCAAACTATTCTTCTTTTTTGAATGGCTTTTTCTGAGGGCTGTAAAAGTAAAAACAGTAAAAAGCTGTTGAACTTTGGAAGTACTCCTTGTAAAACAAGGGACAAAATCATTACCATTTGGCATTATATGTCTTTTTCTTTTAATTTGAAAAATGAAATGGAATAATGCAGCAATGTTATATAGTAAATGCTTAATGATACGTTGGTGAAATAATAAGACTTGCAATTTGGAATGCAACAACAAATTAGTACTATAAAGCATGTATGAATTCCGTACATTGTCACACTTAAGCAAGCTTAATAAATGCATCTAGTTTCTATCACCGTAGGAGTACCATAATGCACATGGTTTGTCTTTTTTTTTTTTCTTTCTTTTTTTTGCTTGAACTCATGGATTGCCTTTTAGCTTGAGCCTAAAATGGCTTTAAACATCGCTTAAACTATAAGTCATTGCTGTGAGAGGCTGCTAAGAGTTTAATTAGTTTTTAAACTCTTTCAAGGGTTAAGCTAGCACAAAAATTGAGGGTTAAGATTTCTTTTCCTTAGTTGACGAGGTAAACATGTTTAAGAAGTCAAAGGAAAAACATGATTAGCTTATTTTTCTTTTGGCCTTTATCCAAACTCCAAAGTTCGAGAAAAAAAGAAAAAGAGGGGAAAAAAAAGTCGTGGGTCAAATCCCTAATTAGAAATCTGGTGGAAGACAGTGCGTACAAATTATGGGCTTCGCCACCGACCCCATTTAATCGATGACTCTAATAATGATATAATGCCTATCCTTTTAATAGATTGAAGAGACACTTTTATTTCTTCGGGTAGAGTTAATTTGGATAAATTCATAGAAAACCATGAACAAATAAATTGATGTAATTAAATTCGGATAGAATAAACAAATATTAATCAATCATGAATTAACACACTAAATGTTGAAATAATAATAATAATAATAATCAATAATTGAGATCAATTTTCAATCTGCACTCCTTAACAAATAAAAGACGAGGCATGCTATCAACAAGACGCGCGTGGTGCATCTGTTGAATCACAGCCATTGATGGCTATGGGGCCCACAGCCATCAACGACTGTGATTCAACAGACGCGTCTGTTGCTAGCATCGGCAATAAGAGATTTAGCCACTCGTGATGTGGACTATAATATCAAAAATAATATGAATAAACTAAAAAGTACTAGCAAAGAAAGGTGGTAGAAGAAAGAAGAAATTTGAAGGGTTGAAATTGCTTCGAACGGCTCCAATTGCTCTATGTATCCTAAAATTGAGCTTCTATTCTATTTTTTATGTGTCACCTGATAATTCGTTTCTTTTCTATTTTCATCCAAAATCCTCAAAGGAAGCTTATACGAACTTTTCATTGAAATCTGTGCTTGAAATAGGGCTGAAACTTTGGGGTCGTTTGGCAAACGGGTTCAAATTGTGGTAATTTGAACTTTTTCATTTGAATTAGAAATTTTGAAATGGGTAATTTGAACGAAAAATTTAAATTGTTGTTTGGCTCAAATAATCTTAATTGAAAATATTATTTGAATTGTTATTTGGGTAGATGTGAAATGTATGATTTTGAGTTATAAAAAGAATTGTTGAAATGTCAAATCAAAAAATACTGTTCAAAATGGATTCAAATTGTTAAAATTTGAGGGGGGGAAGAGTTTGATTTTGAAGGGTTTGAATGACTTTTTTTCATTTGGATTTTATCCAAAAAAAAAAAGTAACCAAACGACGATTTAGATTGAAAAATTCGTTTAAATGGCCCAAAATGGGTTCAAACCCATTTGCCAAACTAGACCTTTAAATTTTCAACAAATTTCGAGAAAACGAGTGACATGTTGTCGCTTGTCAGGTGGGGACATGTCGCTTGGCACATGTGGCATAGTGCCTGGAAGGTAGCGACATGTCGCCATCCATTTTGCCCGAGGATGAATTTTTTCGTTCATTTTCACTTCTTTTCGCAACACGTACATCGCCTCCGGAAGGCATTGTATTGCCTCGTATTTTGTAAATTAAGTCTGAAATGCTCCAAAACTCGATAATTAAGCTCTAATCTGCACACTTAAGGAAAAATCATCAAATTCGCAACACTAGGGATTAACATGCTGAATCAAGTAAAAAGAGTAAAAAATGAATGCACAAATCATGAATTCGTCATCGAGTTCTCAATCACGAGGTCTATCAACCCTTAACTGATCTCACGAGAATTTTTGTACCTTTTTAATTAAGGTTTTTTGTTATATTTGTCAAGTCACACATTCTCTGTAACTTGTATCAATCTCTTTCATATATTGAATTTTCTCTGCTCTGTCAATAATTTTTTCTCGTAGAGTTTTCCACTTAAATCCGTAAGCCCTTGATTTTGTATTTCTATTTCACGGTTTTCCCCATTAATTTTCGTAGGAGATAACAGAAGCCATGTTATCTACTTATACTTCAAAAACAAGAGTATATCCATTAATTTAAGGTTATATCCATTACTTCAATTTTCTGGTTATTACCACCCGATGTCTCCTTTGATCTTTTGACTTATTTTTTATGATTCAAATTGCTCATCTCATACGACCTGCGATGAGCAAATGTGATGAGGAAATGTGATCCCTTTCAAGCATCAACATATATAATTATATATGTCTAAACTTTGGAAAGAAATATTTTACGTAAGTAAAGCCAGATATATTCTTATTGTATGATAAATAATGCATCATAGGAACGTACAATGTATATAAATACACGATACTACCTTAAAATGTCGTTGTCTTGTGCCATTTCAGTCATGCATATGACCAAATTTACCATGGAGAAGTAGACATATATTTTAAGCCTGAGAGAAATCTAGCTAGTATTTTCTTTAGTTTAGTTTACTTAGAAAGGAATGTTTCTTGCTCTAGTTCAAACCTGTTCATGAAGTGGATACATACGTGATGGATGGTCAATTGGTCATACTTGAAGTCATTTGTGGTTGAAAATATATAAGAGGCTCTTTAGAAAAAGATAAGGAGAAAAAAAATATATAAAAAAAAAACAGAAGGAAAACGTCAATCTGCCCTTAATTATTTTAGGAGTACTTTGCTGACTCTGAAAGTGTGATTTTTAATAGTTTTCAACTAGAAATTAATTGTTAATTAGCTTTGTAGTCAAACTCTTTTTGAGGCTCTTTGGGTTGTGGTCAAACTTGAAAGCAAACAACAGTATAGAAGACGAGTGGACCTTTCTGTCTATCTATTTCCACATCAGCAATCTTCGTATTTTTTCCCCAATTTTCCCCAAATGTATTATTTGTTACATATATATATATATATATATATATATATGGCGATATATGTGGTTTCATGGTGGAGTTTGGTAAATACTAATGAAAACCATTGCTTCAAGAGAAAGAAATATAAACCTCAATGATGTCATATAATTAGCCTCTATGCAATAATTAATAGGATAATCATTTGATTAAGGTTGAGATTAGGTGATAACATAATATATCACTTGGAATCATTTTGCAGAAGTTTATTGTTCTTTTATTAGTGATGGGTTTAGAGATGGGTCGCGTTTGGTAATTAGTAGTGAACCTAAGAAGCCAAATGTGTAGCGAAGTTGTTTGGAATGGTTAATAACCTGAGGTCCTCAATCTTCCTAGAGCTTAGGCTTATCCTATTCACAAGTTTTTCTTCTCTTTTTCTGTTTTAGAAATAATTATTTCGAAACAAATATTAGACTTTAAATGGTTATAACTCCTCTAAAGTTGTTGATCATCATTATGATTCTTGAAGGAGCCTAAGCTTCTTGGATGAAATACAAGTCAATTGGAAAAATTGTCACCTAGTCTACTCTATACATTGAATCAATGATTTGAAAGTGTGCTTATAACAAAAAGCAAAATAAATAAATAATAAATAAATTCGAAGCATATGATTTTTAGGAATGTGACATTATTGATATTGGTGGAATGCACCTACTTCTCCTAATCTTTTTTTTAAATACCTTTTTTCCCTCATGAGTCGTGAGGGAATTGTTTTCCATTTTTTTTATGAGATATTTCTCCGAGTTTATTTAATTTTATAAGGGTAAGTTAGAGAAATAACTAATTTTTAGTTTATTTCTGCAAGTAAATAACTAGTAATTGTTGTTAACTAATTCCATATTATTTATTAAATTTTTAAATGTTGATTATTTATTAAAATTAAAAGTTAAAATGCGTCATTCACTGCCAATTTCATCTTATCATCTTATAAAGAGGTGTGATGTTATAACATAAAAGGGCTAAATGGACACATTAAATATCAGGATTAAATTTCAGCAAAAAATAATTATTAGGATCAAATTATATGACTCTAGATGAGTTTCTTTCTCTCTCTATATATTTTTTAATTTGCGGAAAAGTATAAAATTTTGGATGTCATCAAAACAAAAAGGACTAATTTTGAAATATATGTCTACCCACTCTACCTAATTACTTCTTGATTGCATGATCAGCAATATTTATGTTTATTACATTGTTTTCTGAATAAAACCAAATTTTTTTTTACTTTTACGGTGGAACCGTAGTATTATTATTATTATTATTATTATTATAATAATATTATAACAACATATTTATAAGACGGCAGCCGACCGCGACATGAGCAAGGCGGAGAATATGGTAACGTAGTTATTATTGTTATTTTTTTTAAGTTTTCGCTCTACCAATATTTAAAAGAAAAAAAAATTGTATTCCCAGCTAATTATCACCACTTAAAACTTAACATTATTAATATAGAGTTGTTTGGATTATAATCCTAACAATTTTTTTTAGTTTAAAACATACTAATATATTAATTATACTAATAAAATTTACACTTAGAATAAAATATAATTTAATTTTGTATTCAAACAAACCATCTTACCTCCATTCTCACATTTTATTTTTTTTTCTTTCAACTTTTTTAATCTCAATACAATATCCTTAAATCTCAAACATTTATGCCACATTAAAATTTACAAAATCAAACAATTTCAAAATAAAATAATTAGGATGTTTACCTAAATAATCCATTATTTTTTATTCCGATCTCAGTTCCTTGTAATAAAAATCTTGGTAGAATGTAACTCTAAAGACACCAAGGGTTTTATTGTCAATTTCAAACAATTAGTTAAACAGGAGTGCCCAAAGAACAACAATACATGAATAATGAACTATCATGGCACTTGTCTGTTATGTTATGTTAAGCAATCTTTTTTTGGATTGTTTCTAATTTCTAACATTTACTTGCGCTAAGGCTAAAGTGAGTAAATGACCTTCTATTACATTATATTTTCTCATATTATCTTATCTTATGTCCTTATAATTATAATCATCATAGACCTATCCCATTATTTCCCCATTCTTTCATTTCCACCCATCTCCAATCTTCATTAGTCCTATTTCAATTAATTAATAAACTTCCATCCTAAACTAAATTAAAAAAAGCCAACAAACCCACAACTGCATAGGGACCCACCCTTTCACCTCTGCTTTTTTTTTTTAATTCTTTTTTCTTTTCCATTTATTATATTTTCTTTTCCATTTTCGTCTCAGCTCTCTCTCTCTCTCTCTCTCTCTCTCTCATGCAGCTTTGCAATGAAAGCAATGCATGGGTATAGAGTGATTGTCCAATATTCTGCTTCAACATCGATCTTTATGATCAATCGCATTTGAGATTTTTCATGAGCCAAGCTCTTGGCTTCTGGGTTCTTCAGGATCTATATATACACATAGCTCAACCACAAACTCACCATCGTGCCCCACAAAAATAGCGGTACGGTTTTTATTCAATTTTTTGTTTGTGCAATGTTTGATAAATTTCACGAATTTATGAGATTTTTTTTCCTTTTTTTTTTTTGGTTCATTAAACGCTGAGGAAATGAGATGGGTTAGTTTGTTCATTAGTTTTATTGGGTTTAATGTGATTGTGTTTCTCGGTGTTGTAAAGAGTTCGGGTTAGGTAGTTTGAATAAAACTCCTTGATCAGATTTTTGTTTATAGGTATTTACTCTGTAAATTTATATGTCTCTAATTGGTTTTTCAAAAGGACTAGGGGATTTAAGGTATAAGTTTGTTAACATCTTTGAATTCTAGAAATTAAGGGGGGTAAAAATTTTAAGACAGACCCAGGTACTGAACTTTAATTTTTCTTTTGCGTTCTTATTTACCTCTCATATTTGGGTTTTTTTTTTTTTTTAACGAGTAATATTTGTCTCCCTTTTTCTCTTGAGTGGGATGAATTTTATCCCTAAATGTTCATATATCTTTTGACTGGAAGTTTCTTCATAAAGAAAAGATTGAAATCAAAGAAGCTTTGGATTACTTGAATTGTACATACCTATACCCTTTTAACTTTGTTTTCGAACAAGCCAGTGAAGAGAAAAGACTAAGTTCTAATATGTATAAATTTCACATTTTAGAAAACTTCTAAGATCTGTTGATTTTCAAGTGACGGCTTTTAATGTAGTTTTCTCAATTTTCATTTGTAGTGCCTTCAAGTTGAGAAAAAGAAAAGGAAAAAAACAACAAAACCGAGACTTTAATATTTTGTTTGTTATTCTAGCACATGTACAATTTGCATCTATGGAATCTTCACATTACATACTCTGAAGTGCATTGACCGTTACCTGGTTCCGGGAGTTTCCTTCAAATGCTTTTTACCTTATCTTATTTTGACAATCTTGCTCGGGGTTGTCAGACATAAGAATTTCTTGAACAATAATGTTGAGTGTCTGAATTATCCAGACATACGGCCTAAATAAGGCGGTCTTGGTGATGTCAACGTGCTGAGCGGAAGCAAACACTGCTTTTAGGTCTTTGCCAAGAGGATTTGTGCTATAGCTATTGCAGTGGGTACGGGCTCGGTGAGATTTACATGACATTGCTTACTATGTAGTTTGGTGCAGCGGTTTGGATTGTGCAGCATAGTGAGAAGAAAAAAAAAAAAAATCTATCTAAAAAGATCTCTTTGAAGTTATATCTAAACACTCTTATCTTCCAGTCTCTCTGATTACCTTGTTGTAATGATTATTGACAATTAGTTACTTTTGGGAACATGTATAATTGCCACCATTAATAATAGTTGTTATTTTTCAAAGGGTTTAACATTGCTGATATTGTCGAATTGCTGATACAATTTCTCAACCAGGCAAGATGGACACACCTATAAAATGTCTTACAAACAGCATTTCTCGATTCATTCATCTGGTTTCGTGCCAAAATGTGAAGCTCGTGCCTATACAGAAGGATTACAAAACCATAGCGGGTGTACTGAAGCTGTTGAAGCCAGTTCTTGAGGGTGCAGTTGATTATGAAATATGCTCTGATGAGATCCTATGTAAAGAATGCGAAGAATTGGACGTGGCTGTAAATATGGCTAGGGAATTTATGGAAGATTGGTCTCCAAAGATGAGCAAGATTTGCAGTGTAAGCAATTTATTTGTAGTCAATTCACAGCCACCAGGGAAATAGATTTCCACTCCGCTTCCCTCCCTGGTGCTTGCCAGAGGGAAGGGTTAGTGGAAAAGAAAAACTATATGTTTATGATTCTCTTAAACCACTGCTTGTTTTAAAGATATTGTATACTTTTTTGTACTTGTTGATAAGAGTGTGAAACAGGGTTCGAAAACTCTATCATTGTTTTTAACTTAAGTTATCTGGTTTTTGTACCAGATTCTGCGAAGCGAGCCACTTTTGATGAAAATTGAAAGTTCTATATTCAAACTATGTTGTGCATTATGTAGATTGCTGCAGTCATCTTCACCCAATTCAAGTTCAACTGCAATTGAGGTGTGTACTAAACGTGTACTGTTTTGGTTATATATTCAGTTGTGAACTGAACTTACTCAGTTTTATGGGTAGACACTATTTTTAGTTCCTCAAAACACGTAATGGTGGACAACATTTCTATTTAATTTTCCATTTATACATTTTATAGTTTCCCCACGTCTTTCAGAAGGCAGTTGGCGTACTTCATATTATTGTGCAAGACTAACCATGGGTTAGCAATTTTCAGCAATGTATGCAGGAAATCCAATCATTGAAGCTGGAAAGAATAGCAAAGTATATAGAAGAAGCTATGAAAAGTAAAAGAAACGATATCTTTCTTTGCACGAAAAGTCTTGTGAAAATTATTGAATCGCTTGGTCTGACATCGAGCCAAGAGCTGTTGAAAGAAAATATTGCTCTAGGAAAGGAGAGAATGAATGCCGAAATCAGTATAGCAAAAGCAGAGCTAAATCAAATTGACCAGATTGTGGATCTGGTCTCTAGTATTCGTGATTGCATGGTTAAACACCAGCAACTTGAAGCCATCTCCATCCCGGCATACTTCTGCTGTCCTTTGTCATCGGAACTCATGTTGGATCCCGTGATTGTGGCATCAGGTCAAACCTACGAGAGATTTGCAATCCAGAAGTGGATTGACAGTGGGCTAACTATTTGCCCAAAGAATCGTCAAAATTTGGCACACACGAATCTCATTCCTAACTACACTGTTAAAGCCATGATTGCAACCTGGTGCGAGGAAAACAAGGTAAAGCTTCCTGCAAAGGCCGATCACAATAAAACTGTCTCATTCTCATCACGAACAGACCGTGCCTCTCCTCAAGTATCGGTTTGCACTAGTTTCCGGGGTGGTTTGATGCAGGGTAGCAATCCTACATCAAGATCATCCGAAGAAGATGGAAATGGATTAAAGGAGCAAAAAGAAGAAAGCTCTCCTATATTATATGGAGAAAAACCCAATGGTCGAAATATCAGGGAGAAGGGTCAATTATCCCCCGAGCACTCATATTCTCACAGCAGGAGTGAATCGACCTCAAGCGCAGTTTCTAGCATTGACTACGCGACACCAGCATTGATTGAGGAGGTGTCACGGATATCTAGTAAGACAGAAATTGTTAATGAGTTGTCCAGAGAAATTACAACTGAGAGTGCTGCTTCTTTTCCTCCACATAAAGAATTAAGAAATTCTTGGTTGTCAGCAAAGCAACTTACAAAAGTAGATGTGACAGGGAGTGGGAACCCTAAAAGCTTGAAGAAAGAACCAATCGCACTCTCGGGATCAGCATTTGAAGAGTTGACAACGGCTTCCCATGTCAAGGAACTAGTTGAAGATCTTAGTAGCCTATCCATCGAAGTGCAAACTACAGCTGCAGAAGAGTTACGGCTTCTGGCAAAGCACAATGTGGAGAACCGCACTATCATCGGCCAGTGTGGTGCTATCACACCATTACTCTCGCTGCTGTATTCGGATATGAAGCTAGCACAAGAGCATGCTGTAACAGCTATTCTGAACTTATCAATTGACGAGGTGAATAAGGCTGCCATTGCGGAATCTGGAGCAATAGAGCCATTAATCCATGTGCTGAAAACGGGAAATGATGGAGCGAAAGAGAACTCTGCCGCAGCTTTATTCAGCCTCTCCGTATTGGAGGAGTACAAAGCAAAAATTGGCCGTTCTGGTGCAGTTAAATCCCTTGTTGAACTTCTGGGATCAGGGACTCTCAGAGGAAAGAAAGATGCCGCGACTGCTCTGTTCAACCTATCAATTTTCCATGAAAATAAGGCTCGAATAGTGCAGGCCGGGGCTGTGAAGTACCTTGTTGAATTGCTGGATCCTGGTAACGGGATGGTCGACAAGGCTGTTGCCCTGTTGTCGAACCTGTCCACAGTCGGAGAGGGGCGTTTAGCAGTCGTGCGAGAAGGGGGAATTCCTTTGCTTGTAGAGATTGTTGAATCGGGTTCTCAGAGGGGAAAGGAAAATGCAGCCTCCATTCTACTGCAGCTCTGCCTTCATAGTACCAAGTTCTGCACTCTGGTTTTGCAGGAAGGTGCCGTCCCACCCCTTGTAGCCTTATCGCAATCCGGCACACCGAGAGCAAAAGAAAAGGTTCTTAGCTTTAAACCTCATTCAATCCTTTCAGTTGCTTCTCTCTTTGCATGTATTTCATATCTTGTTTCCATACATCATGTACTTTGCGCGATATTGTATCGCTCAGCATGTACTTTGTGTTTGCGCAGGCACAACAGCTTCTCAGTCATTTCCGGAATCAGCGAGAAGGGACCACAGGGAAAGGGAAGTCATGAGGATTGGCGAGTTTATCAACCTGTTAGTTCATTCCAGGCTATTTGTTTCAGGCTTGAGGGATAATTTCCATAATTATTCTTTAATTTTAACCATATCATTACTGGCAGACTGTTCTAAACTATCTTCCTTTCGCTCTCTGGCTTTTTTTACCGGTTAATTTATTTATTTGTTTCCCCTTTTTTGGCTGGTGCTGACTGAAATGTAACATGTAAACTTAGGCCCTGTATTTAATATTTCCTTGCCTTGGCATGGGAATTAGGGGTGTTTTTTTTTTTTTTTTTTTTTTTTTTTTTTTTTTTTTCGGGGTGGTGAGTAGGCTATTTTTGCACTTATTTCTCTTAGCTTGGTTGAGTGGTGAAGTTAGGGTCGGTGCAGTTTTTGCTGTGTGTATATATTGTACATATGCTATAGACTCTTGTAATCTTCTATACAATCTTAGTTCTACATTTGTGCTAGTTTGTGGAAATTGGCTACAGTTTTTAACTTTCTATGGATCCTTTTTCAAAAAATACAAAAGTAAAGTCAAAGTGCACAACAGTAAATTATGGAATTCAGGGGAAAAAAAATCCCATTTTTTAATTCTTCTTTTCCAGCAAAAATAGGAGTGACAAGTATGACACAGCTCAATTGAAGACTTCCCTTGCTGCATTAATGGAGAATGTTTTTGCATCGTCAATTTTTTTGGAAGGTTTAAAGATTTTTTAAGTTAGCATTACATATCTTTGACAATTTAGAGTTCTTTATTATTGGACGTCACCCACAATTAGAGGTCTAAAGTTATTTATTGTTCGTAAGGAGTTGCCATTTCTCCTTTTGCCAATTTAAGAACCAAATTTCGTAATTTATTTTTGAGCTAATTCTGTAGTGCTCAATACCCATGTGCTCCACTTATGAATGTAAGAGAGATATAAAGATTACTACATACTTTTAACGTGTTACACTTGCACACCACTAAGTGGAACATTGTAGAAAGACTTTTTATTTTTTATATAAATACTTTATGATGAATATTATTTTGATAAATAGTTAATTTTATAGTAATCACGAGCTTAGAAACCGTACGTTGCGACGGGCTAGCCTCCACTTACTTTTTTTAAAATATCACCCTATAATTTGAGAATTTTTTCACAATTTCCTCCACTGATTTTTTTTTTTTTAATTTCAACTATCTTTAATCAATATATATTTACTTCTGAGAGATTATAATGAATATCTAATTTTTAACGCTTAATTTAAATAAATATTTGATCTTTTAAAAAATATAATAAAATATCCAAATAATACAATTGCTTACGTACGAAGTGACATAATGATGACTATGTAACTCTATGCGCGATTGGGAAAGTGCGACCGTGTGTGAAGGAAAAAAAAACCGAAATATATTTGTCTATTTGGCTTCGAAGTTCCAAGTGATGATAAGAGTGATTTAAGGTGTAATCTCTAGTAATATTTAATAGTAAAAAAAATCTACTAATTAATCATGTACTTAAATATGTCAAATCGTTTAAATCATTCACTATTCTGATTAAATTTATTGTTTTCCACTGTATTTGGATGCGTGTGACGATTTTTCTTATTAATGGTAATTTTGCCAATCTAGCCAATCTTATGGGGCATTTGCCCCTATTTTGTAATAATAATAATCTATATCTTATATTTGTTGTAATTTTAATTTATGTCTTAAAATTTACAATATAAATATATAGTGTAAATAAAATGAATATATTATTTGTGGCATAGATTATTAAGTGGCATTAAGACTGGATTTATTTTGTAATTCCCCAAATTCTGATCCCCGTCCCTTATAATTATTAACCGTACTACTTTGTGGATTCTGGCCCAGTTGCCGTCCAGCTAATGTCACCAAATCCCGATCCCCATCCCTTGTAGTTATTAACTGTACTACTTTGTGGATTCTGGCCCAGTTGCCGTCTAACGAATGTCACCAATTCTAGCAAATTTTGAAAGAAAAATATTTCACGTTAAAGTTTGCAATCTATATCATTATTGCATATCATGTCACTTTTAAATCACCAAATTATTGTGTTGCCTCTTTTCCCATTCTTGTCTTCCACATTTGTAAAAAAAAAAAAAAGAAAAGAAAAGCAATTCGAAAAATTCACTGTTAAAAGATGATATGCACGGCAACTTTTCTTTTTAAAGTGACATTTTTCAAAAAATAAATTGTGTAGAAGTGACATTTATAAAAAAAAAATCAAATTTGAATGTCACACTTTTTGAAGAAAGAAGATTAAAGAAGATTGGAGAAATTAAAAATTTAAATGCCTTTCAATAATTTATAATAAAAATACAAATTAAAAAGAGAAATTATAGTGAATACCCAATTTTTAAAACTTAATGTAAGTTATTACCCAATTTTTAAAAAAATATAACCAATTACCCAAATGATGCAATTACTTACACATTGATAAGTGGTGGTAATTCACTTTGTTACCAAAAGCATGTGCAAGTAATTCACAAGTTGATTAGAAACTCAATTACTTCAAAAGTTTGGGTATTTATTTTTATTGTTATATAAATTTCAGGTATTTACCTACTTCGCCCAATTAAAAATATATATTAAAAAAAAAGCATTCATCAAAATCCCTTTTTAGATTTGACGCATTGCATAGCGGATTTTTATTCAAGTCTCACTATACGTCACCTAAAAAGAATAATAATAACGCCAACGAACTTGAAGCTCACTTGCTTAAATACGATGATATATATACACTAATAAGCATCATAATGCAAAAATAAAAATGACATAACCATTAAAAAACGTATATAAGGTCAAAATTATGGCACGCGTCTTAATTTGCTCGGCATAATATTGGTATATTTAGGTGCCTTTGCCTCCGGCAAGGGAAAAGAAAACACATGGCATTGGCAACAATAATATTCTTTCCTTAAGATTATTCGTTCTTTGATCATAATTTTTTTATCTTTGTCGCCGACAGATAATAACAGCCAAATCCCAAATGGTACATGTAGGGCCAAGCAAGTCCTCATCTAAATCTTATCTGTTGTTATTGGGAAAACTCTTGCTATTTCTCAACCTAATCGTTTTTGTCTATTTTTTGAGAAGCTCATTCGTTTTGTGTACTGTATTTGAACCCTAATTCTTGCTAAATGCCAACATGCGTGCTTGCCCATTTTCACTATATATATATATATATATATATATATATATACACACACACTGCAAAACCCAGTAGGTCATCTATCAATTTCTTGGGGAAAAAACAATGTTTTTGCTTCTTTTCATTTTTCTTTTGGGCCTATGATTTGTTTGCTCAAGAAGATACATAATGGGTAACCCTATTAAAACGTGTCATCAATTGTGGGGTCTCGAGGAAATCAATCAAATCAAGATGGCATTTTAATCCGCATTGCCTAGCTGATAATAGTCAAATCTGATGTATCAAAGAAAAACCCAAGGGTTTTGTCACTGTTTTAATATCCATAATCACCCAGTTATAGACGTTTGGATCCATGCAATGTATTGGGCGTTTCAAGGTACTTTATCATTTAAAATGAGTATTTTCTCGGATAAATTAAGGTTGATGGTTTTTCCTTTCTGTTTTTTTTTTTCTTTATGGAATTTTTATTTTATTTTTTCAAAGACGGAGCGTGGTAAACATGGAAGGGTTTTGCATGTGCCATGCACTGTTGCAAGCCATTTAACGCCTAAAAACACTAAACGAACCTATAGACAAAATATTTTACCATTACGGTTTCAAATTAATGTTAATTTTTTTATGGTTTACATGAAGCTTAATCTTAATATTGCTGACTCTTTATTTCACTGTATTTGACATATATATGCACCGATTAGGAAGAAAGCCATAGTGGTCGTTTCTTCTTCTCTTAGTGGAAAATCAAATTGTAGCAAAGTCTTTGTCAAGAAAACTGTATACTTCATGGTTGAAAAGCTAAAGATACAGAGAGATCGAAATGTGCTTTTGCTTTTCCTCAAAGTTCTTACTAGGGTAAAAAAAAAAAAATTGCGGGCAGTTTTTTTTTAACCTCTGCCCGGGACTTTGATCAAGGCCAATATTAAGTTGTACCAAGGTGTTGATATGTTATAAGCTTTTTTATTTATTTGTTTTTAAAAATTTTTGCGTTAGTATGTTATAAGCATTTATGTGGTTATGTGGAGACTTTATGAAATGAGAAGAATCTTCTCGATTGTAGTAAGATAGTATTACGAATGGTCATGTACAATACAACAACAACTTAATTAAAATCTTCTAGGATTCATAGACTAGTGATCGCTCTATCTATAATTATTATATTCCGAGAGATACATGTATTAATCCCTTTTCTCTTAAACTAAGTACAGTAGAAACTATATATATTAATTGAAGCCTTAATCAGAGACTGAAATATTTGAAGTCTAGGATTCTTAGACAAAAGAAAACC
Source organism: Boehmeria nivea var. tenacissima (assembly GCA_018132145.1). Lineage (NCBI taxonomy): Eukaryota > Viridiplantae > Streptophyta > Magnoliopsida > Rosales > Urticaceae > Boehmeria > Boehmeria nivea. Next base: position 12,362,136 of record CM030878.1, on the reverse strand, counting down.
TCACTTTTGTCGCAACCTTTTAGTCACAACAAAATTTTTTTTTTGACTAATAATACTTAAGCATTATAACTTCTCATTAATATACCTTTTACTTTAGTCACAAAATTTTTTGGATAAATTGTAGAAAGTATTCTTATAGTTGAGGTCAGTTTCACTTTGACCCTTCAAAAAAAAAAAAGTGTCATTGCAGCCCTTAAGCTTAAAAAAAAAATAAGTCACTTAGGTTTTCCATCCAAATTGTAATAGAAACAGAGCACGTGAACAACACATGTGCAAAAAATAAGGTCATTATTGTAAATTAACACAAATTTTCTAATTATGAAAGAAGATATCACAATTTATTTTTTTCAATAGATAACTGAAAATTAATTTTTTAATGAAAAATTTTAAAATAGTCCCTGAGTTTTATCGAAAAATTCAGTTCATCTCCTGTTTTTAGTAATTTCAAAATGGTCCTTCATTTTTCTAAATCGGTCTAAAATATCATTTTGCGTTGACTAAATCTTATTTTTTTTAAATGACAATACTACCCTTTATAAAAATTATTAATTCAATCTCTAAAATTTTTAAAAATTTGCCCATATGTTTGGGCAAGTCATATTGCCCATTCCATCCTATTCTTGGGATGGTTTGAAAATGATTTGAAAAAATGATTATAATAGTTTGACTTTGATAATTTCGAGGTGGTATAAATGGTTGAGATTTAAAGATATTGTATAAGGATTTAGAAAGTTAAAAAAAATGGTTGAAAAAAATGGAATAGAATGGGATGGATTGTAGGATTAGGAAGTTGAAAGGAATGTTGAAAAAAATAGTTGAATGGAATGGAATTGAATGAGGATAATGAGTGGGGCAAACATGGGGTTCATTTATATCCCAATATTAGGTATAAGTATAATTTTCAAAAAATATTCAGAAAATAAAAGTATAATATTGGGTATTAGTGTAATTTTTAAAAATATTAGAGGTTGGATTGATGATTTTTATAAATGATCACCCCAAACAAGGGGTAAAGCCAAATCAATATGATCCTCATGAAATCCAAAGAAAGCAAGCTTGAGGGCAAGAGATGAAGAGGTGGTTCATAGTCAGGTGAACAAACGCAAAGGCGACAAACAGAAGCTAAGCTGAAACCTCTCCATATAGTAATTAAAGTCGATTCACTAGCAAGTCTCTATTGAAAGATTCTCCAAAAAATACTTGGTGGAATTAAGGGAGACCAAATAAATTTACACTAGGTGCTACTTTGAGTTCTTGTCATATATGCGATAAAAAATGAGTTACTTTAATTGAAACATATGGGCTAGCCATAGAAGGACAAACAAGTTTATCAGACAAGCTAGGGTAAATTAACTTGAAGAATCTTAAAAGCTCATGGTGAGAAGAGATTTTAAATGAGAAAGCAATAATTCTTAAGAATTATTGTTATATTTATTTAGAGGAGTCCGTAGATACTTAATGGATTTGTATTTTTTTTTCTTTTCTTTATTTTCTTTTATTTTCAATAAATTTGAGTGAAATAGTGGTCTGGCGCCCTTATTCTATTTTTCGACGTTGTGTGCCTTTTTTTTTTTTCTTCTTCTGAAGTGTGCTTTTGTGTTGGTATACTACTTAATAATAGGTACATATATCACGTGCCCCTTTCCAAAATTGAATTTCACAAAAAAAAATGAAAAAGAAAATAAAAAGGAAAAGATATATATATATATAAGGTTACGAGAAATGCCTTTTTTTATTACAACGATAATTTATGTTTTCTGTATATTATATTTTTAATTTATATTCTAAAATTTATATTACAAAAATAAAATATAAACAAAATGAGCGTATATGAGTTATTAAGTGCCACGAACGACGTTCGTTGTGCAATTTCTCCTTATGAAAAAGGTGAACAGGCGAAATGAAATGGATGCAGTTTATTTATTAGCAAAACCCGCTGACCAGCAAAGTACGAAAAGGAAAAAAAGCTACCATAAAAAGACTTGCTTAACTACCTACTGTTGTGTTACTGTATCAGAAACCCCTTAATTCCAAAGCCAAACCTATCTGGACTTTGGGTCTGCTATTTGTCGATCCACTTCTTCACTACACCTAACAATACAATACAATACAATAATAATGTTACATATCTCCTTTTTATATATTAATTTCGAAGAACCCTAAAGGAAAAACGACTTCAGATTTTAGTGAGTCTCGTGGTCTCTTGGTCTAGAAATCTATGGAAAAACAAATTTGATGATCTATAATATCATTTGTTATTCTTTCAAGCTCCATTAATTTCGACCAAAAAAGTTTACGATAGAATAGAGAGGAGTACTAAAGAAAAATATTTTCTGATGTAAAGTAAGCCATTAATTTACAGTCAGATTTTAATTTACTTTTGTTAACATTAATGGACATTTGTTTAAATTCAGATGACTCATTAAAATCTACTTATAATTATTTAGAGGTAAATGCTATTGATAATTTTTTTTTAATATTATTGTGAGGTCCAACTGTTCAAATATATCCACCACGTAATAGAAACCCTTCTACTATGTTATCTGAAATGTTTTATATTATATTCTATATGTGTGCAGTATGTTAATGTCACTAGCACATTTGATTACTGTACTTCGTTTCCCCTTTATATATATATATAATTTTTTTTCCATACCATATTATACATAAGAAAATTAAACATCCGAAATGATCAAAAATAAAAACAAAGAGAGGAAAGTCCAATATGCATCGTCTTTTTTTATTTTCTCTCCTTCGGAAATGTCCTTTTGAAAGGGAAGATGGGGCCTAATTGCTGTGTCAGAAAATTAAAGTTTATATTAATTTTTAGTTCATGAAGAAAGAAAAGTGAGGCAATTACATTTTCATAAGGGGTATTCTGGTCACGGAGTAAGGAACTGTCATTCAATACTACAGAGTCAATAAACAAAATCATGCTATTCCCTTCAAATTTTTTTTAATTTTAATTATTATTATTTTTTTTGTTTTTAATCTTTGCAAACTTTTTCTCCTGTCTGCATCTCAACCTACTGTTCATTGTCCAAACCCTTTTCCATTTCCACACACAAGGGGAAAAAAAAAAAAGCCCTAAAAATACGCAATCCCATCTTCTCCTCTCTCTCTCTCTCTCTCTCTCTCTCTCTCTCTCCGAGGAGAAAAAAAAAAGTAGTAAAATATAAATTTAGTGATATATGCCAATACATTGCAATTTGCATACATAAAAAGATTTTAGATATGACTTGTTCCACCTCTTTTAGGGAAGAAAAAAAATAATTAGTCCAATCTTAACATTCTCAAAAGAAAACCCAGTCTGTGTCAAAGCCTCCCAAACTTTTATAGTATTTCTCAAATAAAGCAAGAAATAAATAAATAAATAGGAGATAGCTCATCAGCAAAGAGAGAAAACAGTCCTGGACTACTGTCTCAGTCTCTCATATCTCATCAATCTCATCATCACATTTTCACAAAACCTACTTCTTTTGCTTAAACATTTCCACATATCTCTCTCTCCCATAGCTATTTTTTTTTGTCCTCTCTCCACCCATGACCCAACTCACTTCATAAATAGAAATATATTCTGTAACACACACATGTAGTCATAATAATTATAATAATCAGAGTACTACTACTAACTATCTACTACTATATGTGTCTTCTTTCCCTTTCTCTCTTCAGTGAGGTTGTTTTCACTCAACAGTAATTTCTTCCCAAAAAAAAAAAAATTTGCACAAATTCTAAGAACCAAACCATCACATATACGTCCCTCTCTTCTTAACTAAAAACTCCATCTCTTTCTCTCTCTATCTCTCTCTCTCGTGACTTCAAGGAGAGAAAAGAAAGAAAGAGAGAAAAACAAAACCCTCAATACTACTGATGGACTCGATCACGGAGTTGGACAGCTCATCGAACGGCTCGGATCAGAGCGGCGGGTTGATGATGATCGGCTCAGCCATGATGAACCCGCCGGCTCTCGCTTCGGCTTCTGCTTTCGGCGGGCCCACTTCTTCGTCTTCGTCGACGGCCAATTCTTCTCCTTCTTCAATTACGATGACGACGACGACGACGAGCAGCAATAGCAGCAGCAGGTACGCAGATAAGATATCGCGAATTTTAATTTAAGTAACTAACCTAAAATAGAGGGTTCCAACAATATTACTAAACAACTTTCGAAAATTTAAATTCGTATTATCTTATCTGTGTAGATACGAGAACCAGAAGCGGCGGGACTGGAACACATTCGGGCAGTACCTGAAGAACCACCGGCCGCCGCTGTCGCTGTCGCGGTGCAGCGGGGCCCACGTGCTGGAGTTCCTGCGGTACCTTGACCAGTTCGGGAAGACGAAGGTGCACACGCCAATCTGCCCCTTCTACGGGCACCCCAACCCGCCGGCGCCGTGCCCCTGCCCGCTGAGGCAGGCGTGGGGCAGCCTCGACGCGCTCATCGGCCGCCTCCGCGCAGCGTTCGAGGAGAATGGGGGCAAGCCCGAGGCCAACCCCTTCGGCGCGCGCGCCGTCCGCCTCTACCTCCGCGAGGTCCGCGATCTGCAGTCAAAGGCCCGCGGGATCAGCTACGACAAGAAGAAGCGGAAGCGGCCGCCGCCACCGCAGCCGCCGCCTCCGCAGCAGGCTCAGCCCGGCGCCGCTGCCGCTGCGGCGCATCAGCCGCCGCCGCAGATGATGATGCAGCACCATCTCATGCCTCACCCCGGTGCAAGTCATCGTCATCAGTAAGGGTATAATTGGACATTAATCATGATCATGATCATCATTATATATATATATCATTATCATCTCATCATCATCATGTGGTTGTTGCTGTTGTTGTTAATTTGTATGAGATTTCTCTACTTCTACTACTCCTCCTCCTACTCTTTGTAGCTAGTTATGATAGTTATTTTTAGGGTTAAGTTTTGGAAAATGAAAAAAAGAAAAAAAAATTCTTTAGATTATAGCTTGCTGCTAGTTGCCGTGTATGATGGTCTGTTTTCGCTTTGACAGAAGCTAGATCTGTGGAATATTATGATCATGATGATGAATCTGCTTTTCAGGCAAACAGGGCTTATAAACTACAAGTGCCTTCTCTATTTTTTTTTCTTTTTTTTTTCTTTTTTTTTTTTGTTCTTTTTAAACAAGTACGTAGTAGATAGAGAGACCTTAGCTAGTATACATATATAATAACGGTGTTGGCTAAACCAGATCATGAACAATTCGTGTAGCAGATCGGGAAAGCGCTCTTAATGTTTTGAGCACTTTCTTGTTATAATCTATGCATATGGATTAACCGTTACAATGCTAGCTCTCAGTTTAATCTTATATATATATATGTATGTATATAAGTCTGTATTGTGTGTGTTTTCTAATTCCAAGCCCACGGATGCTTGCATATATGTCTCTGTGTCTTTGGTTGCTCTCTCTTTCTCTCTCTCTCTCTCTCTCTCTCTCTCGCTTTATTTGGCATTATTTTAGCATTGTTTGACGGGCGTTAAGTTGGAGATAACTCAGTTCCATACCCGTTAAAGCCTTGAAAGGACTTTACATATGGATCATCTCTTGTCAGATATTTATAAAAATACAAATATTATTTATATTATATATGGATATATATGCTTTGTTTAATGCTGGGGTTGCAGATTCGTGGTTAAAAACTTCACTTCTACTACAGTGCTCTTCTTGTTTCTGACTTCCCTTTTCTTACCCTTCTAAATATGTTGCCACCTTTTTTTTTCCCTACTTTACCGTCTGTGATGATAATTTATTTTAATTTGCTTGCTTTGTACGAAGAAAGATAATCAACTCCAATTAATCAGAACCCTTTTTCCGTAATTCATAATAAATAGCCTTGCCTTTGCTAGTAGTAGCTTTTGTTTTTGCTCTAATTATAAGAGATCTTGTGAGTGCTCTTCATTTCGGTCAATAATCTAAATTATATTATTGGAGTGTAGTGCAGTCATTTCATTTCAACGAAAAAGAGATCTGAAGAGCTAACAGTGGCAGTCAATGTAATTTGTCTCTATATATATATATATATATTTTTTTTTCCCCTTTAGGGGGGCTTAATTAGTTTGCTTATAATAATCTTACTATAAAGTCTTTCCCATCTTTTTATTATACATAGTACATGCTTTGCTTTGCTTCAATTCAACCCCTTTAAAAAGGTAATAAAACTTATATGGAGTTTCCTTATTTGTCAAATCAGTCTCAGATGTTACAGAAACTGCAGAAGAATTGAATCAGAGAGAGAGTGAGTGTGTATGTGTGTGTGATATTATTTGGAGCGTGTGTCTGTTTGTGTGTGAGAGAGTGATATTATTTGGAGCGTGTGTGCAAATATATATATATATATATATATATGTCAATGCATAGATCAACAGTTGAGATAGAAGAGATAAAAGTATAAGTTTAGATGTCCAAAAGGTTTTGCAGTGTTTTAGGCAAACTAATAAAGGAAACGCAAGTGAGCTAATTATAGTAGTAGGACAACTAGTACAAAAATCATCAGTGTGTTGGTAGAAACTAAGTATGAAGATTTAAGAGGAATTTTCTTAATCAATCAATCTAGCCGACAATTTGTCTGTCATTGGATAGTGTTTGTGTCATTCCCTCTTGGGTTTTCTACTTTAATAATATTGTCAATATTATTTAGCTTAAACGAGGAGTTTCCGCATAATCCCCTTTCATGCTTCAACAGAAAAAAGGTGTCTTATTATTTGTAAATTCATTTGGCCAAGAAAGGTAAGAAGAGAATATATATATATATTTGGCCAAGAAAGGTAAGAAAAGAATATATACATGAGATTAGGTGATATAAAGCATTTTGATTTATTTATTTAATGTTTTCTTTTGCTTTTAAGTGATTCTAGATTTCTAGTGGGGTATATGTAACTAACAATATATACTTTCACATAGAGGATCTATTCCCACTGCTAATCATTCAGGCGTTATGAATATGATTGGATGTGTTGGTATGTTTTGAATCCAATGAAGGAGCATTAACCTTATGCATCATCAATCTAAATAAGGGGAAACTGATCAAATCAAGCATTAACTTTTTATGTGTGATCATGTCGATATTATATAATATAATATTACTAGTAGGTGAAATTAAATTTGACCATATAGATTATTTTATTAGGGCAGATAAATAGCATCAAGTCAGCTTTAGAAATCTTCAGATTCATATCATCTTAGAATTTCTTCCTCCAAGGAATTTCTTCCTATTCCACATGTTCCTTGTGTATACACTTTAATTTCAACATATATAATTTTGTGAAGTTGATGGAGCACATTTATAGCTAGCTGGACAATTATAATAAGTATTACCTTTTATTATTATTATTATTGTATGTGTTTAATTATATATGCTCAAAGAGTTGTTATGTCGGTTGTGACTTTCTTTTTAAAAGCTTGTGTAATTAGTTATTCTTGTGGCACTCCAGGCTTGCTTTGACATGGTTTTCCTATAAAGTTTTCAATTTTAAAATTTTTGAAGTAAAGCTGATTAATGTGATTACGATAGGCAATAATCAGTTTGAATTCTTAATTAGATCATCAAATTTAAAATTTTTAATGTTTGCTTTTGTTAGATTGTTCTCTGATCAGAACCACCATGTCCAAAATTGATGCGTCTCAATCGTGCATATAATAATCATATTTTATGATATTACTAAATATACAACATCTATTTATCATTATTATAATATTACATTATATATATATATATATATATGTGCACTAGCGCTTCCCATGCACATTGAGCCATCCAAATATTTACAAGAAATCTAGAGGGGGGCAATATATATATCATTTACAAGGGATAGCGGCCTAGGAATCTCTTTGAATGACGGGAGATTTTTAATGATTATTTTTAAGGTCAATCCTAAATTAGTTTTCATCTTGTTCAAGAATTAAATCATTGCGTGAATTAGTGAACCTCATTGCCTGTCCACCAATAACTTAAAACTAATTTGTCATCATTAAGGAAAGCAAATGTGGCGCATAAAATCATGACCGAAAAGTGCATGTGAGACAAAAGGTACACTGTTTCTGTCAATATTTATCAGAAGTATTATTCTTATATTCAGGATGAGTTGAACTGTTGAAGAAAATAGTAAATTTTATTCTATATTATCAATAAATAATTAATATTTGAGAATAACTTGAAAAAAAGTTAATTAGAAAAAAAATTTGTTTACTGTATTTTTAATTAAAGAAATAGAAAAACAGGGGATTGGCACAAGCCTGAAAGAATAATAGCATCCCATAAAATGGCACCAAAAAAAAAAACAGCAATTAATATATTAGATAATAAAAGAATTGCTATAGAACTAGTTACTCAATTATCGATTAACTTGATTAAAAGTTATAATATCTATTGTATTTTTTGTTTGTTTGTTTGTTTGTTTTTTTTTTTTTTGTTTAAGCATTAAAAATGTGATATTCCCTATAATTTTCGTTTTTATTTAACTTATCTTATGTTTTAAATTGCTAGTAAGCTAGGGAAAGCGCCATGTGGAATATATATATATATATATATGAGTTTGAATTAATTTATATATATATAAAACATTTACAACAATGATATTGATATTCCTGACAATTGATACTGATTTTACATATAGAGCACGTAAAACAAGTACCTTTTTCTAACCCCCAACTTCTTACGTCGACAACAATGAAGAACTTAAAATACACGAAGCATATAAATCAATTAGGTTCAATGCTCCTGAATTTGTTTATTTTTTCAAAAAAAAAATCCAAAAAAAAAAAAAACGCGCTTAAAATCAAGATACAAGCATACGGCCGGATGAAACCAATTACCAAGTAATTAAAACCAAAATCAATTATTTTACTTGCTCCCTTCGAATTTTGATTGAAATACCACTTGAGGACATACTCAGTTTCTTACGGCAAACTAAATTTATCTGCATCCAAAATCACTTTTTAGAGAAGGAAAAAATAACATGGATTACAAATATCAATTTAAAGCGACAAAAATGGAAATAGTCTTGAGTTTATCAATTCAACATTTATGGTTTACAGCATCTCCTATTTATTGTAATCTGTGATGGTCAATGTCAAACTTGTCATTAATTTGACACAAAATGTTCTTCAATGATATTTTATATTTGACAAATACTATTTTTGGTGTTAAATTTAGCATCAAACATAGTAAAATGTCAAAATTTTAGCATTTGATACATCATTGATTGGTGGATTTTTAATATTTAATGGAAAATCACGATGAAAATCTCTTACAGATAAAAGTCATTATTTCTATTTTTTTGTACTATTGGTCATAACATCTACCTTTAATGAATTTTGCTAATAAAAGATGATAGAAGTAAAAATAGTATTTAAAATAACACAAATGCATTAAAGCATTCAATCTCAAACATAGTATTTTGCTATATTTTCGATACTAAACTTAATTAACATTAACATATATAAGGACAGTAGACTTTAAGTTAGAAATTAATTTTTTTAATCTTCTATCTCTCCAAATTCTAACCTTAAACTAGGGGTGTAAACAAACCAAGTCACTCGTTAGCTACTTGGGATTCGTCTCGATAATTAGCTCATTCGTGATCGGCTTGTCATGTAAACGAGCCGAGTTTGAGCTTGATTTTAAGGCTCTTTTATCAAACGAGCCGAGATTGAACTCACTAATATTTGGCTCGTCAAAGCTCGCGAGCTACGTAATTTTGGAGTCCCATATTGATTGAAAATGAGAAAACTTGCCTCTATACCATTTATAAATACTTGTTTTTCCCTTCCTTTTATTATCAATACATGAATCATGTCTACAAAGGTAAATTTTTTTAAGATCTGTTTATTTGTCTTTGCTTTTTTTTTTTTATTTTAAACTCTTTATAATATGACATTCTAAATTATAAATACATTCATGAAAAGAGTTATAATAAGTATTATTTTTAGTTTTTAAATAATATTTAAATAGTAATATGATCTTTTTAATTATTTATTTTATAAATCAATTATCAATTGACAATAAAAATAATTAAATATTTAATTCGTTTAAATTTTTTTTAATCATAATTTTGGTTAAAACCGAGCTCTAAACAAGCTATATTTGAGCTCTAAACGAGCTTTTTTCGAGCTCAAACTCTTTAGAGCTTGAGCTTTAAAATTGCTCGAACGAGCTTCCTAATCAATCCGAGTTCGAGTTCTAGTTCTATATGAACAAGCTCGAGGCGAGCTCGAGCTCCACATTTTAATTTTTACCGAGCTCGAGCTCGAGCTTGAGCATTTCAAAGCTCAGTTTAGCTCAGTTAGATTACACCCCTACCTGAAACCACTAATTACGCCTTTTGGGCTACGTATACCATCTAATTAGTCACCTATATGTACATGTACAAATTATATTATAAGGGTTTATAATTATTTATGAAAAAAGAAATCCAAGTGGAAAATATTGGAAAAGGCTCTGGTAGAGAATGGTACACCACATGAAACGATTGTGGATCGTTGGATGCATTATTTTAGAAAAGTAAATCTACAGATCGAGAATCATTCCTTGTGGCGGGGCATTCTCTACCATAGCCTTTTCTGAAAATATTATTTCACTATGCAAAGGAGCTGTTGGTGAAAGTATACTTTAGAACAAGGAAAATTTCAATTAGTTTGTTTTAAAGGAAAATTAATGCTTTGTTCTTAACAATTACTTCTAATAAGTCTTTTATTACATTATGATAATATCACTTCTCATTAAGAAAAGAGTATATCTTCTCCTATTTATGCTCAACACAATCAAACTCGTTCTACATAATGCCATTTTTGTTAAGATAAAAAATAGTATAATTATCTTCTATATTGTAATTGAAATATCACTTTTCATCCTGCTTTTTTGCTAATACAAAAATTATTCTCAATTTTTTAAGCTGAACAAAAAATATATTTTATTTTGATTTTCGTTCAAATATATGTATATAAAATTTTGATGCTATGAATTTTCACACTAATATTTCTCTACTTGACTCGTTTAGGGCTAGTTAAGGATTTAGCTATTTCGCAGTCTATGTTTCAAAAATATAGCCCACGTTTTGAAATGTTAGCAAAATAGCCATCAGGTCAACATCTAAAAATCTGTGACTAAAGAAATAAAATTTGTGACTAAATAAATAAAATACACAGTCATAAAATTTGTGACTATAGTCACAAAATTTTAGAAAATTTGAAATAACACAATAAAAAATTTAAACATCCATTAACAAAACAACCAACTCACAAATAAATAATTTGCCTATACAATCAATTTCACAAAACTTATTACTAAATAAAAAATATATTATAAATAACAAAAAAATAAGTCACAGATTTCATGACTAAAGACACAAAATTTTAGACAATATTGCCTACAACAAACAATAAAAACAGAATTCAAAAAATGAATGACTGCAGTCTCAAAAATCTAGACACGAATATATGTCTATTTTACTAATAAAAGTAAATAGAGGCTAATTGTTAAAAACAAACGTAAATATATGACTATTTATTATAAAAACCGAATCGTTTATAGTGGAATAAAACACTTTAATATTTTAGAGAAAATTCTATTATTTTGTCAACAAAAAGTCAAAAATAAAAAACAATTTTGGTTCTATTTAAAAAAACTTAGAGTAAATTTTGTATTATAAAAAATTGAAATGAAAAATAAAGTGGTTTTTTTTCTTGGATAAAAAAAAGTGGTATTTTAATAAAATATAAGAGTTAATTATAATATTTTTATATTTTACAAATTGCACAATCTACTTTATACGTTATTTTATGTTGCTGTTGATTTAAGAAGAGTTTAGTTAGTAACGAATCCTAAGATGTTTTGCTTCAGATAATCATAAATAATACGAGCCAATAACCAAGTAGAGTTTGCATGTAGTGGTGTTTTTTTTTCTTTTTTCTTTTTGTTAATTTTGTTATAGGTGTGTGCAAGTGTGCAAAGCAGTGTAATGGCAGAACAAATCGGGCAACAGAAGACAAAACTGGCAGTGAGAGAGTGGCCAAAATTTACCTTCCCCATAAGTGCATGATTTAATTAGGCACTGCCCTGCAATTTTTCTCTGAGGAGAGAAAAAGAGTCCTCCAAAGGACTAAGCCACTGTCCCTTTCCCACGTTATCTACAGTACTTTCAAAAGCGCACCAAATTCATAATAATTCTGGCACCAAGAATTTAAACTCTGATTCATTTCTCACTCCTTGGCATGAAAATTAAGGTGATCATTTTCATTTTTATGTTATTCGTTTTATTGTTCCCTTCCGAGCATGATATGGAGGAACAGACCTGAAAATACGGGTTATCTATCCCTATCATATCTGTTTTAAAAAGAGAAAGGCTTACATCAGACGCGTATGATGAATCTGAGCCGTCTGTGGACATGGGACCCACGTGAGATACACTCCCATAAGCAATTTAAATTTGTCATTCGAGTCTGACGCAAGCACATCTCTTAAAATAAAAATTAATAAATAGTTACCATAATTGAATAAAAAGGACACAAAACTCGTTTCTTTTTTTCCCTTCTTTTATTTATTTTTTTTAAGATTCGTTAATATAAATTAAAAATATATTTTATAGGGTATTTTTTTAAAAAAATTTGTTAGTTGACTTTGCCTTTGCATAATAACGTTTTTTACTTGACCTATGTCAACCTAATTAGTAAATTAGTCATAATTAAATAAATTTAACTCATATAATCAACGAATAAGAAAAAAGAATCTCATTTTTATTTCAAATAATATAGTAATTACAATTTTCAGCGACGGCTCGACGTTGGAGGGTTCGTTCAAATACAAGTTTTTTAAGAAACTTTGTTAGTTCGTTGGAGTTCTTCATCATTTTCTGAGCCCGACATTCCACGCACGTGATCCTAATTTTTTACAAATATCAAAATCTCAACCATATCGGACTCAAGCGACATCCTCCGATCGTCTAGAATTCTTCCGCACAAATTGATCGGCCACCTCTGATGACATTGTCCAAAGAGGGACAGTGAGTACATCGCGGGTGTAACGCGACAAAATTGGGAATTGGCAATTGCCTGATTTTCCTTCCACCACTTTAAGAGCACGTAATAATGAACGAACGCACGACCCACGTGAGATCATTGACTAATATATATATATATATATATATATATATTTAAATATGGAAAAATAGGAGGTTTAATTTACCAATCAAATATATGAGAAGAAGAAAGGATGAAGAGGTAGGGGCCTGGTCCATGTGTAATGGAAATATACTGTCAGCCTATGCACGTGTATATCTGGACTCTATTCTATACTTCACATTGCTATTAATAATAAATCAAAACAACCTCCTGCCTCGCCTCTATTATTTCGTACGGCCATTGCCGTACTCTTCCTAGCTAGTGAACATGGATCAACAATATCAATGAACCCTTCTTGTGACTTTTCTTTCTTTCTTCCTTTCTTTCTTTTTTTTTTCCCCCTTCCTTTAGGTAAAACATGAATTAACCAAAAAAAAAAAAATTCGAATCAAATTAAGGCTTTGGCCTTGGCCTTGTTACATGGTCTGTTATAAATCAAGCTACATGTATATATGTTTTATTAATCTATTAATCTTATCCTGCTTTCTTTCTGTTTGTCTCTACTTTATCTATTTGTATTCATGCTATGATTAATTTCCTGGCATGGAGTGAAAATCTATTGTCTTCAATAAGTATGCTATATGTGATTAAATTGTTGTCGCTGTTTTTTTTTTCTTTTCTTTTTTAATCTTCCTTTTAGATGTTTGGATTTTGCAATATTTCAGTAGAGCACGTATATATATATATATATATATATATATATATGCTCTTCTTTGGAATTAGGGAAGCTTATATATGTGAACTATCTACAATTAAATTTCAGGTTGAATTTATTTTTGAATGGAGATGGAGCAAGAGTAGGATACATTTCCAATCCCATGAACTACTATTGCCATCGTCACTTTTACACAATATATTGTATCATTCATAATATTAATGTTGGACTATGCTAACTGAGTAAACGTACTCGGTTAGATTTTCGTCTACTTAGTTTACATGATTTAACAATTAACATTGATACATTTCATAGAAACAAGTACCTTCTTCTACTTGAAGTGCAATAATGAAATGATAACCAATTTTTAAAACACTTTAATTTGGTTGTGATTTTTTCAGAAAAAGGAAGAGAAGTGTAATAATAATTAATACCCAATAGCCTTAATTCCATTCTGAAAAAGTCATAAATCTAGCTAATTAATAGCAAGCTTTATTTATAGACAAACACCAAAAAAAAAAAAAAAAGATCTACTATAATTGAGAGAGTGACGATACAGGAAGAGAGAAGCTAATAGGGTGTACTATATATAACCGTGAAGTCAATTTATCCAAAACTTTGTTTGATGAGATATTTCTTGGGCTGTGTTTGGTGGTGATCCCAAATAATTTTCCCAGTAAAGTCAGACAAACGGAATCTGAATCTGAAAAAAAAAAAAAATTGCCAAAGATAAGACGTGTTTAATGAGTTTTGGGTAGGATCTACGGACGTTTATAGATGTGTATATATGTAGATACATGTAATAAACCAAAGTGTGATAAACAGAAAAAAAGGTCAAATGAATATATTATATGTCATAAATGAAGAGGAACAGAAACAGTTGGGTGTGTCTGTACCAGCAAGAATTTATCTTTTGGGGTTTTGGTTTGGTAAAGATGCTTTATAAAAGGAAGTAAATAGTGATCCCACTTTTTCGCTTGTCGTTTATCATCTTTGCCAAAATGTTATGTAAATATTGGGACAACAACATGTATATTCATGAAAGCGGCTTTATAATAGTGTTATTCGTTTTCAAATATCGGTGAACAATGTTAGAATTTAGAGTGTCTTAAAATAGCGTCTTTCATTTGATGACATGTTGGTTTCATGAACTGAAAACACAAAACTCTCTCTTCTACTCAGAGTCAGAAAACTTGTGTAGTTTGGTTTTGATGTACATGGAAAAGATGGCAGCTAAACTTGTGCTATTCTATTTTAGAATAATAGTATTATTTAAATATTTAGTAAGTTAAGAAAATGAGTAGTAACACATGCTCAATGACGAATACAAAAATTTATTTTAGGGGAGGCTAAAAATAATAATTAAAACTTACTCGAATAAACATAATAGAAATAAAAATTATGAAAGTCTATGAAAATATCTAATTTTATCTATAAAAATTTTAAGAAATAGCCACTTTTTAGAGAATAATTTTAAAAAATAGTCGTAGTTTAAAAAAAATTTAAAAAAAAAGTCATTTCAGAAACTTCTTACACATGTAAGTATTTTCTTAAAACAAATTTTATGTGTAATTTTGTTATTATAAGAAATTTCTTACACATGTAAATTTTTTTATGACTAGTTTTTAAATTTTTTGAAACTGTTGCTATTTATAAAAACACATCATCCAAAATGATTATTTACCTAACTCATCTTTTCATCTATTTAACAAAGTCAAAATAATTTTTTAGATACTAATATTTAAGTATCATATTTATTTAAATTTAATTCATAAAACGTATGTCGAAAGTACAAATTTACATAGAAATTGCTTTCTAATTAGACCCATCAAAATGGAAAAAATAATGTAAAATTCGTAGTATAGTGCAGATAGATATACCTTAACTATTAGTGATATTCCTTTCATAAATATTGCTTAAGTATAAATGTTAGTGATATTTAAATAATTTTTTAGTCCTCTCTCTTATTTATTTTTAAATATTTTTATAAATAAAAAAACATGTAATAATGGAAGAGTATATTTAGATACATATAGGAAAGAAATGATTTTTTTTATTTGAGAAAAAATAATAGATTAATGTCAAATAATTGATATAATAAAAATTAATGGGAAAATTATGAAAACAATCTCAAATTATAAGGGTTATTTCAAAATTTTTAAAAATTAAGTGGGGCACTAGCCCCACTGGTCCGTCACTTTATGGTATCAAACTTGTTTTGACGAAAAATTCGAAGAAAATTTTCACTAAATATAAAATTTTATTTTATGGGAGATTTTGACAAATATTATTTTTTTGACACACTATTAATTTATATATATTTTTTGTTGTACTTATATTTTAGTTCTATTTTTACACTATAAACGCTGAGTAGTAATTAAAAGAGCACATTATTTGGGCATAAACTATTAAGGGGAATCCTTTTTTGGAATTTTTCTTTTATTATATTTTAGAGATAATTGAATAAATGATCATTTTTTAAATGATGTTTTAAAAAATTCCATGATGGTGCATGTTTGTAGTTCTCTTATATATTAGTGGTTAATCTTAATTTCTAAAAATTTTGTTCATTTTCTTAAAATATGATCTAAGACTAAATACTAAATCCAATATTTTATTATTTATTTATATTTATAAATCTAAATAATTGGAAGTAGCACTTCTCCAACTTCTTGAAAGAACGAGACTTTTGGGTTTTAAGTTGGACTCATCAGTTTCTCGGTTGGTCAAGTAGTCAGATTTGGACTGAACATCACTCTACCTAAACGGATCGCAACGACACACATAGTTGGGCCATGAAATTGCCTTTAAGGCCCAAAAAAGCCTTAAAAAACAGATGAAGTCATTAACGGCTTCATTTACGGCTCTTTCATCAACTGCTACGTGATTTGATGCTATTATTGAATTTAGTTGTTCGTTGACATCTACTTAACTCTTCTTTACTTATGGAGTTTGAGCTTTTTTTTTTTTTTTTTTTTCATTGGCCTCAAGTTTTTAGGCTAAATTCATTTCTATGCGAGACTCTATAGTAGTCTATATGTAGTGGATTGTTTATGAAGGGCTAACTTTCTACATGACTGTTGATATGGGCTTGTAGGCGAATTAGATTATTTGGAGTAAATGTCCCAATCTTTCATTTTGTAATGATTTGACTTTGTGAATTTCGATACAGTATAAATGTATGAGATTTAAAATATTGCATTGAGATTAAAAAAGTAAAAAAATAAAAATAAAGATGTTGGAGACAAACAAGACATAATTACGACGAGAAAAGTTTATAAACTCTACCAGAAACTTAATGAGTTGGACCTATTATAAATTGTATAGCTTTAAAGTTTTTATCGAATAGTTTAATGTGTTGTTTAGGATAAATATTTTAATTATTTTATTTTAAAATGGTTTAATTTTATGAATTTTGATGTGATGTAAATGGTTGAGATTTAGAAATATTATATTGAAATTAAAAAAGTTGAAAAAAATATATATATCCCTTGTTTGGCAACCTCTCTTAAACCATTCAATTCATTATTCTATTTTTCACTTTTTTTCAACTTTTTTAAATCCTCCAAACCATTACATTTCATTCTATTTTTTTAATCATTTTTTTAACTTTCCAAATCCCTATACAATAACTTTAAATCTCAACTATTTATACCACCTCGAAATTCACAAAGTCAAACTATTCTAATCATTTTTCAAACCATTTTCAAACAATCCAAAATGGTCAAAAATGAGCAAAATGTTTTGCTCAAATAGGAGGATATGAAATACGGGGATATTTACTCCAAACAAGGGTAAATATTTGAAAAAGCATTCAAATTACTAATGATTTTGGGTTTCCTCTTAGAACGTCAGTGATGGGTCCCACAGTCATCAATGACAGTGATTTAACAGACGCGCCAGACGTGTCTGTTGCTAGCATCGGCAACAATTGAAACCATTTATTACCTATAAGAAGATAGATCTAGCTAGGACTTGAGGAGAAGATTGGTTTGGAAAAAAAAAAAAGCTTCTTTTTAAAAGAAAAAGAAAAGAAAAGAAAAATAAAATATCTGGCAGCCTATGGTCTATACTTTGAAACCTTTATATACTTTGATCTTTAAATTATATTTATAGGATCTAAGGTCCTTAAATTTTTAATTTTTGACAAATTTAATTTTTATTCATCAATTTTAATTAAATTAGTATCAAAATTATACATATATTATTTGCATTATTAATATGAAAACAAAATTAGATAAATCAAAATGGGTACTTCTGTGATGAGTTTTTTTTGTGGTGGGAAACAATTCTGGACCGTAAGATTTATCTTTTCGGTGGGTCCCGCATCTTAAAATTGTGAATCTCACCATTCAAAATTATTTCCCACCACAAAAAAAACCCACTACAGAATTTCCCATCAAAATCATATTAGATAAATCGGAGATCTAAAGCTGTTTCCCATTAAAAAAAATAACCATATAAAAATTTTTCATTAAAAATAACATTAAATTAAAAAATGGCATTTCCACTAAACTGTTAAATTTGACATTATCACATTAATTTAACATTATTTTGGAGACGCTCATAGTCAGATTTTCTCACAAAAATCCACCGCCACCGACGCAGTGACCCGCGAAATCCAACCATAATACTATAACAGTTCCTTTCTGTTCTTTCTCCTCCTCTCCTTAATTTTCCTAAAAATCAAAGCTGTCATAGATTTTCCATCACATTTTCTCCTCCTTTTCATCTTTTTTCTTTTCCCTTTTGTGCTGTAAAACCATTGCCATCTCTCACCCAATATACAAGCCCTCACATTAACCTATACATACACCGATACACAACGAAGAAACAGAGACACAGAGAGATCACAATGGGTTCTCTTCCGGCGTCCTCGTCGGAGCTCCACGTCCCACACTCGCCCCCCAAAGAACCCCAATCCGCCATTGACGAGACCAAGCTTTTTAGCCTGTTCAAATCCCAGCAAGACCACCTCAACTTCTTCTTCCGCCACCTCGACCTCTCCCAGACCGTGGCCTTCGCCCGCACCCTCCTCTCCGCCGCCGGCACCATCTTCCTCTCCGGCGTCGGCAAGTCCGGCTTCGTGGCGCGCAAGATCTCGCAGACGCTGGTCTCCCTCGGCGTCCCCTCCGCCTTCCTCTGCCCCGTCGACGCCCTCCACGGCGACATCGGCGCCCTCACGGCCCGCGACGTCCTCGTCCTCCTCAGCAAGTCCGGCGCCACCGACGAGCTCCTCCGCCTCGCCCCCTGCGCCCGCGCCAAGGGCGCCTACCTCGTCGCCCTCACCTCCGCCCACGGCAGCCCCCTCGCCGCCGCCTGCGACATGAGCGTCCACCTCCCCCTCCAGCGCGAGCTCTGCCCCTTCGACCTCGCCCCCGTCACCTCCACCGCCATCCAGATGCTCTTCGGCGACACCGTCGCCATCGCCCTCATGGAGGCCCGCAACCTCACCAAGGACCAGTACGCCGCGAACCACCCCGCCGGCCGCATCGGGAAGAGCCTCATCTTCAAGGTCAGCCCCTCCTCCGATCTCCTTTCTTGCTCGCCAAGTTAGGGATTTCATGCCTCCCCGGATTCGATTCGTTAGGGAATTTGGGGCTTTTTCGCTCTTTCGCTTTTTCTTGTTCTTTATTAGCTTCTGTGGAATGGATTCTTAGGTTGTGGAATAGTGAATCCGTGGTGATGTGTGAGTGAATGCGAAATGCAGGTGAAAGATGTGATGAAGAAGCAAGATGAGCTTCCGGTTTGCAAGGAGTCGGATCTGATAATGGATCAGCTTGTGGAGCTCACCAGTAAAGGCTGCGGCTGCCTGCTCGTTATAGACGACGGGTTTCGCTTGATCGGCACCTTCACCGACGGAGATCTGCGCCGCACTCTCAAGGCCAGCAAAGAAGGAATCTTCAAGCTCGCCGTCGGAGAAATGTGCAACAGGTAATAATAGCTAGTAACCGGATGAGCGTTGAGTCAGTTATCTTTAGTCCCTGAACAAATTATTCGCATATATTGCTTTTGTAGCTTTTACATAAAAAAAATTTACCATCATTGGTTGAATTGGATAAGAAGGATTTTAGCAGTTTGAGTTTTGTTTAATTCCTTAAAATCTCATAAAATGTACTGTGCCATTACAAATTCTTAAAAGTGTTTTACATGCTAAAGAGGTTGTCGATGAATCTAGGCATCCGCGAACCATAGGCTCAGATGCGATGGCGGTAGAGGCGATGAAAAAGATGGAAGCTCCGCCGTCTCCTGTACAGTTCTTGCCCGTCATCGATGGTGAAAACGTATTGATCGGCATCGTCACCTTGCATGGATTAGTTTCAGCTGGCCTTTGATGTATTTGCTCTATTGTTTTGCGATTAGTATTGTACTGAATTGTATTCATTTTAGATATTCTTTCATGCCATTTATTATTGAATGAGTTTCAATTTGAAACTCGCCCCTTTAGTAACTGTGGTCATATCTACCAGTATTGTAGTATTTTTAGTGAATCGATTAATCAATCTCAATATATAGATTTCCTTTACCGTTACTTGCATGAGTATCATTATATTTCATTGTCACAATAGTACAATATTTCTTGTTGGGTGATAGCCAGGTGGAGCGTCTTCTTTTGGCTTCGGATTAAAAACTACTTTAGCGATGACCCAATTGTTGGCATCAATATCAGCATGTGTAGCGATTACCAAATTGGACAATAATGCCGAGTTTTATCTTTGTCTGTCTTCTCACATATAGAATTATTAACCTTCCCCCTCTACTTCTCATCTTCATACAGAGGAACAATTTTGACTCATCCTTAATGTTCTGAGATCTTTCTAAATACACATTCATATAGAGATAAAATGGATGAAATCTTTCAGCTATTCATGAAACGTGAATCAATTTGCAATGTTCACCTAAAAATATAAAACACTAATCGTCTTAATTTGTTCTACAGTGATCTTACAAACTAGGCCAAGGAGTTACAGTTAATAACATGGCATTGGTGTTACGCTAACTTTCAACTTTTGTGTGTGCAAGTTGTCCAGCTCGAGCTTTCCAACTTCCATCGAATCTCATATCTCAAAATCTGGTATGATACAGATACGCTTTTCAGCAGGATATCCCTCAGAGCTAATCACTGATGTCTCTAGTGAGGAGATGAATGATGGTAAGACATAAAAAGCAAGATTCATAGTTCCTACCGCCGCAAACGGGCGCTGCGAGCAATTAGGGCTTTCTTTGAAACAGATATTGAGAGTGAGGTGATAGACGGTCTTCTTGTACCAGTGCTTGTGAACTATTTTGGAAGACGGAATTCAGAGACCGTCCAACTTTTATCTCTAGCCCCATTGAAGAATGAACTAAATTTTCTTTCCAAAGCGATATTAAGGAGGCTAATGCAGCTAATATATATGTATCCCTAGAACAGGACAACTTGCTGGTGGTATCGAAATTCTCATCCATCTATTTGTCCTCTATATCCATGCCATTTCTTTTAGCCGAGTTCGTAACCGCATCAATAAAACAGTAATTTCGATCAAACAACATGTACGCCATTCGCCAACCAGTTACGGATGAAAAAAGATAAGTCTAAGAAATGAACAATGGATCTGGGGAAAGCCTAAGACAAAATTGATATATTTGAGTAAAAAAAGTTGCTTAAATCGACTTTATAATATATTGTTATAAATATAGATTTTATTTGAGTGTCATAGAAAATAGAGGGTTTAATTTAGTATTAAAACACAAGATTTAAAAAAAAAAATAAAACTTGGTTTTAAGGTTCGTTTGGTGCACTGATTAGATTGAATTATTATAAATGATTGGATTTGATAAGACTGGCATAGTTTTGGTATAGAATTTGATTGGATTGTAGTATTTGCTTTTAAATAATGAAAAAAATAAATAAATTATCGATTGTATAATTTTTATTATTAAATAACTCATTAAAAGGAGTGGGCACCTAATTTTTATCCAATCCCATATTATGTCACTATATTAAAAGGTAGTCTTTATCTCATGTATGTAAGTGGACAAATTTTAATCCCATCTAATTTTACCATCAAATATGGGACTGACAATTCAATGCAATCACTTCCCTCAAATAAAGTAGTATCAAAGCAACTAATAAACTGAGATAATATGTCCTAGGGAAGGCCATGGCTTTTTGCTTGTTTGTGGGCTGTGGCAAAGAAAAGAGAGGAAAGAAGGAGAAATTTGATATTACGTATCTTTTGAATCAAAGTTTACTATCTATGTACGTCATTATCGCAAATTTCACAAATGATGTTACTTTTTTTTACTAACAAATTATTGTTTCGTCCTACTTCTTGTCTTCTCCATTTGTAAATAAAGTGCAATTTGGTTAAATTCGCTCTAGAAAGTAACATAATGTAACTTTTCTTTTAAGACGATAAATTTTAAAACATATTTGGTAGTGACATTTTTCAAAGAAAAAAGAGCAGAGATAATTTGAAGAATGTCTTTAATTGGTGCAATGTTAATAATTTATACCCTGACAGTATGTTCTTTTACTTGTTACTTTTTTATTTATAATTAAAGTGCAACACAAAAAATAGAAATAGAAATGATTATTGCGAAAAAAGGTCAGTTTTCAAAATCTCCCCAAACAAAGCTGCATATGGAGAGAGGCATGGGCTTGTCAGCCCGCTAAACATTTGACATGAGCTTGAGGCCCCATAACATGGGGTTGTTCATCAATGGGCTTATTTTGCAATTTATCCTAAATAAAGACAGTGCCATTTAAATAATAAATTAAGAAGAATTTTAAAATAAAGTCATTCTTAATTCCTTAATAATATATATTTCATGTAGTGTGGTTCTTTTATCTTCACACTATGTTTGTAATATAAATTTTAGGGTATAAATTAAAAGTGCAACATACATGGGGTATATATTATCATTGTTACAAGAATGGGGCATTCCTCAAAATTTCCCTTTAAATAATCTATGCTTTAAGTAGTGTGCCTCCTATTATTTGCACTTTATGTTTATAGGTATAAATTAAAAGTGCAAAATATATAAGACATAGATTATCATTGTGCCAAAAGAGGGGCATTCTCAAAATTTCCCTTTCAAAAATGCTTTTTTTTTTTTTTACTAATTAACTAGTTTTTATTAATTTTATAATCGAAAAAAAATCTAACCTTATATTACCTTTCAAAATTATTATTTTCGCAAATAAACTATGTTATCTATCTTTCAACATTTTTGTTTAAAATAGCTTGATATATGACTGTGTTTTTAGGTATCATTAAAATAGCTTGATATACACTGTGATACCTTAAAATAGCTTGATATATGACTGTGTTTTTAAGGTATCATTAAAATAGCTTGATATATGACTGTGTTATCTTCTAAGGAAGAGAGAAGGGGAAGGAAAAGGATGATGTAAGAGCTCATTCTCTAAAGTCCACCAAATTGCATTATTTAACAACGGAAAAAAATACTACTTCTTCATTATTCTATTAAAAAATATTTAGCCGCTAGAATAATTAATAAAAAATATAATTACTGGTAACAGTAGAATATAAAGTTTATATATATTTACTTGGTAAAAAATATAATTATTTTAAAATAATTTTAGTATAATAATTATTCTATTTATGATAAAATTGGCTATTTCAAAAAAAATTTGGTCACCATCTGATGAAACGTTTCTAAGAATTTTGGTCCTTTCTTAATCAACTCACCCTATAATGCCGATAAGTATAAAATTGTTAGTGATTTTAGCAAGGTTGGCTAGGGTAAATATGGCTTGGTGATTTTAGCAAGGTTGGCTAGGGTAAATATGGCTTTTGACTTTCCCCGTGAAAAGTAACTATGATTTTAATATTAACAGTAGGAATTTCCATTTGTAGATATATAAGATATCAATCGTACCGTAAAATCTTGCCGCGAGCGCATGTTAGATTGAGAGAACTCTAGGCTAAGCAAGCTCTAGCTATGTATGCACAAAGAAACCGGCATTAAATAGAGATGATATATAGATTTGTACACAAATGACAAACAATATTGTACATACAAAAAAAATAATAAGTAAACAACTAATAGTAACAAAACGAAAGACCCCTAAGATTAATATTTAACTAAGCCACAATAATATATATCTAACAATAATTTCCAATCATCAAGCATGAGTTTGTTCCCTAAAAATGCATATGTGTATGTATATATATATGTATATACCTGCTGAAAAATCACTACTATACTTCAATCAACAAATCCCTTATAATGTACTATACTTGAAGATATGATCTTCACAGGAAAACCATACTGCTATCATTAATCTCGAATCTCATGTCGTCGAAATTCGGAGGCGCACCGTGATTTTCCAAGCCATCGTCTTCGAAATTCATGTCCCATAAGAACCCGTAATCGTCGGTACCAGTACTACTAGGGTTTCCCATAGCCGCGCCATCAAGATTCTTATTTGTCCCTAATCTTTTACCATAATTGGAAGAGTAGTGAAGGCGGTTGATGTGGTGTTCAAGAGAGTTGCTTCCATTGGGAGTAGTAGTACTATTGTTGTTGTACTTATTGTCATCATTATTATTATCAAGTGTTGAGGCTGAGGAATTAAATGAGGTCATTTGGTCATGGTGATACCCATAATTAGGCATTGTTTGGTGGTGATGATGATGATCAGACGCCAGGTTTAGGGGATTAGGAACACATGATGATGTGGTGCTAGTGTTAATGTTGTCCAACAGATTAGTGTTGTTGTGTTGTGGGCTAAGCACTTCCGTGCTGTTCTCCGATCCCTTGCCTTTGTGAAACACTCTACACAAAACCCAGTCCTCCTGTGACACCCGAGAGAAAGCAACATCAATTATTATATAATTGAGAAGAAACTTGGTATTAGCATATATTTGTAAAGTGAGTTCAATAACGTTTTTTTATAATATTCCTATATGCTAAATAGACAATAATGTTGCAACTAGAGTACTAGCTAGGATCAGATAACTTTTATCTCATGCTACTTAAAAACATTTATAAGACAGCGCAGAAACTTGAATTATATATGTATGCAACAGTAGTATATTATTATTATTATTAGTGATAGTATGGTAATTTAAAGCCTATGTACTTTTTGACGAAGTCAAGTGTGAAATTACCAGTAAATTATACGGACAATTGCTATGCAGTTATTAATATTAATTTAGTTAATTAGACTAACAAGTATATGACCATAAAGCTAGTGAATTTATCATCACTACACTCATTAAAATACCTTGCAATTTCTTGGACATTTTTTTAGCCAGTGAAATGCAAATGCAAGACAGCAATTGAGCCATGACAATCCTGTTGTACAAACTAGGCTAAAAAAGCGTATAAAATCATACAATACTACAATAACACGGATTGGTGATTCCATCATAAATGGTACTGCGAAAGCGAAAAGATATTTTCTTTATGGTTGTATATTGCAAAAGCATAACCATTACTAGCAAAAGAAATGCGACACAAAACTACCATAAGTCCACAAATATCCAACACTCAGTTTCCTATCATATTTTTCCCAGTCAAATTCACATGACCACTGTAGGGAAAATGGCAAACAGACATACATGTCTAGCCAATAAGCACTTGTCTCTTCACTATTCTCTGTCAGAGAATATAATAAAACTTATTTCATACTATTTTGGACATGCTAAGTATATATTTTAACACACAGAAATTCACAAAAAAAAAAAAAACAAAAATCATACGTCAATTATTCTAATAGTGTGGCATGACTCATGAGCTTAGTATTAATTAACAGAAATTATGAAGAGATTTTGTTTTAATTAATGAAATCAAACTCAAACCTTAGGAGGCATATGTGGGGTCTCAAGGCGAAACTCATGCATAATCCAGCCAGTTTTGACGCCGTTAGGGGCTCTATTCCGGTAGAACACTAGGGTCTTCCTCATCCCTACAACTTCCCTCGTTACCGGGTCGATCACCGTCCGATCTTTCCCTGTCGCTTTCCAGTACCCGGATGTCGTTGCGCGATTGGTCCGATAACCCGTCGCATACTTGCGATCTCGGAAGCTGAAGAAGTACCACTCGCTAGCGTTGAGCTTGGCCACATCTTCATAAAATGATGCATAGAAGTGTTAAAAAATCAGGTCATGACAAGAATACATTAGTATATATAGCAATATATGATCTTTCAAATGAGCTAATATATAATTAATAGCCATAGAGTATTATTATTTAGGTACTATTTAGGTCTCGGAAATTGTCAAAAATTCAAGTGACCAAGACATGTAATAATTTTGCTTTTGCTGTAATCTTAGTTATTATACAATTGAATATTGAGTGATCAAATTGGTCTAGTTAAGGCCTTTGTTGTTCTTACTGTAGGAAAAGTTGGCAAGTCTAGTCAATATAAGTTTGTGTATATATGAATCTATACGTTTCTATGAGTGATATCTAAGGGAGGTGAAAGTGTGTCCCATATATAACTTAAAATCAGATCAGAAAGAAGCAATCATATATTAATATATCTTTGAATATCATATCATAAGAAGATCTATGAAAAGAAATTGTGTGAAAATCAAAGTGAACGGGACTACTTTTCTTGTCTACGATATTTAGCTTTATTGGATATTATTATAATATTATATTTAAATTGACCTGTGAATTTATCTACTAAACGTTTGTATACATGCATATTATATATAATATTAATATTTCTTTAACCATAAAGCTAATTTAGTAGCTCTCAAGAATAAATCACAATTTGAGCTTCAAGCCGAAGCTATAGCCTTTGGTGGGGAATCTAAGCACTACATATTTTTAGCTACTATATCAAAAAGAGGTGTCAAAAAGTCAAAACGAAGTATGTAAACAAAGTGGATGCCAATGTTATACTAAACAGGTATATAAATAGACATAATACAAAACCAAACTAATATTGGACACTTTGGAAATTCATGTGCTTTGTTCAATCATTTATATTAGTTTGATCTGTATTTGCACTATACTATATCATAATCATAAATCATAATTATAATTTGGCGCTGTAGTACTACAGAAAAATTTTAGCAACAAACTAGTAAAACTAATAAACATAACTTAAGTACTCCTAAAAAGGAACATTACTAAGCATGTTTGGTAATATACACATCATATATTTGAGGAAAGCTCCAAAGGGAAAAAAAGAAAAAAAAAATAAGGACCGTATTTTTTGCACATGGTAAAATAACAACCAGCTGATTGCATGAATAAAGCACAGCTAAGATTGAGGGAATATTTTGAGAGGCACGAGAGACTTGCGTATCTGTTTACTATTTGCACTGTTTTGGAATATATATATATATACACACACATATAAATATATACATATATTATAGTTTTATATAATGAAAAAAGTAACCGCAAAACTTTGCTTGATGTGCACAAGTGCACCGACTTCCTACGACAAATCCCGGACCTACACTTTGAAATAGACGTTATAACTTTAGATGGTAAGAATTGATTTTACAAAAATATATGGTAGTTTTCACACAATTTAATTTTGCTCTTGTTTATACTTGAACGAGCTAGCTAGAGGAAGATTAGTATATCTTTATTCATTACTCGGGTATATTAACACTTATTTACTAGCTTCCAAAAGTGGCCTGAAATTCTCCACCGGCACACAAGATCGAGGAATAAAATTAAAGACATGTGAAACTTGTCATGAAGAATATGAAAATTATTTAACATAAAGAAAGATGCCTGAAAGAGGGAAGAGATATATATTTATAGAGAATATTAATTGGAATAATCAAGAATTTGCTGCCAAATTAAAAATGATCTCCTTTATCTAGATTTCTTTGTTTCTCCCAATAATTTATATATATATATATATATATGCGATTTTCATGCTAGAGTTAATTCATAAATTAGTCTTTTTGCAGAAAAACGTACATGAGATGTTCTTTCTTTATTTCCCCTTTTTCCTCTTTTGTAAGACTCACATCGAATACTTGGCGATTTATGCCATATGTACGAAGACTTATTTTTAATTGTGTATATAATTGTATAAACGTAATCATGAGAATGTCTTAGAGCTTCTATGTAAGTTTTTTCCTCTTTCCATTTAAAAAGAATTGGGGTGCACACACACACACACACACACACACACATATTTATAATTTTATGAAAATGGAAAATTGGCATTTCTCTCTGACTCCTCTCAGCTGAGCTATTTTGTTCACCAAATTAACATCTCTGGTTGTTCGTATCAAAACTAACCCATCTTCATATCTGCTAATCCACCACTTACGTAAGAGCTTTACAAATATGTAGATTTGGAGATTAGTCAATTTGCTTAAATTTTGACAACTAAATCGCGATATCTTTATCACTTCAAATGATCAAAGGGAAAGACAAACAAAAATCTTTTGATCCACAAATAGTAAATAAAGCACATAAAGAATCATAATTCACACGCGCGCGCACACACACACACACACACACACACACACACAGAGACACACATGTATATGTATACCTGGAAGCTGCCATGGCTCGCAAGTATGCAAGTCGATTTCGACCAAAGTGCCCTTCAAAACTTGGTGATCATTGCAGATCTTCTTGTAGAGATAGTGACAGACCAATTCTTCGTCGCTCGGATAAAACCTAAACCCCGGAGGCAGTGTGGCTCCAATGTCTCTCAACCCCATGTTCTTGTTGTTCCTCTGTGCGGACATCAAAGTTTCTATATATATAATATAGTTTGATTTGGTTTGATTTGTATGGTGTGTATATATATAGTAGAGAGATATTGATCAACTGAACATATGTATGATTTTTTTTTTTTTTTGGGTATTCAAAGCTGATTTAGTTTATTTGTTTGGGATGTTGAAATACCGTATAGAGGAGGAAGAATTAAAGGTTGGTATTGTGTGTGTGTGTGTATATATATATATATATTTATATATATAAAGAGAGAGAGAGAGAGAGAGAGGATATATTGTTAGGGATAAGTGTGTTTTCCTAGTTAGAATTTTGTTACAATAATATATATTCTAGTAGGCATGCTTGTGTAATTAGTTAGTTATAGTCGGAATTTTCAAGAAAGACCAAAGTCACAAGAAATCTTGTGTCAATGAATAGAGAGTTAGGGGTATAAAAGCCATATAGCAAGTGATGATGTAGCATATATATGGACAAACGGCCAAGAAAATTTATTAGAGAGAAACCCTCCAAAATACCCCTTTTTTTACTCATCATTTTAATTGGATTATTTTACACTTTGGACTCAAATTATTGAGATCAACCTTTTTACGGGAAGGAAAAAACTAAAAAAAAAAAAAAGTGGTTAATTAATATGAATGGAGAATCACGTGTCGTACACATAATAGAAAATTATAGCTATGGTTAATCTAACACTTATATCCGTAATTGTAGATCTCTTTTAACTAGACAATAACCTTGGTCATCCATATCTTTTTCCTTATCTTGAAAGGGTTTAAAGGATTTGGAATGTAGTGAGTAATTCACCAATCTAGCTATCATCTATAGCTTAATTAAAACGTGCCAATCATATTTACATAAAGCATCTTATAGGCTGTATTATTAATTTTCGTTGGTAATACTAAGGCCACCATCGTTATATATATATAACTGGTCGACCAACTCTTTAGAGGGGGATGTATTTTCATATCATATTGATTAAAAACACAAAAAAAAAAAAAAAAAAAAAAAACGACACAGAAGAAAGGGAGGGGAAAAAAAAGAAAGGAAAATGAATCTCCAAAATGAGAGTATCCAAAGCACGTGAACCAATTTATCAAAATTAGCTACAACAAAATAATATGGATTCAGCCAAAAGAAATGCTTATAGAAAAACATTAGCTGTAAAAACAGAAATAAATGTTAATCATGATCAACTAAAGATCAGAGTCTCATATGTTCAGTTTTCGATTACAGAAGAACATTTTTGGATGGATGTGATTTGTGGGCCCACCACAGAGGGCTGGACGGGGGATAAGTCTCTGATGTGGGTCCCACCCTTGATGATCATCAACGAAGGACACTAATTAACGAGCCCCATCATGCACATACAAAAAAATTGTGAGCTCATCCGAATGAATTGTTTTGCCCATTTTTGTTTTTTGGGATAGTAATTTGGAAAAAGGCAATAATTTCTAACGAAAATGAGGACAAAAGAATATCTGTCACAGCATGTACCCTCCTAATCACAATTATTATTTTGGGCTATGTACATATATATTGCGTTAATAAAGATCACCGGATTTAGAAAAAAAAAAAGATATGTATAAATAAAATTAAATAATTTAATGCTGAGAACTGGAATTGGGGTCATGCACTTGCCCATGTTTTTGCACAAGGCATTGAGTTAAAACAATAACAATGATGATGATGCTAATTATGTTTTCTTTTTTTAACAGAACTGATAAACTAATATTGTACATTGAACATTAGAGTAAAATGTCATAATATTTATGAACTCTATTAAATAATATCCCGATATATTACCACATATCTGACCTTAATATATTAATTTTGGGTTTGTATAATTTTTGTTTGACCACCATATTTTTTAAAAATTGAGGATGAGCTGTCAATGTTTAAATTATTATGTTTTCATCCTTTATTATTTTCCTGTGATTCGATCGAATTATAAAATTGTGCATATCTAAATATTAGTTATTTACCATTTGATTACACACGTAATTAGAACATTAAACTCTAACCATACATTCCTGATCAGTTTATGATTTTATAATAATGTGTAAACTAAGGAATAATACAAATTAAGTTTGAATTAGAAAAAAGAGAATTTTGAGGAATAATGTCTTTTTTTTTTTTTTTTGCATAATGATAATCTATGCTTTATATGTTTTTGCACTATTAATTTATGAACATAAAATGAAAACAAAGAGAGTATACCACTTGTGATATAAATTAATAAGTGACACTAAAAATGACCTTATTTTATAATTTTCTCTTAGAAAAATAACCCGATTTTGCACTCTAGTTTTTAATAAATAAAACTAACGCAAATACTGTTATTGAAAAAACAAAAAATTTAATGTTAATTATTCTAATAGAACATTATACAAATTACATTTAATTTTCAAGTAAATTACATATAATACCCATATTAGTTAAAACTTTTGAAATGTAAATGTTTACTAAAATTAAGTGCTAAAAATGAGTATCTATTTGCTACAGCTAATCTTACTATACTTACTAAGTTTGTATACGTTTCTTCCAACTTTGCCAAAGAAACGTGAAGGAGAGGGCGACACTTGGCGTCCTCTGTGGATGACACGTGGCGCCCTCTATTTTTTTTTTATTTACTAAGTTTGTATACGTTTCTTCCAACTTTGCCAAAGAAACGTGAAGGATAGGGCGACACGTGGCGTCCTCTGTGGATGACACGTGGCGCCCTCTATTTTTCTATTTTTTTATTAAAAAAATTGCATTTAAGGGCTTATTTTGGGGGTTTTTAAGAAATTTTGGGGGGGGGGGGGGGGGGGGGGGGGGGGTTGTGCAAATTTAGAGGGACTTTTGTGCAATTTCTCTCTCCTCTCTCTTGTTTTTTACTTTTTTTGTTCTAATTGTTTCAACGGCTATTTGTTTGACGTAATGATCTTGAAAAAAAAATTTCTTGACACCGTTGGATTCAGAATATTTTTCTTGATCTTTTGACACACATTGTCATATACTTTTTTTTACTATAACTATTTTTTATTTATTTTCTTTGTTCTAAGCTTTTATTTTTATTTTTAAAGTTTAAAAAATTTTAAAAAAGCCTTTGTATTTATATTAAATGATAAATCTAACCCTTTAATTATTAAAAATTACAAAAATATCAATTTTTTTTAAACTAAACAAAAATATACTTGATTGTTTTTTTATAATATTTTTTTATTATTATGTTATTTTATACGTGCTCCACACACGCGCGATGCGCGTGTATAAAAAACTAGTGTAATAAAAAAGACAATGCAGTTGATTAACAGACTCGACAGGTATTAATTAAAAGATAAATTTTGAATATAAGGGAAAAAAAATTCAAAGTACGTAATACTATCTTTCACATTCGAAGATACATATTTTCATATATATATATATATTGCTTTCCCTGGTCATACGTAATATCATTGGCACAAAGTGATGTTGACACGACAGTCGCCAAAGTCGCCAAAGTACTGACGCTTTAATGGGACAAGCAATTCACCCTAAAATTACTACGAAGATCAATTTTCTTTTGTTTTTCAAATAAGATCAATTTTCTCTTTTGAAAGTGACTATAGGAGTTTTCTTTTTTAATTATTTTTCAGTTTCCAATGACTTTCGTGAAATTTTTTTTTTGTTCTTTTATTTTCTTGATAATATCTAGTGCAGTATGAATAAAGTACGTAGTGTTGGATGGCCGTAAACTTAATCGAGATGTATATAAAGCTCTAGATATTGTCTATCCGTAATTAATCATTTTTTATCTTTTACTTAATTTAACTTGTGCATAATAGTTAGTTTGCTTCTTTGTTTGTGTGTACCGATTCTTATACGCTGCTCTATATTGCAACGAACCCATTGTTAATGTAAGGATAATTTCATATACACATATTTAAATTTAAATAGAAAATTACATTTAATGAACATCAATTAAGGTAATTACATACATATGGGAGATGAGTATATTAAAACATATACTTTGTATTAATTTTATTTTATAATAATATTATTATTTATTATTTAGAAATTATAGTGAATATCTAATTTTTACCACATAATTTAAATTAATATCCAATCTTTTAAAAATATAACAAAATACTAAAGTAATTGAATTACTTACATAGTGGTAAGTGCTGGTAATTAACTTAGTCACCAAAAGCATGTGCAAGTAATTCATGAATTAATTAGTAAATCAATTATTTCAAAAGTTTGGGTATTTATTTTTATTGTTATATAAATTCTAGGTATTTTCTTACCTCACTCATGCGTTATTTATTTTTATAATTATCACAAAAAAATCAAAATATATAAAATAAAAAGAATATAATAAACTTGTGATGGATAATATCACGTGATCTAGAAAAAAATATATCTATAATTTTCACGTAAAGTTGTCAAGATTATATACACCAAAAAAAAAAAACATAAAACAAGGGAACGTAATCATATATTAGATTATGTAATAAATTGTCCAAAATATATTTTATAATTTGAATGTAAACTTACAATGATTTAAAATTCAAAAATTTAAATAACTTCATAAAAAGGAACGTAAACTTATTATAGATTGTATTGGATAATCTATAAAATATATTGTATTCTAGTTGTAAAAAAAAAATTAAATCAAAACGACATTAAAAAATATATTTTTTAAGAAAACAAAAAGAACAAAAACAATATATATATATATATATATATATATTTTGAAAAATTAAATAAGATATTATTAAGCAAATAATAATTTTTTGAATAGTATTTTAAGAAAATAATCAACGTTTCTATTAAAAAGGAAATAATCACTTCTTTAACTACAAGATACTTACATGATGTTCTAATTTTATCTTTATACTCTTAATTTTAAAAATATTGGTAATTTATTTAAAACATCGAGTAGAAAATGATCAAATACCAAATAAACACAGTCATAGAAATAATACAAATAATTTATTTAAGTAGAAAATAAAATTTCATAAAAAGGGAAATCTTGTAAACATGGAAAATAAAAAATAAAAATATTTATGAACATACATGTAAACTTTGCATATGAAAGTAAATATTCTATTTAGTGTTGTATATGTCTAATTTTCTCTTGAAAGTATAAGCTATTTTTTCTTTAGTAGTTAATAATATTGGTTGATCATGAGATCATGTTCCAGTAATTAGGCCCACAGCAAAATTTAGACGAAAAATAACCCTTTAGCCCGAAAATCTTCAAAATTTAGCATCCATTAAAAACGTTCATAAACTATGGGTAAATTTTGAGGATTGCCCATTTTTTGTGACAAAGACAATCTATGCTCTATGTGTGTTGTATATTTTTCATTTATGCTCTAAATTTTACACTACAAATAGAGTGAAAACAAAAGAAATACAATACTTAAAGCATAGATTATTAAATGGTACTAAAAATGTCTTTAGTATGTAATTTTTCCTAAACTATATGTGAAAGAGGATCAAATAGGGAAAATGTTAAACATATAATTATTATAAAACTGACAAAGTATTTCATGTGGGAGAATGCTAAGTATTTAAATATTTCGTGCATTATATTATCAATGTCCCGAGCTACCATGACCCTTTATTAAAACTCTTTGTTTTTTTCGTTCTATTAACGTGTAATGGTATACTTCAATTGAGAGAATTAAAATCATTAGTATGATCGACAATTTGGGTATAGACACGAGACATGACACAAGCACAACACGAAGTTAGCGGGTTTGGATTCTCCTTTAATAAATATGGGTCTAACTGGGAAACGACTAACATGATTAGATAGTGGGTGAGCATTATTTGCATAATAATAATAATAATGGGTGAACACGATACGAATAAAAATACACAATTAGTACCAAATTTGACACAATTGTTAAATAGATCATAAACGGGTGGACGCGACTAAAGCCCAATAGAACTTATTAAACGTTTATTAAATGAGTTCGTAATGGGTAAACACGATTAAGACATATTTAGACACATTTATTTAGTATCTATTTCTAATTCAATTTTTTCATTTTAATCTGATTAATTAAACTATATATTAATTTTGTTTGCTACATTTTTCTTTAATACTACATTATTATTATTATTATTATTATTATTATTTTTTGCATCACACGAGAAAAAAATATATCTCATGGTCGATCTCAAACTCTCCCATACCCTAAGAGCAAAACAAAAAAATAAACCTATTGTTGCCTCTAACACTCAAACCCTAGCTCCTCCTCCATCTCTGGGTTCGAGTTTGAGCCATCTCTTTAGCATGGAATCTCACTTCAGGTTCGAGCCTCCTCGATGCCCTCATTTTTTTTGTCGCAAGTCTTTCTTTATGCACCGCGGCCTTTCTCTGCACAAGCTTTCGTAGCTCAATCGATTCTCACCGACCCTGCTTATCCCACGGCTTCTCTGCACAAGCTTTCACTTTTTTCGCCCCTTGACAATCTGGTTGTTAGTCATAGTTTTATAAACCATTTAAATATGTTTGTTTGGTGAATTATGTTTTATATCTATAGTTATGCTTGGTAGATTATTAGTTACTTTTATGGTTCGAGGAATTATTTTTATAGTTATGTTTGACGAACTATATTATATTATTCGAAAGAGTAATTGGTGGCCCTCCAACTTATAGTGATGGAACACTTTGGCACCTTTTTTGGCATAAAGCCCCTTGAATTTGAAAATTGTAGCACTTTGGCCCAAATTGATAATGGACATCCAATTTCAAACGGAATTTCGCGCGTTTTTCTCACATGAGCTTCTAATTAAGAGCATTTTTGTCATTAAAAATAAAATAAACGAGTCTTCATAAATATTAAGAAAATAGCCATTAATAAATTTTATTCTTTGTAAGAAATTTATTACAATAAATTTTATGTAATTTGATTATGATAAAAAATATAGAGATTATTAAGTAAATGGCCTGTTTTTAACTTTAGTTTTAAGGAATTGACCTGAGTTTGTTATAATTAAGTTATTAGCCTTTAAACAATATGTATTGACTTTTTTGCCCTTTGATACATGAGGTTGGAAGAAGAGTGATGAGGGATAAAAATGAGATTTCATAGGGATTTGAGGCTAATAACTTAATATTTGAATTCTTAGGCTATTTTCTTAAAACATTGGCTTTCAAGTGGCTATTTAACAAATGAGCCCAAAAATTTATTACACTTGTAACAAATATTTTATAATTATTTTTTAAATTTTCTAAAATTGTAACTACTAGAGTGACTATTTAACTATTTGATCTAAAATATTCATCCTAACTCTTTAATTTTAATATATTTAGTATGTGAATTGTCTACATGTACTTAGTTATATATATATATATATATATATATATATATATATATTATTATTATTAATAGCCACAAATATGTTTAAGTAATTCACAATTTGGCTAGAAACTCAATTATTTCAAAAGTTTGAGTATTTATTTTTATTGTTATATAAATTCTGGGTATTTGTCTAATTCACCCTATGTTTAATTATCGATTTCATGTTTACAACTCGCTGTTATGTGTATTGTTTAAAATTTGAATGAAAATTGATATCTCTAACATGATTCAATTCAAAATACAAATATTTAAAATAGTAGTATTTAAACTTGATAATTAGATATATATTATAATAAATCTTAATTTTTTTAACAAATTTAATTATCTTTTTAGAAATGATTATAGTAGCATTATGCCTTATCATTTGTATGAATTATTTTTCAAAAAAAAAAGTATCTATTGTTTAGTCAACGGAAAATCTCTTCCAAAATACGTATACACAAGAGTTGATTTGATACTTAATTATAATATACATTAGATTCTTAGGTATACTTTCAACTCTAAACACCTTTTAATTTCATCGTAATATAGATTACAACCATTTAGAAATACAAACCAATGAATATATATTCTCTGTTATATCGTAATTGATGGCTTTATACAGCTTATGCGATGGCGTCCAATGAATCAAATGTTCCATTCAAACTTCTTTCTAATAACCTCAAAATGGATTCATATGATATATAAAGAAATAGATTCATGTAGAAAATTAACCCTAAATTCACGGGAAATTGGACACGTAGCAGCAGAAGAAAGGGTTTTCCACACAATTAGAAGGTACACGTCAAAAGTAAAGGTTGACATGCATGATTACTTGTATTAAGGAAACTAAAATTATTAATGTGATGAGGAAACAATGCAAATTAAGCAAGAAAACTAGAACACAAATGAGTAATAATACAGCTATATATTCGATAAAGGATAATCATTTTCCCCGGCCTAAGAAAATATCGATATATAATTATATAAAAGAGAATGAAATTGTGTATATTGTTATAAGCTAGGGTTGTTTTCCAAGGAGGGAATTTTTGTTAGGTGTGAGAGATGACGTTGGAGAATGAGTGACGGCTTGATATTCTTCTGTTTGGAACCAATAATTTGATACCCCGACCCCACTACTCTTCCTATAGCTACTCTCTCTCTCTCTCCCTCTAGTACTGTCGTCTCGGTTTTAATTACTTGATCGCCTTCATTTTCTTCCCTAAGTTATGGGCTCTCATTTTTTGGAACTTCACACGTATAATATTACACAATATTATTATTATTATTATTATACCTTTTTTGTTATTCATAAGCTCTTTCTAATGAATTAAAGATTTAAAAAGTTGCAATCTCTCTCTCTTTTTCTTCCATGATCTCTCGTGTTTGGAAGATAGTGATGTGTGTAAATATCTTTTTTATAATGGTCTAAAACCATACACAACACCTCCTAATAAAATTAGTACACGTTAAAAATTTCGAAGCTTATTAATTTAATTTATTGAATCTCGCTCTGAATCTCTCTTGAAGAATAGTTTTAAATTGTTTGTTTTTTTTTGTGTATATTTGAATCTCATGTACATATATTTTTCTTTCACAAGTAGTCTAGCTGAAATATAATAATTTGACCAATTATATGCGAGGAGAAATGAAAAAAAAAAATCGAAAAAAAAAATTAAGAATACTGCGTATATCTATTACATTTTCAATATTCCTTTGATTATTTTGTTGAGTTTTTTTTTTTACTTGAAAAAACTTATATTACTCTTATTTAAATTTAATGATTACATTGAATATCTCATTTTTAACGCTTAATTAATTTAAATAAATATCAAACACTTAAGAAATTTTATCAAAATTAGAAGATAAATGAGTTATTTAAATGTAATTTCCAAAGACTTCTGCTATATTAATTAATAAAATTATGACTCTGTTATGGTAATTAATATAATTATCATAAAATCAACGATTTTTTAAATTATTTTAAAATTTTGATTAATATTTAAAGGGTCAGTTAAGGATTTAGCCATTTTGCAATCTATGTTTTAAAGATATAGCCCACGTTTTGAAATATTAACAAAATAGTCATCAGGTCAACATCTAAAATTCTATGATTAAAGAAATAAAATTTGTGACTAAATAAATAAAATACACAGTCATAAAATTTGTATATAGTCATAAAATTTCAGAAAATTTGAAATAAACACAATAAAAAATTTAAACATCCATTAACAAAATAATCAACTCATAAATAAATGATTGCCTATACAACCAATTTCATAAAACTTATTACTAAATAAAAATATCTTATAAATAGCAAAAAAATATGCAACCAAAGAAGTCACAAATTTCATGACTAGAGACACAAAATTTTAGACAATATTGTCTGTAACAAACAACAAAACCAGAATTCAAAAAATTAATGACTGCAGTCTCAAAAATCTAGACACGAATGTATGGCTATTTTGCTAATAAAAGCAAACATAGGCTAATTGTTAAAAACATATATAAAAATATGGCTATTTATTTTAAAAACCGATATTTAAAATATTGTCTTATTTGAGTATTTTTCTAAGAGGTGAGCTTGCGTTAGATATGAATGATGCGTCTGACGAATCTAGGTCGTCTGTGAGTGTGGGTCCTACGTAGGCCGCACGTCCACGGACGACCCAGATTCATCAGACGCGTCTGATGTAAGCCTTTCTTTCTTTTTTTTTTTAATTCATCTTGAGAAATTATAATATAAGTAATAATGAATTAAGCCTATTCTTTTATCCAAAAAGATCGAAAATGTCCTACTCAATTTTACTTCTAAAAATAAAAATACGGTATAGGTTAGGAGAAAAAAAAAAGGGGGAAAATAGAAAATAAAAATTAAAAATCTTTTGGATCTACTTAAAAAAATGAGGCTTTATTAAAATGCTCATTTAAACAAACTCAAAAGAAGGAAAAAGTTCACGTTCCTTGACCTAAATAAAATTCATATCAATAAGAAGATAAAGGTAAGATGTCTCTACAATTATATTTTGGAATGAATAAATAATAATTCATATCAATAATAAGAAATGAATGATATAATTTGGAGCAAAATGCACAATTATCGTACATCAATTTTCACTTAGTTTCATCGCAATCTCCAATTTTTGTGTCACTTTGATCTACTTTTGGGTTTTGGCGCGCCACACCACTCGACGTGTCGTACCCATTTGGGAATAAAAAGGTAGGCTGTTGCACGATTAGGGTGTGGGCCGTGCATGGCACTGCCACTGCGCCCATGCGCTACCGTCCGCTAGCTCGTGCCCCAACAACCCTGAGAAGCTCGGCGCCCGCTAGTAGAATGCCTATATGTTTGCGCTCTTCCGCCCTGTACCAGTGTGCCCTAGTGATTAATTTGTGCGGCCTAGTGCCCACACGCTTACGCCCGCACAAGCTTGAATGTCCGCCCAGCGCTGCCAATGACCTTGCTCTCTAATCAGGCGTGTTGTGCCAATTGGACGGTGCAACGCGCCATTTTTGCGGTGCACGTGCATAGTTGTTATTATTTTTCCGCAATGCGTGGATAATTTGTTTAGTCTAAGTCGTTGACGAAACTCCCTTAGAATTGTGTTTGATGGTTTAATGCTAATTGAACTTTTCTTTATCCTTATTTGTGTTTGTTAGTGTATTAAATGTTATCAATGTCTAATGTACTTCAATTTTTTATGGAAAGGCGTTCGGTGAAATGCTTGAAAGAGTATAACTACTCCATAGTTTCAGATTAAATGTGTATCCAAAAAATCAATCTTATGTAGTCGTGATTGATTATTAAAGTATTAAAAAAAGTTAATAATTAGTGATTGGAACTTACTTAATGTGCATTTAGATAATGAGTCATATAGAGCTATATAAAATCAATTATCTAAATACAAACCTAATGTGACACTTGAAAAAGGAAATATTAGGCACTGTAGATGTTCTATACTAATGAGGATAAAGAAAA
Organism: Boehmeria nivea var. tenacissima; assembly: GCA_018132145.1. Classification (NCBI taxonomy): domain Eukaryota; kingdom Viridiplantae; phylum Streptophyta; class Magnoliopsida; order Rosales; family Urticaceae; genus Boehmeria; species Boehmeria nivea. The sequence continues at coordinate 12,322,379 of CM030878.1, read as the reverse complement.
TGGAAATTAGGCATTAAAAAAGGAAAATACATGGAATTGAGAGAGGATTGATCAATTATTATACTCTTTGATCTTTTGATTGAATTAAACATGTTATGGCTCTTATACGTGGTAGAATGAAATGAGTATTTCTATTTAAAGAAAAAAATTGCAATATCTAGCAGCTCTAATTATATTTTGTATTTAGAAGCAGTATTGATTAGATCCCAATTAATCCATATCCTTCCAGATAAGCACCTAGTGTGTTTGATTTGCTGATGCATTTGTTGGCTACCGTGTGGTATTTTAATACTATTTGATCAGTACTATTGATCAATAATATATTTAATAATACACGGTCATGAAATAAAATATATTATCTCATATGATTGTCCTAAGATTTGGAGTCGATAGACAAACAAAAACTTTTTTTAATATCCGCTTTATTTTAACATTAATTATTTGTTTATATACTGATATAGGAAGCTACAATATTTGCATACAATTTGGTTGGGGTTGACATTAGACAACTTGGCCTCTCTTTAATCATCATTAGTAACCTTTTTCCTTTGAAGAAAACTTGATGTTTTGATCAGTAATTATTAGTACTTGTAAAAATTATGGTGGAAATATCAGCAAATTTAAATTAAGTGTAAAAATTGGGTATTTATTATAATTTCTCTAAAAAAATATAATTTTCTTTTATAAAAGGAAAAAAATAGAGAGAAAATTTGTTGGCATTTTTCTTCATGAGCTGCTTCCGAAATAGTAGCACGGAAGTTGATTGTCTATTCCGAATCTTTCGATCCAAATAATGCTCAATTCAGCAAAATCTACTCAGCATGATCTTTTTGACAACAATAACTTCTTCCTTTATATCACTTTTCTGCTTTACATCCAAAACCACCTTTTTGAAAGATAAGAAATCCATTGATCACTTTATTTACACTTTTTGAAAAATTGAACCATGGGATGAGAGCAAAAATGTTATATGTAGGGTTTAGGAGTATAGCAAACTTCTATGAGGCTAGGCTATCATGATCATGAAAAAATTTGCTTTTGGCAAAAAAAAAAAAAAAATAATAATAATAATAAGTAAAATAAAAACATGATCATTTTATTACGGTTAAAGAAAAGGACTTTACTTACGCATTTAGCCTTTGTTTTATTTCTTTTTACCGAAACCAACGGTTATAGTTATTTCTGTCGTATATGCATTAATATTCTTTCACATGATTATTGTCCTGTCGAAGTTTGTTTCTAATTCTAGCTTCTAGGCCACATATTTTCTTCAATAGTTATAAATATATATATATATATATATATATATGACGTCCTAATAGATATACGTTTTAAAACAAACCAATGTATATTGCTAACATAAATTCCTTTGCTTTCTCATCTCAAATCCCCCAAAAAGCTCTTTATTTTACCCTTTTATCGTAAAAAGTGGCTTTTTTCAATAGATTTCGTAAGGAATTGCGTTTTTAACAAAACATCGGTCATTCATTGCCTTGCTTTAATTCAAACTTCAAGAACAAGATTGTAGCTAGCTAGGCATAAGATCAAATAATTTCTAGAATATATATATATATATATATATATATATTAATTTGTCAAGAAAGCTAACGTAGGATACTAAAATGTTGATATTAATATGGTGATATTGTAGGCAAATTAACCCTCACAAGGAATTTTCCACAGTGTATTTGATGTTGATCCAAGACAACAGATATCAATCTAAGGGCTCCATATAATCAGATAACACCCCCATTTAACGCTCAAAGTCCTTTTCACTATTCTGATTTTTTTTTTGTTTATTTATTTTGAATTTTTTTTTTGGCTAAAAAGATTAAAAGAAATGAAAGCCACACATCAAAGAGATTCGGATCGATAGCTTGAAGATGCAAGAAATTGTTTTCGACAAGTTAAACACCGATGTGATTGCAAACCATAGAGGATGTAGTCCAAAGAAAATATTAAACAATTGCACCACCAAAAAAAAAAAAAAAACGCGCGTATGTATAGACGTACATATACTTTTCATGCCTTATAAATTTATTTAATCGTCTCAAGGGTTTTGCATAATGTGATCATGGCTAATTCTCTTTAACTTTATTCATGAGTTGTCTCAAAATAAACTTGTTGTAATGATTTATATATCACTTCCGTTCAACCTTAAAAAATCATCATGACTAGCTAGCTGATTAGAGGCAGTTTGTACTAGCTAATCCACCTGAACAAAGCCGCGCGTATATATATAAACACTATGGTCAATATGGTCTTGTAATCATAATTATCAGTATTTTGTTTTTATTTGGGAATTACTGTGGGGACACAAATAATTTAGCTATTTGTGTTCCTGTGATAGATGAGAGGAATATTATATTAGTGACAAATTTTAAAGGTGTTGGAGTAATGATTATTAAATTAATAATCGGAAGAGCAATTTCTGATTGTAGGGAAGCGTGTCTAGGGAGGGTTTGTGTTATGTTAATTATGTATTACATGCCAATTCAATATTATTAATTAAATTGCCACGAAGCAAACAGAGTAATAGAAACGGATCACACAAACGAACGAATTGGTTGAACATATGCAATTTTTTTTAAAATTATTAATCGAAAGAGAATGAAAAATGAGCACCTTTCATAGAGCTTTTTTAAACTCACCTGTCGTGAATATTATTGATGTTAAAAATAACAAAAATTCATAGTCAAAATAAGAATAGAAAAAAACTTCAAAAGAAGATATGATACAAAGAAAAAAAATTTAAATGACCCTAAATAAAACAGGGGGGGAAATCTACTCAAAAGACCAAATAGTGCATGACATGTAATATTTCTTTACATATACACATTCAATCACATGAAAAACTCTTGGCAAAATTATTTAAGACCTACATCATGTCAAAATCATTGCAAAATAATCAACCATGGTCCATGAACAAACAGCGTATTATTAGGCTTTTTTAATGTTTACGTGGAAGCTAGTCATTCCATGCACATCTTGAATATCATTTCCAGTCCTATTCAAAGGAAAAGGAAAAACCTAGGTTATAGCTGTTGTCCACGGAGTTCAAACTTCAAACCCTAGCTAGACAGCTAAACCCTAATTAATCTAGCCACTTATTTACTTAGAAAGAAATATTTCAATGTGCTAATCGTTGCTAAACTTTAGCCGCCATTTCTTTGGGAGGCCGCCTCTCGTGATTAATTTTCGGAGCCATAAAATAAATACTAGCTAATGTCATTCGAAAATAGATATATTATAGTAAATATCCAATTTTCAACACTTAAATATTAATTTAAATAAATACTAAATGTTTTAAAAGAATATAACAAAATATTTAAGTGATCTAATTACTTATATTGTGAAAATTAATAGTAATTGATTGAGTACTAGTCCAAAATATGTGCAAAGTTTTGTTTCATGTCACCTTCGATCATTGTTTTCTATTTCACTATAGTATAAGGAAAATGCTATAGATTTGGCCATGTAGGATGAGAGAAAGAGATAGAGGAAAAGTTAAAGTAAATAATATATGTGAATCCGTGATCCTCAAGCAAAAAAGGGCAACATTAGTCCTAATTAATTAATGATATTAATATTATGTCACCATATGATCAAGTCATTTTGGAGAGTGAAAATTTTTTGATCTTGCAGCACACAAAACAAACAATTATATATGAAGTGGTCAAGTTAAATATTTTTGTTCTACGTATATTTTGTTAGAGACAAATCATATTATGGTTATTTCTTAGCAAAAAAAAAAAAATCATATTATGGTTATTGCATTTTGTTACACGAAATATGTCAATTGCGAGACACAGACACGCGTGGTGAGCGTGTTTGGCTGTCACCAAATGTTGACAAGCAAACAACACACTATTCACTGCCTCTCTCTCTCTCTCTCTCTCTCTCTCTCTCTCTCTCTCATGTACACACGTAGACACACAAAAGAAATACACAAATACTCAAAACAAACAGAGAGAATATTAGTACTATTAACATAATTATCATGATCAATGTGTATCCATCTCTATCAATATAAGATTCGATTTTTTGTGTCCCCACCGTCCCCATCATTAGTGATAATAATTAAGTAGAAAGTAAAGCAGCCAATAATTTGGCTCTTGGACTCTCCATGCATGCCTTGGCTACAATATGCATACATAGTCATTGGTTGTATCTTTGGAAGGTAATTATATGCATCTAGTACAAATATGTAGGTTTTCAAGGTTAGGTACCTCAACCAAAACCTAATTAGTCTTGAGTATTAATTATGTAGTCAGTTTCAAATTTATTAATTAGTAACCAGTTTGTGTGGTGGGTATAGCGTTGGTTATCCAAATAATGCAACTAGATATCCTAGCTCATGACCCCACTAGGAGGAGTACTTTGCTATGTATATATATCCAAGCCTATATTGAGTAGATTCCTGTCGAGATATGGTTGTTTATTTGTATGCGAATATACTTACACATTTTATTTTAAGGTGAAACAGAAAAATACTCAGAATTTATATAATAATAAAAATAAATAGTCAAATTTTTAAAGTAATTGAGTTTTTAGTTAATTTTTGAATTATTTGCACATATTTTTGGTAACTAAATGAATTACCACTATTTATCACTATGTAAATAATTGAATTACTAAGGTAGTTGATTACATTTTTTAAAAGATTAAGTAGTAACTTACATTAAGTTTTAAAAATTGGGTATTCACTATAATTTCTCTTATTATTATATGATATTATATATATATATATATACTTTATGTGCTTTTTTACATATAATCTTTCGTTATTCAGGACGTAATATGAGGCCGTAAGTATTTAATATTTACACTTTATACATTTTTAGGTTCAATTCTTTAGCATAAGAGATCATTTAGACCATAACCGTCATCTTACCTTTTAATATATATATATATATATATATATATCTATATATATTTAATCTTTTGTCAAAAAATATTCTTCTTAATTATTAATGGGATAATTTAATATCGAGAAGAAGCAAGTTTTGTGAACGGTAATTATTACTTTTTATTGGGTTGAAAAAATTAATCTAACATACCAAGAGCAGATTTAATTGTGCAATTGTTTTTTTTTTTTTTAGTAAAAAAGAGAAAGCAATGATAATTGATATGACCGAGTACTTCCAACAAAATTAACACAGCCTGAATCAAAGAAGCATTTCACATCATGGACAGTTAATAATTGCGCATTAAACATAAATCGTAAAGCAAATATATATTGAGGATATAAAAAAACAAACAACTAAATAAACTACAAGTCTACAACTATATATTTGAATAAGTTGTATATATTAACATAGGCTAACACTATATATCCTTGAAATCAATATTTATTTTCTAAAATAGAAACCAATATTGCAATTTTGTAACATTGGACAATTGGGTATAGCTAGATTTGGTGCTAGATAATGATCAGCCTAATAATAATAAATGTGTCACTTATGTCCCCTTAATTATTCGGGCGCGTAATGAGTATAACATTAAACATATCAATCTTCTTATTAATTTTTTAATACCAATTTATTTGACAGTTAAAGTGGTATGTTTTGATTTGTTGAATATTAAATTATTTTAGTTAGGTAATAAACACTCACCGATGATAATATGACATGTAAGTTGGTTTAAAAAAATTGGTATTTCTAACCCTACTCGCGTAATAAACCACATTGTATAATTCAATATAAGGTTAAACAATATATATATATATATATATAAGTATGTATTTTCTTAAGATATTATACAAAGTAATGGGAAAATAGTATTAAATATGAGACAAGATAATACGATTCAATACAAAAAGTATTTTTTTTTACTTGATAACACAATTTATATTGTATAAATATTTTTTATATCATATAATATGATAGTTTAAACATGTTAAATATAATATGTCTCAAACGTGTGCTGTAAGAGTTAAATATATATCCAAAAGTAATAACCTGACTTTTTTTTTTTTTTCTAGCTTTTGGTTATGAAAAGAAAGTTTCCTATTTATTTATTACAAGGTTTGGTCAAATATATGATCTCATATACACGCAAAGTGGCTACGTATATTGACATGGTCCCCAGCCTAGCTAGCAATAGTTCATTATACCGAAGGAACAAGGACTCAAAGAAAGGAAAACCCTAATCAAACTTCTAATACTAGAAGGATTATTATATAGATAATGATCATACGTAACTGCTTTCAATAAAAAGTCACATAATCAAGTCATGATATACATGCAATGCAGTTAGAGTCAGTTAATTAGTTAGGTTCAAACCTGATCATCATCATTAATCTGACTGACAAGTTCCGTGATATTAATTAAAAAAATGTATAGACGCGTATTTTTGTCGATTATATATTAAGCCATTGCAATGAAATTATTAATAATGCACTTAGTAGTAATTAAAACCAATTAATGAGACTTTAGTTATACAGTTAGATCAGCCTGGAATTACAACTAGATTTAATCTCAAAACTCTTAACATATATATTAATCAAAAAACGAAGAAAAAAAAAGTGTACACACCGCAATTATTTCAGTTCACAAAACGTATATATGTAGCCTATCTGCCTAATAAAAAAAATATATATATATATATATATAATTTCAGAAGGACAATACTTTCACGTAAAGTTCATTAATCAAAACGCAAAGAGCTTTCAAATACCAATCATTTTATATATCTATACATTCTAGTAAGTCCTGTACGTGTGTTAATTCCGTGGTTTCTGTTGCCTTATGGTTCTTAATTATCTAGGATCATTTAATTGAAATTAAGGTAATACTTATCTCAATATATACAGTTACTAATTAAAGTCATGGCGTACTATATTTATTGGCCTACTATATATTGTCATAATTATTATATATAGGTCCATTAAATAACTCTTTATTATGGAAACAGAATTTGCTCAAATAAAGAAAGCTACATGCATACTAGATTAAAGGTCTTAAATAATTCAATAAAATTCTCTTCGTAACACTTATACCAATATGCAATATTTTCCAATTATTAAGGTATACTTACTTATAATTATATTTATACCACTCGTATGTGTATTATATATAAATATATGTATAAATATATATATGATAGCTTTGACAATATATATGTTCAAGAGGAGCCAGGTTTGTGTCATAGTTTCGTTGGAAGCCAAAAGTTCTATATTTGTTCACGAATCACGATACTAAAAGGTGAAACCGTCATCCTCGTTAATATTGGTTGTTAATATTACTTTACTTAAATCAATATTTTAGACAATTTTTATGTCTGCTTAGCATCATTCCAATTGAGATGAATTTAAGCTAATTCTCTAATTTTCAACAAAACGTTAAGCAAAAATAGCAAAACAAGAATTAATAATACAACCAAGCTACAATACAAAAATGTTTGGCCTCATCTTTCCCTTATAGTTGATGAAATTCTTTCATTCTCTGCTATATTTTATTTATTATATATCTAGCTTCTATTTCTAATTCCCATTTACTATAACATCAATATGGTGGTTTTTGTAATTTACAGTAATCTCAATAATTTGCAAGAAACTTAAAATATAAAATACATGAGAACTCATACTTCCGTGCAATCATGCGCAACTTATGGTATAATTAATACACAAGAAACTCTAAATTTAGCGGACACATATCAATTAAACATGGTAGAAAAAGTTCTCTATAAGATTAAGTATCTAAATAACAAAGTATTTTATGTGTATATCAAAAAAAAAAAAAAGCTAAACATGCACCACTAATATTCCTTCAATTAAACTACTGAGGAAATTGCTATTCTTATTAAGAGACCACTTGAACGCCGTTAATTGACAAATAGACAAGTGGATAATTTCAAATATAGACCTGATCTCTGAATGGCTGAATGACACTGACCCAGTTTATTGTTAGATAATCATTTTTATAACCCTAATAACTTGGCCTTGCTAATTAGTATGTGGGTATAGTTGTCAATGATTCTAGTGATGTCAATGCCTTTATTTTAATTTTACAATAAAAAAAAAAGGTCTGAAGTCCTGTCATGTCCTAGTTGAGTGGCATATTCCCTCTACGGTTTGAGCTTCTTCCTTTAAATATAAATATATCCCAAGATCAAGATTCTGATCCCCATCTCTTTCTAGATTGATTGTTGTTTCTTTAAATAGAGAAAGAACGAATAGTTACTTCAATTATATTATTTTCTTTCTATTTTAATAAAAAATTATATATCTTAAAAGGAGAATTGGAGAGAGGATCAACATATAATTGATACATTTTTAAATTATTAAGCGTGTGTTAATTTTGTTGGAATGCTTTAATATAAAATAGTCGAACTATTTATATAAAAAAATTAATAATTACTTTGATTAAGAAAACATTATTCAACAAACCGGGCATATCAAATTAATTGTCATGCTTGTATAGTATGCCTGTCTAATAAAACATGAAAATTTAATTATACGACCTCGATCAACACCACTTTAAATTATGTAATGATATTAAAATCGATAAAAATATTTTTCTAAAGCCTCCTATGTGTATATATATATATCATTTAATTATCCAAGTTGATATTTGAACAATTAACTAAATGTCAAAGTTTTAAAGAGAATTTCAAAAAATACTTAAAATCAAACACCACTAATAGTATGTAGTCTATTTTTTAGGTCATATTAACAAAATGTCTATAACTTTTTTTAATTAGGTAAAATGACATGTTTTTAGTAAGTAGACAGATTACTATAGTAAATGAATGAAATATCAATCATTTTTAGCTAGTATCTTGTCTACTAAACATGGTAAATAGTCTATATATATCATAAACCTATTTTTTGGTAAACTGACAAATTACCATAGTAAATGAACGAAATATGATCATTTTTAGCCGGTAATTTGTCTATTAACCATGATGAATAATATTCGAAATACTAAAAATGAACATTTACCTAAAAACAAAATTTATGAATATTTTTTTAAATAGATTTAAAAATAAAGCTATTTACCGACAAAAGATTTTAATCTTATATAATGTTCTATTTATATTTTGTTACCACATATTTATAACGTAATGAATGCAGTAGAATGAAAAAAGTGAACTACAATATGTGATTGAAATAAGAAAGGTCTATCCCAAGATGGATATTCCTAAAATTCTTCCAATTTTTTTATTAGATAATTGTATCAAATAAATATGATCGAGCAACATGTGCATAATTCTAAATCTCCTCATCAATATATATGCAATTTTTATTCGCGATATGTGGATGACTTTACCAAAAATTCGTGTTTTTATATTTATGTCCTTTTAGGAATAAAAATGAGATAGTCACAATTTAAGTTCTCGATCGAATTAATTTAATCTTGGATTACAAAAAGAAACTTATAAGTGAGACCTTCAAATTCACAAAAATTTTAGAGAAATCATCCAAAAGACCAATCATCAGTGTACAAATTATTTGTGGGAAATAATTCGTTCCAAAAAAATTACTTCGCTGGATGGTAAACCATGGTCCCCAAAGTTTTCCTTTTTTTGAGTCATGGTCCTTTTTTTTTTTTTTTTTTTTGTGTACACATGAAGTGCACGTAACAAGTCAAGAACACCTAAGACAAAGATAATAAGACACTGTGAAAAGGCTTTTTCATTACCTTAATATAACCAGAATTCCCATAAAACGAGTCTCGTGCATCACCAGTCCTTGAAGATTAGGCGTAAACCTTTAGTGGTTTAATCAGGCAATCTTATGTTGATAATATAAGGACCACAACGATAAAATTTATTACATTCTATTACTTTCTTCATCTAGATTCTAATTTAGTGGAACACAAAGTTATATAAAAAAATATATAAATATTATAGATAAATTGAAAAAAAAAAATTTATAGCACCTTTTCCTTTCTTCTCTCTATTTGTCAAACATTTTTTTTTTATGAATTATGTAAAAAAAAATTATAATTTACATCGGTTGAAATTGAAACTTATTAATATAAGAATCAAGGTTTGATGTTCTCATTTTCCTGTTCTTATTAATATGCCCACAGTATAAAACTGACACCTATCAATTTTGTAATCATATTTCAGTTTTTTAATTAACCTTTTCAATTAATAGGATTATGTGATAGTCTCTTATTGTAGACACATATGTAAAAACAAGAAAATGTGGGAACAACAAACCTTGAATCCTAGGCTAATACTGACACCAGATTTTTTTAGATAAAAATCCAAACAACATAATTTCTAGATTACTGATAAACAAATTTCTCGAATAAGTATTTTGCTCAGTTTAAAATTTAAGTACATTCAAATCATGTATCATAATTAGCTTTCGTAATTTATGATGGAAAAGACAACGTGTCAAACTTTCTTTCTATCATTTTTTTTTTGAGCCATCACGATATTCTCTTCAAGATAGTCTTTGGTGGTTTGACGATGATTTTTCAGAGCTATAAATTCCAAAGTTGCATTTCAAACAAATTGAAGACATCATTCCACAAGTCATCATCACTAGTAAGCTACTTGAAAAAGCTAATTTGTGCAGTGATGTTCTCGTACAGTGTTCTAGAAATGATCTACGATAGTTAGGAACACTTTACAAACAGAATACCAAATTGATCAGATAAACTTGAGAACAGAAACAAATAGAAAATAAACGACAGAGAATTGATAACGCGATTCGGACAAATTTACGTCCGCGAGACCATGCCCAGATGATGGAAAGTAATTCACTACTATAATCAATGAAGTACATTCGATCTTATACTCTTAAGGTCTCCCTCCTTATGCCGTCGCCGTTTTCCTCCGTTCACCTTCATGAACTATAATTAACGCCGTCGTTGTTTTCATGATCATAGAGGTCTTATAGAAAAAATCGTATGTATGCTCAATTTATTGTCGCACGTTGTTGTCTTCTAGTTTCTAGATCACCTTTTTCTTTTTCTTTTTATAAATGGAGAGTTGTCGATTTAGAAATGCATCCGAACAAGGTTAGTAGTTTCTAAAGCACTTATTTTCAAGGTTTGATGCACGTTTCATCCCCAATGCATTTCATTAGAATTTACTCGTGGAGTGGATATATACTTTGTATATTGGGACTTGACAAGTACCAATTAGTGCATGAATATCTTTAATTTGACATAAAAAGTTTAAAAAAAAAAGTTTGAAATCTAAGTACGAAGAATGACCTCTTATGCTAAATGCAATACAATAACACTTAACAGCTGACTTGAACAGACGAAAACTCATCAATGAAATGAAATCCTTCACAGGTTATATGAAACCATTTAGTGTGGTAATAATAATAATAATAATAATAAAAGTGTTGACAAAGAGTACTATAATTATTGTCTCTCCCACTGCTTGTACTGTCGCATATGGTATGATTCAAGTTTCAACTGTTACATATTTCGAAAATAATAAGTGCGTCAGACTGTCAAATTTTGCCATCTTGATAGTTGATACTGATTTATACTGAAGAAATTGGATCTATCTTTAAAGGCTTATGACAGAATATCTGTGGTTCTATTTTATTTCCTTGAAGCCGAAATATCTGTGGTCCAAGACACCCGAAAAAATGATAATAACAAAACTGAAACTTACATAGAAGAAGGATATACTAATCATTCCACCCTCTTGATGTGTCATTTTCACTACAGAAAAAAGAGAGAAGAGAAAATTTTAAATATTAATAAAAAAAAGAAATACTTAATTGTGAACATCATTTATTACTTCTATCTAATATTAGTTTCTATTTAGGGGTGAATAATGTTAAAATCTATTTAAAAAAAAAAAGAGAATGCATTAAATCTATATTGAATTTATGAGCAATTTACTTTCCTGGAGAATAAGAATTCAATCTCTCCTAATCCAAGGGGATGGACTAAGAGCATCTCCAATCCAATGCTAAAAAGTAGTGCCAATGCTAAAATTTAGCATTTGAGAGAAAAATATGCCCTCCAATCCAATGCTATATCTAGTGCTAAATTTGGCAAATGCCAAATTGAGTGCCAAATTTGACACCAAGTTTGGCATAATGCCAAATTTTAGCATATACTTTTAATAATTAAATATTCAAAAAGCACACAACTCCCAACAAAGTAATAATTGCTTATTACTATTAATTGACTTTTTTTGATTTCTACACATAAAAAATAATAAAATAATATTTAGCATTGATAATGCTAATTGAGTGCATTGGAGTAAAAATTGAATGCCAATGCTATATTTGATATTTTTTTTACTTTTTGGTGCCAAATTTAGCATTGGCATTGGCATTAGCATTGGAGATGGTCTAAGCTGACCAACGCTTGGTAATGCATTAATATATTCGGAGCTATCTTGGTCCTGCTTGTGCTATTGCCATTTTTTAAAATAATGATGATCAAAAAAAAATAATGAAAATATGACATTTTTATATTAATTATAAAATAAAAATAAAATACATTATTATATATATTTTTTATTTTAGCCAAATTTTGTATATTCCTAGTGATGTCGACTAAACCTTTAACATGCTAACAAGGAGGAAATAATTAGGATAATAAGTACAAACGAAACATCTATTGATGGGTCACAGTTCACGTTAAGTTCGTATGTTTTGCATGTGCATTCAGACGTGGCCAAAGCCAAATTCAGGAAGATTCAAAATGCATTGATTTATGACATTACAAAACTGATCACCAAATTCTACAGCGAGTCCAACACGCATTTGACTCGCCACAATCTTAATTCCCTTAAAAGACCATCTTATGCAATAAACACAGGCAATATATATATATATATATAGGTATTTATATAATATTGTACAGTCAAGGCAGTGCTATTTTCAACGTACAAAAAATGGTAGCGAAAACTTAAAAAGTGGCTTGTACATATTGAATTTATCATAATTACTCAGGCCATTAAACTATACTATCGCTGAAAACAGCAAGATTATAACATATGTTACAACATTTTATAGTATAATAATGTATGTAATGAGACAAATATCTAGCACAAATGGTTGTTGTTAGACACAGACTTTGCTATGTGGCTTGCAATGGTTCATTTTTATCAATGGTTAGTGTTAGACACAGACTTTGCTATGTGGCTTGCAATGGTTCATTTTTATCCACGCATATCATGGTTCATGGAGAGATCAAAAGAACCAACTACCACAACTTCAAAGACTACTACATTAGAAATATATCACAAGTAAAACTGCAAATCATAAATTCTTGGGCTTGTGCATTTTTTTTATTGAATTTTTTGTACACACCTTAATTTGATACCCTCTTCCTTCTTATTGTCAAAGAATGTATCACAAGTGTTTTTTCCCTACGAGTGAGGAACAATTTAATAAACAAGTGAACAATACAAAAAAAAAAAAAAATGATCACTCTGTTTTGTGTTGCTTTAGCCAGGCCACAGAAAAGGGCGTCACATAATTTTTGGGGTAAATTTTAGATGGTGCATAAAAAATTATGAATCAAAGTATAAGCAACGTTGGTATGTAATAAGGCAGGGATTGAGAGGTCCAACTTAAACCAGTGCCCTCATAGCTTTTCAGTCTTTTGAGATTTGAACAACTAAGCCAGTTGGTGTCTGGGCCGTTTTGAGGTGACCTGAACCGATCAGATCACGAAGATGAAATCTCATATCCAGTAAGGACATTCGAAGACGCTTCTTCTCCAACGAGGCCAACATCATTTCCTTGAATTTCCTGCGGTTCAGAAGAGAGAGAAGTTCCTTTCTTCCCTGAACAAGGAGCAAATAAAGATGGATTATGAACAGCATTTAAGGCTCATTCAATATTTCAAGTTTGATCATTTTTTGCGGGGGCTTTCTAACTTCACTCGAACAGTGTAAATTCGAAAATGAACTTAGATTTCTTTAGGAGTGCGTTATTACTGGGATTGCACTGGAGAAGAATGAAGCATGACTTCAGTTGAAATTTTCACATATGAATTAATAGATGTTTACAAACTTTTTATGTTAAGAACATGCACAAATTTTTATTTCTAACCAAAATAGTACAAGGCATGATAGTCCCAACATCGTATAAGAATTAAAAGGTTACCAATCAGATAAATGGCTTCCCTATTTTTTTGCAGGACCAATAGCACAAATACTGGCCTTTAGTATTAATGGGTACCGATCATCGAAACAAATAAAGTGACTCAATTAGATACCTGCGAGAGCCCTTTGAGTACTGAACCAATATTTGGAATCGAGAACCAGTAAATGTTTGGATCAATTAGCTGTCGAGCCTAAAAGTAAATTCAGAGTTAGAAGCTGCAGAGTCTATTGACTAACAGAAATAGAGTAAGGAAAAACAACTTCAGAATGTTGGCTTCTCATCGGCCACTATTTAGGCAATGAAGTGAGCGACTAGTGCTAAGTGAACTGTCATAATATGGTATATCGATGAGGATGCCAAGCTCACTTACAAGAAGGCCAGCATTAATTAGCAGGGAGATATGCTCATCCTTCACCTTTCCTCCAAGTGATAAAAGTGTACACTGCACCAAGGATTCAAGCATTACAAACACAAGAATTTAAAGTGTACGCGAAAATAGGGCTGTCGCACTTGTATCCAACAACCAACAACTTCAAGCATTCGAAACCCAAACTCAAAAGTTTATCCATATCTTTCCAAAGACTATAAAATTGACTACCAAGTAAAGAAAACAAGCATATAAAAGTTACTGCAAGCTAAAGAAAATGAAATGTACTTTTGAACCAACAAAATCCATGGGCCGACGGTTATGTACTTTCATTTGACAGGATTAGAACAAAAACAAGATAACCTTCTATAAATACTTTTGGAGAAAGTTCCATGTTCCAGGCACAATGGCAATAGCTGAAACTCCTCTTTTTTTTAAGAGCTGAAACTTAAAATTCAAAATACCTAGGAATAGTAGAAATGTAATTCACATGCACATGTTCCCAACAGGCACACAAATTCTGTTACCATGGAGGCAAGGACCAAACAACTAAACATGATGCAAGAAAAAATATCACCATTTAACCACCCGTGGCAGAACTCCAATATATACAAGTTTTAGAATGACTATCCACAGAACAATAAAAGATGCAAGAACCCAGTTATATAAATAGAAAATACAAGCGAATTAATTTGGAATCCATCAAAAGAACTCACAAGCTCTTGATGTTCGATGCTAGGTTCCAACTTGCAATCAATCACGTGCGTCCTAAACCACTTGAAAACTTCAATGTTGCCAAGCTTCTTCTCTTCAAATCTTTTCATGATACGTTCTATCTACACGTGAAGTATTAGATTAGTTCATATATGGTCCAGCCCTTAACAGGCATAATCCCGATTGTCATATTAGCAGCGGAGTTCCCAAAAGCATAGGTGATTCATGATTGGGTAAGAGCAAAACGAATTCAACAAAGATTCGTATTGAACAGACCAAACACACGATAAAAATTAATAATAATAATAATAAAAAAGCCCAGATACGCACAAAGTAAAACCTGATTTAGATAGTCATCCATTAACATTATTGCATGATCATCTTGCCCAGTATTCAACTTGAAAATACGCAGTACTTTCTCCCGGTTCAACGACTGCACAAAGGGAAATACTTTACTCCAACTTATACATTGACATGGTTGGATTATCCAAAACCAAGCTACTATAAAAGTATCAAAATTCTTGCAACATCGGATAGCGGTCAAGCCTCGTATTTTACTTCTCATCTTAAAAATTTAAATCCTCACTGCGAGATTGTGCAAGTTATAACGACTAAAACACCTCGTTAAGCACACAAAACAATAATCAACCAGTCACACCTCTAATTCCCTGTCCACTTGTGTTCTGTCCTCTATGCTGCTATACAATTGCGACCGCAAAACGAATGGCTGCACCGAAACCTGAGAGCACGATCGCAAACAAACATCATTGTCAAAACGAAAACAAAACATAACTAGCTAATAACTTATCCTCGTATCCCATTTTCCAATATAACCCCAAAAACAAAATGCCCAATACGATGTCAAATCAAAGGCACCAGTTTGATTGATACGGTAAGCCATGCTTCAGAGAAACCGCGATACAGGGCAAACAAAGCATTAAACTTTGAACAAAGCTATTCAATGCGACACTAAATCCTCAAACCTTGTCGATGTGAGGAAACTGAGCTCGCATTATCCGAAGCCCAACCATAGTATCGCTGAAAGTAAGACTTTTCTCTGCATTTCCATAATTAAAGAGAAAACAAACAATAAATGAATATCAAAACAATACTAAAACAGTTTTAAGTTAAACAAAGTCTTCGAAAGAGGAATACACTGACCTAGCGATAGAATCTGATCAATATCACTGCTTTCGGCCGAGTTTTCCTCTTCCTCTCGATGTCGTTTCTTGCTCTTTGAAGCTTCTGGGCCATTGTTGTCCATTTCAATCGATTAAATTATGCCTTAAATCAACTTTGCCACCACTAAATTGGCTAAGCTCAACGTCGTTGCTATATTTCCGAAAGGGAAGACCTAGCTTGAGCTTGAGCTTGAGCTTGTTTTACTGTGATTGTGTCGAAAAGTAACCGAAATTCTTAAGATTAATGAAGCTATAGAGAAGCAACATAGTGGGAATTTGGGTGCAATAGCTACGAACAGAGTTTCATTTTGTGGAACGAGAAAGAAAGGGGTTCTACTCAAAGGGGAACTCTTTTTTTTTTTTTTTTTTTTGGTTCTTTTAAAAGGTTAGGTAATAATTTGTAACAGGCCCCAAGTTTTACATTTGTCTACTTTCTTACCCTGGAATTTTAAAGTCGTTCGACTAAGCGTGTACAAAAATCCAAAAAAAATATATATATATATATGATAAATTATATTTTTAAATTCCAATTAAGTAGTAGATTTTTATTATGTGAAAATAACATGATAAATTTAGTCTGATTCAAAAAATATATATAACTACTATTTTTTCATTTCTTGTATCCCAAAAAACCCATTCTTTGTCCCACTTTTCTTTTTCTCCCACTCATTTCATAATTCTTTATTTTTGCAGTTCTTCGTTTCTCTTGGTTTAACTATCTCTCCCTGGGATGGTTTTGTTGTTGGCTTTCGAAACAGCAAAAACAATGCAGAAACTGACTCAAGAAACGGTGGACATAAGAGAAGTTTGGTGCTACAATATTGAACTACAGTTCAAGTTGATAAGAAGTGTGGTTGATGATTTCCCTTTCGTCGGAATTGACACAAAGTTTCCGAGGACAGTGGTGTGGACTTGAGGCCCAACGACCTCGACGAGGCTTACAATCACACGAAGGCGTACATCGGCGTGTTAAGGTCATCTAGCTTGGCCTCACCTTCTCAGACAAGCGAAGCAATCTCCCCAAGTGCATGACAGGAAGGTATTGCATGTTAGCAGTTCAACTTCTATCAAGATATTGTGAAAAAACATGTTTGGAATTTGGAAAAATGAAAGAAAATGATAGTCCCACATCAATTGAGAAGCAAAGAGGCGGAGGTTTTAAGTTATATTAATTCACCTCAGTCAAAGACACTTTAAGTTTTGTGTACTTGACTTTAGAAATTCACTCTTGTATTCTCATATGAGAAAGTTGTTAAGAGGATGAATGTAAGATCGAATTTAATAAGGGTGGACTTCGAGTAGAACCAAGGATAGGGTGTGGACCTTGCATGGTTCGTGAAACTTGTGTAGGCGTGTTGGGTGGTGTTCCACGGGGCCAACGACTGTGTAGGTGTGTTGGGTGGTGTTCCATGGGGTCAATGACTTTGTGCTGTTGATCAGAATCCTCACGGGCGGGATGACCCTGCCTAGTAGCCGAGCTTTTGGACAGTTTGCTAAATATGCCTAGAGGCTCCTAGGTTTTGTTTGTTCTTGAATATCACCCAAAAAAAAAAGTTACAAAAAAAAAAATACACAAACTTCTTTATAAATTGAAGAGTTAAACCCTAAATGTGAATTTATTACATTATAGATTTGATTAAGATGATACAAAGAACTCATAGACAGTTAGTTTGAGTACACAAATGTTCCTAATTTCGTCTATTTTTTCTCCTTTTATATTTGGTATATAGATTTTCCTTTGCTCATATTTATGTCTCTATTCTATTCTCTTTCTTTGATAGCAACCAAATGAAAGCTTAATTGGTGATTTTGTGTGCTCTAGGAAAAAAATTGTCGTTTATATTTACTGCATTAAAATATCGGTATTATGTTCATAAATTAAAATCACAGTAGATGCATGAATTGTTTACTTAAATTGAAAGTTATAACAAAATGATTAGCCAAGCTTTGCACCTTGCTAAGATACATATAAGGGAACCAAAATCTAGACACTAAAATTGACAATAGAATTGAGTGATTCTATCTTTTTTATTCTTTACCTTTGTCCCCACCAAATAGGCTCGAAACTTGTCAAAAGCAAATACAACCGGCAAAAGTTCTTTCTCCGTAGTGGTGTAGTTTAACTGCATCTGAAAGTGTCTTGCTAGCTTAATAGATGGGGTGTAACAATTTAGCTTTCCCCAGCGATAGCATCAAAAAATTTGTTACTAAAATCGCAAGTGAACGGGTCACACAAATAATGAAGTATCAGTGAGTATCCTTCCCACGAGGATTAGGTGATGCAAGTGTGCATGCAATAAATTTTTAATCTAGCCGACTGAGACTAATAAGAAAATTTGCAATATACAATTATTTTCTCTCTTGTTCAATCATTAAAGTTTGTGAAGGAAACAAAAAAAAATCAAAAACTGGGACTAGTAGAAGCTTAGATGTAATCGCGACGATCAAGCATATCGACAAAGGTCATTCTCCTCGGAAACCTCGGAGGCAGCCTCTATTACACAGCCTCCTCGATCTCAATCGACAGGTGGGTAGCCACAATCACGATCCCACCTTTCTTTTATGTCCTCTGCGATGATGTATTCGAGCAGCTTCATACCTTCGTCGTCCAGTGCGATAGAGGGCTCATCAAGCAGCCAAATGGGCCTGTCGATAGCCAGCAACCTGGCGAGCTGAAGCCTCTTTCTCTGCCTCATTGACATCATCTTTGCCTTCTCGTCGGCCAACCTTCCGAGTCCCATCAACTCCAACGCCGCCAGGGACTTCCCCTGCTTCCTTCGAGAACCTCAGACCACTGCACATTGTCGAGCACCGTAATGTTGCTCTTGAGAAACAAAAGCATACATATTCAAAGCCAAACTGATCCTATCTCGAAAAAACAACCCTATTACCATCTCTTTGCCAGAATAAGATGGATCTACATCTACTATAGAACACATTCATACAGTGCTCAACACTGTTACCATGCAGTACCTAATTAAAGGCATAATAAGAATCATATCTAAAATCTCAAAAATCACCAAACAATGTACAAAGTATAGTGTGTTTGCGTGCTCATAACAGAGATTGTCATCGTAGACTACCAGACTTTGAACTCAAAACATTACAAGTTTCGTATCTGAAACTAATAAAAGTCCAAACACACAAACAAGAAAACTAGTCTAATCCGCTCTTCATTTTTCGCATCGTAAACGTGCTTTACAAAAGAGTTTCGAAAAAAAAAAAAGGCCCTAAGTGACGCTATTGACGATGAAAGAAAAATCTTGAAGCCATCATCTCTCACACACAGTCCATAGCGTATCAAAGCCTTAATTTAATCCACTGGATCAACAAAATCTAGCTTGCGCATAACAGAAGCGAGGAAAGGTCATTCCACTCAATATCTTTTAATTGCTTTCAATTTCTGGTTTTATTAATAGCTGAACATTAAGAGCATTTGACTTGATTACTACAAAAATAAAAATTCAAGGAGACTTTTGCTAATAAAAGAATTGTAAGGACCACACTGTCACCGGACTAAAAATTTAGGGACCATTTGAGCTAACAACTCTATTTAAATTGGCATCAGGTGGTTTTGAGTCTATTTTGTGGTTTTCAAGTGGTACATTTTTTTAGCCTTTTGATGTTAATCAAAAGGTGTGTATAGGTTTTTTCTTTCTTCCTTTGTTTGTTTTTTTTTTTTTTTTTCCAACGGCGGTGCGCGTAAAGGTCTGAAAAAAATTAAAAAAATAAATAAATTACTGCAGCACTACATGTTGTTTGTCGTCTTTCTGACTTAGCACTGTCATAACATAACAGACCTCCCTCTCTATGGTATTTACGATTTAATGATAGATATGGTCATATAGAATAGATCTCAATCTAATATATTTATTATTATCATTATTGTTATTTTGCATATTATCACATCCTCACTTCTCTTTCTCACTTAGCTCCGACTCCGACGTTCCTTCTCTCTCTGTCTCTCAAACTAAAATTTGTCTGAAACAGGTAATATTGTCCGATCCAGATCCTTTCACCGCTCTCCCTAACCCATTTTCGATTTTTTTTTTTCCAAATGGGTTTTTATTTTTTTTTTATTTTTACCCTTGATTGAGATCCGACTGATCTTATGCCAAAACTGGTAAATTGTCCGTTATGATTACATGAGTTTTTTTTTTTTTTTCTTTTCTTGGGTTTTTCTGAAAAAGCATCGAATGTTTTGTCAAATCACCAATAGAAATCGTCTATTTTCACATTTGAGTTGTAAGTGTTGTATATGTATTATGTATATGATCTATATTTGCCGACTCTTTTTTAATTTTCATTTTTTAACGAGTTGGGTCTTTTCAATCTCTTTCGCTTATAGCTTGCGAAGAAGAAGACACATTAATAGCTGTCAAATTGTCGGTGCTTTCTTTGCGCGTTTTTTTTTTTTCTCATTCCGTGTTTGCCCTTTAATCATCTGCTTTTATCTCTGCCATTTGAGGCATTTATACTTTACTTAGCAAGGTGTGGTCTCCAATTCTGGATCCTTTTTCATTGACCTGGTTTGGATCTGAAACCATTTTTGAGCTTGGTGTTGTTGGGTTTTGGTTGTTATGTATCATATTTGTTTTACATGGTTTTGTTGGTCTATTTGCGAGTAAATATCTCTTGTTAAGATAGAGAAAGCAGATTCTTATTATCATAATCTCATGTCTTGGAATTAAGAATGTCATTTTCTGATTACGTGACATAACAACGAAGTTTCTTGGTTGATTTCATACTGCTAATTATTTAGTTGTATCGCTTTCTTTTTTTGCTGAGTGAAAATGTCAGTGTACTAAATTCAAGTTTGAAATATTGCAGTGTCGACCTAGATTGCGTAGAAGAATCGGAACACTATCTTTGATAAGTTAGAACTAGCTTTTAAAGCTCGTGCTGGAGAAAAATTTTGGGTGACTTATTGAACATTGGATCAATTGCTTGCTCTATATGATTTGCTTTTGAGCGATTCATGTTCTAGTCGAAACTATATCAGATACGAAAATGAGGGGAAGAGCTGATGGTGGACAAAATAAACGGTTGGTTACGTTGATTCTAGTTTTGGTGGTCATTTGCGGTGTTCTTTATGTGTTTTCTCAAAAAAGTGGCTCATCGGCTCTTGAGTATGGAAACAAGTCCCTAAAGAAGTTCAGCTCTTATTTGGGTTCCGATGATGATGTTGATGATTCTCCCTCCACTCTTGGTGAAGATGGAGACGTTGGTTTTGTACCGAAAAGCTTTCCTGTGAGTTATTGTATACTCGAGTGACTACTACACTCTACTTCTGAGTGATGACTATTGCATAATATTTTATTTTTCTGTAGATTGCTTTGTTTTTAGCTTTACACCCAAGTTCGTGTTTCTGTTTCTGCATTGAAGGTTTGTGATAATCGTCACTCAGAGCTGATTCCTTGCCTAGACAGAAACCTTATTTACCAAATGAGGTTGAAGCTGGATCTTTCTTTGATGGAGCATTATGAGAGACATTGCCCGCTCCCTGAAAGGCGATTCAATTGCTTAATCCCTCCCCCGCCCGGGTATAAGGTGAGCTATAGCTGATGGTGGTGGATAAACTTGTTCCATTTGGATTCAGTTTTTTAGCAACAGATACTAATGGCTCTTCTATACTAATGGAAACAGGTTCCGGTTAAGTGGCCTAAAAGCAGAGATGAGGTATGGAAAGCAAATATTCCTCACACCCACCTTGCAACTGAGAAGTCCGATCAGAACTGGATGGTTGTCAAAGGTGAAAAGATTATCTTCCCTGGAGGAGGAACTCACTTCCATTATGGAGCTGACAAGTACATTGCATCAATGGCTAATGTAAGTAACATAAGGACAGAAACGAAAAAATGGTCATTTAAATGTTTAATTGTTTGCTCTTTGATGGTGTGTTCGTGTATTGGACTGGCAGATGCTCAACTTTCCAAACAATAACTTAAACAATGGAGGCAAGCTTAGGACAGTCCTTGATGTCGGTTGTGGAGTTGCTAGTTTTGGAGGTTACCTTCTTTCGTCGGATATCATTGCAATGTCTTTAGCACCCAACGATGTTCACCAAAACCAGATTCAGTTTGCCTTGGAGAGAGGAATCCCAGCATATCTTGGCGTCTTGGGGACAAAGAGACTTCCTTACCCAAGCAGATCTTTTGAGCTTGCACATTGTTCTCGCTGTAGAATTGATTGGCTTCAAAGGGATGGCATCCTTCTTCTTGAGCTGGATAGGCTGCTAAGACCAGGAGGTTATTTTGCCTACTCATCTCCCGAAGCCTATGCTCAGGACGAAGAGGATCTAAGAATCTGGAGAGAGATGAGTGCCCTTGTGGAGCGTATGTGCTGGAAAATAGCTGCTAAAAGGAACCAAACGGTTATCTGGGTCAAGCCCTTGACTAACGATTGTTACAACGCAAGACAGCCTGGTACGCTACCTCCTCTATGCAAATCTGGTGGTGATCCAGATGCTGTTTCGGATGTGAACATGGAAGCTTGCATCACACCATACACGGAACGTAAGTAATCTTCATCCAATTTTATTGGCATAATTTGATATATCCGATTGGACGATTAGTACGTTTCAGTTTTATCCATTTATCTTGTATTATCAAGTTCTAGCTCTTGCGCCATCTTGTTTTGCTATATTATAGGCCACGACAATGCATGATTAGTATCAAAAGTTGGAAATACTCTAACAAACAGGTTTCTAAATTGTTCAGAAATCAACCGAGCAAAAGGAAGTGGTTTGGCTCCTTGGCCTGCTCGCCTGACCTCTCCCCCACCCCGCCTTGCTGATTTCGGCTATTCAAATGATATGTTTGACAAAGACACGGTAATCCCTCGTTTAGACGCCATGACTCTAAAAATACATATGCAAGGCATTGGATTGTGACAAAGTTAATGTGATGCAGGAATTTTGGCAACAAAGAGTTGACAATTACTGGAATCTATTGAAACCAAAAATCGCGTCCAACACAGTAAGGAATGTGATGGACATGAAGGCAAACATAGGTTCTTTTGCTGCCGCTTTGAGAGACAAAGATGTGTGGGTTATGAATACAGTTTCGGAGGATGGACCTAACACGCTCAAAATAATATACGACAGAGGTCTTATTGGTGCAGTTCACAACTGGTATGTTTTCAAATGATTACATAATTTATTCATCACCGACTATGCATATTCAATACTTGAATCTTACTTCAGTTTCAACACCAGATTTGTCAAAATGTCGATGCCATATCTTATGGGCACAAAGTGCTTTCTTACTCCATTAACTTCTTGTTTTTCTTCAAAA
Organism: Boehmeria nivea var. tenacissima; assembly: GCA_018132145.1. NCBI lineage: Eukaryota > Viridiplantae > Streptophyta > Magnoliopsida > Rosales > Urticaceae > Boehmeria > Boehmeria nivea. The sequence continues at coordinate 12,298,772 of CM030878.1, read as the reverse complement.
AGCATCATGATGCTCCTGTCATTTGGGTTACAAAAGACGTAATTAAAATTAAAATTTATAAGCATTTTAAATAATAAAAAGAAATTGTTTTGTACGAAATGATCATCTTCTTTGGTTGCACCAATGGCAGGTGTGAAGCCTTCTCAACCTACCCGAGAACATATGATTTAATTCATGCTGGGGATATTTTCTCCGACATTGAAAAGAAAAGATGCAGCGCAGTGGACCTGTTGATCGAGATGGACAGGATCCTCCGGCCAAAGGGCTTCATCATCGTCCGTGACAAGCAGAGGATTGTGGACTACATCAGAAGCTACTTGAAAGCATTACACTGGGAGGTAGCTGCTCAAGAATCCGAGAAAGGCGAAGATGTGACAGTTCTAATCATCCAAAAGAAGATATGGCGCACAAGCGAGAGCGTGAGGGAGACTGAATAGTTAGTTGACACACACCTCTTCGGACGAGCTTAGCTGTTGCTGGTTATTCATATTGTGTTGTAGCAATTGAGATATTTTTCTTTTTTACATGTTCTATTCATTTGAGTTGACACAGAAAGCTCACCCACAGATTACTCAATATGATTTCTATTGTTTTGGTAAATGTAAGAAAAATTACTTCATACCATTGTTGGGACAGAAGTTTGTTAGTAGAAGAAATAAGTTTTTTTTATTATTTTTTGTCTCTTCTACGGGCTACAATAGAAACAAGTTGTCAACTATATGATTTGAAATTTTGAAGAGGTAGTCCATTTTGTTCCAATAATTTGCATTTTTTTTCCTCTCCCTCTTTCCGCTTCCTATCATAATTTCTTGGAAGTTACCAAAAGGGTTGTTCTAGACTTCGACAAAAATGTTCATTAAAAGTCCTAATGTAGTGCTGCACTTCATCAAGATATATCATAACTTCGAAACATTTTGAAGATCCGTTTGCCCCTTTTATGGCTTCTCCAAACATGCATTTTCGAATCGTCCGCCTGGAATGGTTTTTTCTAAACACCCGCAAACGGTTGGCAGCAGCAATTAAGCTACAACAATTCCAAACTTTGATGGAATAAAAGCAAAATTATATTCGGATCCGAGTTTTCTTTTCTTCCTCATTCTTTTTACTAATTTTTCATTTAATTATATGTCAAGAAGTAAATCAACAGGCAACATAGGATAAACATGAAAAACAAAACAAGGGACTATAATTTTCACTCGGGGCAGAGTGTCTTTTTAATAAAGTTAAAATCTCTAATTGCTTAACCCAAGATGTGCAAAAATCCAAGGCGGCCGATACAGCTTGCGGTTGTTGCTACATTGCGTATTATATAATTCTGAACATGTATAAAAACAACATCACCCACAGTCCTACAAAACTGGATTAAAATCCCCCGCTGTTACTCTAGAATCGATGACTAGTTGATTTTTTTTTTTCAAGCAGATTTCAACTTGTTTGATGCAGAGGCTAGATGGGAAAGAATTCTGTGTCCCACAAAAAGCAAGAACGCTCCCAATAAACCAAGCACTTTCAGTGTGGTAAATAGATTCAACTGTAATCCAATAAACAAGCGAATTACAACATCACTCTAGGAGGATTAATTATGATAATAACTGCAAAAATCAAATTTGTAACATAACTCTCCAGCTTTCTCTTTTCATTAAGCAAACTCTTTTTATCTATAACGTGATCTTGGATTGTAAAGATATGAATTAAGAACCAACTATAATTTTCTTGAGATTTAATTTTTTTAAAACTAGGTTAGGATGAGACGTCTACTAATTTACAACAGTGACCAGAGAATTGCGGGGAAAATAGCTTTACCTTTAACCAGAAGAGCACGTAGAGTAATAGGACCGCTGCAATGCCAACATGGAATAGGATAGCAAATGTGGCAGGTACTGCTGAAGAAGGGAAGTTCTTGAAATTCACACCTAAACGTACGAGCTGCCATAGACATAAGAGAAAAGTTGATGAAAAACACATGAAGAAAGAACAGGCGAGAAAAAAACAAACAAACAAACTAAGCTAAGTGGATTGATTTTAAAGAAATGAATATTCTCAGGGAAAAAAAAAAAAAAAGAACACCACACGCATTTAATGGATGAAACAGCCAGTTCATAAGAATATGCTCTTCAAATGTGTTTGTATATGTGAATATATCGATTTTTTACTGCCTTCACCTCGAAAGATACACTGAATTTCAGTAATACAAAGGCTACTAGTACGTTCAAGAACTTAAGAATATACTCGCTTATATGCAAGCCAAAGGGAGGGGAAAAAAAAAAAAAAAAAGAGGAAGTCAATAAAAGGAGACAGTTGGCCCCAGATAACTACTAAAACCAAAGTTGGGCATGTGCTCCATTAATCAGACTTAAGATCAAATCTGAATCACATGTACCTTACAGAAAACTGATTCGACAAACAACGTTGCAAAAAAAAAAAAAAAAAACACATCGTAGCGAGATACCAACACTTGAAGCATTACCAGCTGATTCATCTTAAGTAATTGTTATATAAACATGTCCGTAGACAACACGGAAATAGGTCCTCATATCCAACAACCTAAGCAAACTTGGTAAATATTTTAAACAACTTTGACTTAGCAAGCATAGATTTTGGAAAAAGAAAACTTCTTGAGGAAAAGAAAAATACACCAAGTATACAAGACCTACCCCAATAAAAAATCCAAGCAGTGGCACAAAGGTAAGACCCAAGAAAGCAAGAGAGAGCTCCTTTGGTGGACGCTTATCTGGAGAACGGAAGATATGACTTATCTCTGCTTTAGGTCCATATCTTGAGTACAGATCAACAGGCTGCAGAGGAGGACGTGGGGCCTTTTCAGGGGCTTCTGGTAAGTCCAATTCAATCTGGCCAATGGCCTTAAAGAAAGAGTTTTCCTGGAAAAGAAGGCCGGAATTTTCTCAGATTTTTAATAAGCAAAACAAAGTTAAGACAACCTGAGCTAGCCAATGCTTACCATTACAGCATCACCAACAGTCAGCTGAATGTCATAACTACCGGATAGATAGTAAAACTTTTCGACCAGCCCAAGAAAGTCCTACAAGAAAAAAACATTGGTAAGTATCTGAATATTACAGTTTTAAGAATTCGATGCTCTTCTTTCCAGGATGGGGAGGTTCATGTTATTTTAGAACCTATTCAATAGAGTTTACAGGCTAGCTAACCAACAACTCTTTGAGAAAAAGAAATCAATCTCATCTAGTCCACCAGTCTTGAAATGTAACCAACCAGAATAAATCCAACATTCACACATTTCATGGTTTTGAGCTATCCATCGTGTTTCCTTCAATCCATGGAGCAATTTAGACAAACTTATGCAAGAACCAAGATTCCCAAGACATATACCGCTTTGTTTTTAATGATGATACACTTGCATGAATTTAAAAATCCATCCCATAATGCTATGCAGTACTTGACAGTGCATGACACAGTAGGTTTTGTCTACGATGAGCAACGAGCAGATAAAACGAAGGAATTAGATCAGTGAAACTTAACTAGAACAATCTCAAACTTTTTGCCGGAGTTCCCAACCACAAATATATGTTCAACCTTGCTCTCATGTCTCAACTTAAGAAATGCCTGCAGATAAACCAACTTCAAAATCAATTAAGAAGAGAGATATAAATGGTTCATGCATGGTCAGACTAGAAGACAGCTACAGATACAAACCTGATGAGGCTTAAAAACATTCCCAAGAGGAGAAGAAAGTTGAAAGGACAGACGCAGCTTTTGAAGGTGGTTTGCTGATAGTGAGACGACGTTTTCTCCAGCTAAATCTAGCCTGGATAGTTCAATGATAAAGAATGCAACCCGCGGTGGAAAAACAAAATATTACACATATTGGTCCAGAGAAACCAATCAATATACAAATATTCGTCATGTAACTGTAAGTGGCATGACAAAATGCGCATAGCAAGCTAATTATGAACAAATATGAACGTACCATATTCTATGACAGAAGAAACAATAAAAGGTCTTACTACTAGTACTCACTTTTTCTGAGATTCCACACTCCCGAGGTCGCTATCAAGTACTGCAATTTCTGCATTAGCAACTTTGATAATTCCTGTCACGAATACTGATACTTGCGTTTGGCCTCCTGTAGCATATACTTGTTCAGGCTCCAGGTCATGAAGGACCACCTAAGAGAGAAATTCATTTAAAGGAATCATGGATTCAAATCAGATGAAGTCAAGCCAGCCCTATAGCATAGTTTCTCTTTAGATAAGAAGAATATCTGCAGACAAAGGATACCTCAAAAACAAATGTGTATTTTCCAACATCAACAGTCTTTGGCAAATCCAGTAAGTGGGATGCACTTTCTTCGTCAAATTTGAGTTCCTGTATCTCACAAATGGAATTAGCATTACGTGAAAAGCAATTGACCGTTTTAAATTGTTGGAACAAGATATTAAAACAGAGGAAAAATAGAGTAACAAGTGAATGAACAAAAAAATAAAAAAGTAAAAAGCCAACCTGACTCTCTATTGCTGAGCCACCCTTTGAACCAGAGCTTGAAGCTCGCACCAGCTTCACTGTCAGGGCAGGTGCATTTGAGCCAAGCACTGTGTTTACTTTAACCTGATTGCAAAATGAACTGAGAAGAGCTGCAACATACTTCGTATCAAAAGATAGGAAAAAAAAGTTGGTGATTAGAACAAAACCTTGAGCTGGTCCTTCTTTGACAAGGAAAGTACAGTAGCCGGAAGTGATAAAATCAGCGGGACAGAAATCCTGTGCCATATATAAAATCAAAGTCAACGAAATAATTAAGCTAGTGATAATACAATTTTTTATTTAAGCAATTCAAACTTGAAGAAAACTGAAGTAAATAAAAATGTGAAACATAATACCATTTCTTAATCAACAAAGAATTAGATAATATACAAGTGTTTCAATAAAGCCTAACCTATTATTTTCCAAGCAAGATAATGAGTCTATTTGGTTAAAGAAGTCTTTGGTATCACCAAGAATGCCAATGCCAAGAAAGAATTTTGCCAAACCCAATATCTTGTCCCCTGGTAGCTGCAAACTCAACCAAAGTGTTAGAACATGTGTCAAAATATAAAATCATCCTCCAAGAAGAAGCCTTTTTTTTTTTTTTTTTTTTATAATCCTCTGAAGCGCAAACTATACTTTAGTCACCTTAATATTTCCAGAAGTTGCATCTGCAAATGCTGTGAGGCCACGAACGACTGAAGAGGTAGTTGAAAGAGGACCATTTTGGTCGTTTGCCTCAACGACTTTGTCGTCAAAATAAAAGGCACCATCATCTACATTTTTATAGCAGTGTAAGTTAGCCAAGTGGTTTCACACACAGTCAACTTAAAACGAACTAGTCACGTAAGAGTTTACAGCTAATAATAGCACCAGAATTTTATAAACAAAAATGTATGTTTAGTGTGTCTAAATTTTGAATCCATGTTGAGAAAAGAAAATGAGATAGTAAATCTTAACATGGTACAAATTAACACCGATGTTTAATCAGTCACTTATAAATTGCAATTGGGAAGTAGGTTTAAAAAATTGCTTTTATAAATCATAACATAAAGCATAGAAATTCTACCATAAAATTAGAGATACATGAGAGAGAGCGAGAGAGAGTGTGTACCATATTTCTCAACACTGTCAAAAAGCTTTGTTATATCATTTTTTAGGGTTCCAATCTGCCAATCAAAATTACAAATAAGCTCAGAATGCACATATACCACGTGTCGAAGCATAGCTTGAAAATCAGTGAAACCACAATGCGCTAATAAACTTGATAATGACAATTTTTAGCACGGAAAATGGGACAGAGAATATAGTCCAGACACAATGGAGAAAGCTCTGTCTGATGATGATATTCCAACTTTGTAAAGGAGAAACAAGCTGAGAAATAACACAAAGGTTTAATTACCATAGATTGGTCTATTTCGGAAGATGCCAACGACATAACACCAGCAAGAGCTTTAAGCGCTAAACCTGCAGGAGGCATGAAACCCAGGTAGTGAATATAAGCCAATAGAAGCATGCAAAAGTTGTAATTCGATGTTTCCGAAGGATTGCTCGTTATTCATTAAGTTGTAACTTCACTTAAAATAAAAAATCAATCCTTCCAAACTTTCCACTTGACCCCCTTGGATAGGAGAGGTCTTAGATACAAATGATAGCCGAAAAATGATCCAGTGAAGGACAGCTGTTGTGAGCTATCCTCCACAACCTATTATAATATGCCACATAATAACTAATTCCAAATATTATTCAAGCAGCACACTGCACTATAATTTCAGTGATGCCTGACAAGTGACAAGTAATTACCTGCAGCATATGTACTAGATTCAGGGTTATTTGAACTGTAGCGCCATCTACCATCACTCTGGCTTAGAGCCTGCCATAATACATGACCATCGATGTAGATGAGATTCAATTATCATGAAAGTCTGACATAAGAAAGTTAAACCCCAGAAATGCTTGGTGCTAAAGCTAACCTTGATGGAACGGAAGATTCCATCAGCATCACTAAGAACTACATCAGCATTAGAACTTTGAGCCTGTATCAAGAAGGAAAAGTTTAGGCAATGAGAAGAAAGAATGTTTATCACTTACATTTCCAACAAGGGATAGTTTAAATAAAATACTACCTCCAGAACTGAAAGTCTAGACCCTAAAAAACCTTTTAATACACTGACACTGAACTAAAATCGAAAACTTCCATATATTATTTTCGCTTCACAGTGGGAAAAAAAAAACATATTCTTATCCTCTACTATAACTGGAACATAAAAAATAAAAAAAAAAAAAAAATTAGTAACAAAACGAAAATTTTATATAAACTGCAATGTCAAGGCAAGAGCAACCATATATAAATTACCTTAATGAGTTCCAAACTTCCAATTGAGTAGTAAAACTCAATCAACGAACTTGCACTGCTAATTATAGTTTTAAACCTTGGAACAATAGCCTGCATAAAAAGAAGAAAGGCGTGAAACACCAAAACTTTGGCCTTGTCAAAAATGACTTTAAAGCTGTCAACAACGTATTAGCTCTATGCACATAACAATACCTCAAAATTCTCCTCCTTGACCTTGCATTTCAATATGCCATTAACTCGTAAAGCATGGAACAAATCCTTAGAAGAAGACAATGATTCAAGAGTTTCAAGAACAGAAACACAAGTAGCGCTGCTTATATCAGGCTTCTTATCGATTCCAAGAATCTCAAAAGATCTTAGGGCTTCAAATGCCTCCTCTAGACTGGTAAGAATTGACATCAAATATAGTCATCAGTCAGTCTTCTTAAAGATCAAATTTTAAAGAATCATACAAACAATTTCTTTTACAAACGACCATAAACAATACAAGCAATTTTTCCAGGCGTCACAGGCTGAGCTCAAGGCAAAATATGACTCGAATCAGCGTTTTTCAGTGAAAAAAGTAGTGAGATGATAATATTCAAGCATGAAGATTTGTCAGAAAATTGGGCACAGATCATAAGAAACTTGATCCTGAATCATAAAATTTACACAATTTAAACAGAAAAAAAAAGAAAAGCAAAAAGACAAAGTCAACTACACTGAAACATTAACTTCAAAATGTCAGAAAAAAAAATAAAAAAAGAATTGACCAAACAAACAGAAAGTATTTCTCATCCAGCTGAATTGAAAACTTCCAAATCACTCAGATTCCATTTCCTCTACAACCAAACAGGCAATAGGCCTCACTCAGCCTAGAGAAGGTTAAACTAGGGTTTAATCAGGGTCTCAAAGCTGACCTTCGAAGGATCCATCGACGGGCTTGAAAAGCTCCAAAGCCGCGGATCGGTGAGCCTCCGTGATCGGCTGAAACACCGACGCGGCGTCGCAGATCGCCACCGCCAAAACCAGCACCAGAAATCCTCCTAGGTTTCTGGCAGCCATTCCTGAGACAAAAGAAACCAAATCAACAGCTTCAGATTGCGCAATTACACGCTCATTTCTCGCGCGTGCACACATACACTACATGCGAACACAGAAATGGAGATATGAAAGTGCGATCTGGTGCGAGAGCTAGGGTTTCAGATCGGTAAGAGAAGAGAGAGAGAGAGATCGTACGAGAGAGGGTTTTTTCCGGAGACGATGGTCAGTGGAGCTGAGAGAGTCTGTTCCTTCTGAGGACGCGAAGACCAGTGATGGGAAGTAAAAATTGCTAGCCGATAGCAAGGAAGGGAATTTCTTAAGCTATGGGAAGTGAAATGTCGAAAATGTCCTTGGTGTTCTGCTGGAATATCCCAAAGACTCTGCTGGGTCTTCTTTGGGCTTTGTGTTTCGGCCCATTAGAGGAATCTGGGCGGCTCGGCCCATTTCTTATTTGGACAAGTTATTCATCTGGGGCCTCTGCTTTTTCTTTGTTTTGGGAAAATTACATTAATATATAGAATATAGATTTTTAATGAGGATTTATGTGATGGTCATAAATGTAGAGAATGATCCTGAATGGAGGTGTTACAATATATTCCCATTCTTGAACTTATAATTTATTCTTATGAAATTAATGTTTTTTAATTTAAAAAACGAGCATTTAATTTTCGAGTTTTACAAAAAAAAAAAAACAAATTTGCTCAAAATTTTGGATACTCGAAAATTTTAAAATATATATATATATATCCATACTTGTATAGGTCAAAAGAATTTTATTTTAAATTTTGGTTTATAACCTATAGTTGTTAATTTATAAAGAATAAAAAGATGGGGATTTTAAGAAAATAGCCACTGTTTACAAAATGATTTTAAAAAATGGCAATAGTTTCAAAAAATTTAAAAACTAGTCATGTCATAAATTTCTGACAAAATGTTTGTCTAGTATCAGAAATTTCTTAGAGTATTTTTATGTGTATTTTGTTATTGTCAAAATTTTTTTTATAGTTTTATGACAAGTTTTTTAAATTTTTTGAAACTGTTGCTATTTTTTTAAAACACACACTGTTTACCTAATTGACCCTAAAAGGATTCACATATTACGATCCCAAAGTGGAAGCAATCGGAAAAGATATTGACGTATGTCTACACGAATGGGGTATTGAGAAATATTCGTTACTGGTCGATGATACTACAAGCAATGGAAAAAAACAATAACGATTACTTGAAGAAGAGGCTAAAAGAGAATAAATGAAGGGACGTGTTCGATGGTAAATTTTCACATATGAAGTGTTGTGCTCATATTGTGAACTTGATTGGAAATTATTGATGAAAAAAAAAACATATTCATTCAAAATGTTGTGAAATATGCAAGAGAAATAGTAACATTCAAAACTTAGAGAGGAATGAGTAGGAAGAAACACATGAAAGAGCAATGTAAGAAAACCTGCAGAATGTTTTACTTTCCTAAATTATATCTTCTTTACACTAATTCAAATAATATGGTTTTATGAAATATTTTTGTTTTTTGTTATGTATTCTGTCGTTTCTACGTTTTCTTTGCCACTATAAATTTCACAAAAGTTTTCTGTATAACCTGTCGTTTTTCCTTTAATGTTCCGTCTTCTAGTTAAACTTGTCGCTTCTCATGCAACCTGTCATTTTACTTCCTGTTGTTTTTTTTTGGCAGTCATTTTCTGCATAAATGTCATTTATTTTACTATCTTTCGTTTTTTCTTTTACTGTGGTACTCTTACCTGTCGTTTTTTATTATTGTCGTTTTTATGTTTACTGTCGTTTCTCGCCTTTCACTCCCTCTGTCTTTTTTTTTTTTATAATTATTTTACAATAGTTTATGAATATGTGATTCTTCATACCTATCCTTTTTATTTTACGGCCGTTTTTCATTTACTGTCGTTTTTTGAACATGTCGTTTTTATTTTACTGTCCTTTTCGTAACTATCGTTTTATTTTACTGTCGTTTTCGTACCTGTCGTTTTATTCACTGTCGCTTTCTGTAATATTGCTCTTCTTCACTCTCTTGTTCGCTCCTTCTGTCGTTTTTTTGATAAAAGTGTCGTTTTTTATACCTGTTGGTTTTCTTTTTCTGTCGTTTTCAGTTTCTGTTGCTTTTTATTTTACCGTCGTTTTTTCTATAACCTGTCGTTTTTACTCTTTGTCGTCCCTGTTGCTTTTTAAATTTCTGTCATTTAAATTAATGTCATTTTGTGCTCTATGTCGTTGTAAGTGTAATCTTTCATTTTAATGCAGAACCATTCGTTTTCACTTTCTGTCGTTTGTCATTTACTGTCGTTTTTATAGTTGCTAGCGCTTTTATAGTTGCTAGCGCTTTTCTTTAACTGTCGTTTATAATTGTTGTCGCCGTTTCCCAATTGAATTCATTTTCTAAATATTGTCGTTTTATATTTAACTTGTTGCTTTTCAGTTTTTGTCGTCTTTCACTTCCTGTCCTTTTTCTATAACTTCGTTTTTTATTTTATTGTCGCTTTTCTAATTGAATTCATTTTCAAGTGTTGTGTCATACCAGTTTTTCTCCAAAACCTATTTTCAAACTATGCCAAATTAATTTAACTAGCAATTGTAATACCTTTCAACTGAAACTTTGCAATTTTAAACTTTAATAATTATATTAGATAAATCATATTCTAACAAAAAGCAAACAATCACTAATTTTAACGCAATATTTTAAATGGCAACAATCATACAAATAGTTTAACACTTAGACTACAACTATTTTAAAATTCCGTTATTCTTGTATAGGTAAAAAAAAAAACTTGTACGTTATTTTGGTTACTTGAAGAAGAGGCTTAAAGAGAAATAATTAAGTGTCGTGTTAGATGATAAACTTGATTGGGAACGAAAAAACATATTTCAAATTCCAACATCAAAAAAAAAAATGAAAAAAAATGGGGAGAGTTGCAAAATATGCAAGTATGAGGTTCAATGAACATATAATAAAAGAAAAGATCTCTTGTAAAGGACTTTTGTGCTTTGATGTTATTACTTATACTACGTACGTGGTGTTCTACGTAGTTGGTAATTGATAACTCTAACAAATTTCAAAACGCATTACAAGTATAAAATCAGATGCAAATTATATCAAGCACTCTGAAAATTTGGTTATTTATTTATTATTGTTCCCTGTATGCTTATTTTTATTTTATTCTTTTTTTTTTACGAAGAATTGAAAGAAAGAATACAGCCTCCGAATGATGACCAAATGCCGAAATGTTAGTAAAAGAAAAAATCAAATTTTTTTATGAGGCGAGTTTGAAGTTCAACATGCCAATCAAATAAATAGTACATTGAGATTTTGGAAGTTTAAAAGTTGTCTACGTAGTTTGGGAGAAATGAGTAAGAAAAAAGGCACGAAATAAACTCGTTGTCTACGTAGTCGAGTCCTTGATTTGCTTGAAAAATACTTGTTGAGTCATGAGTGATTCTCACAAGCTAGTTATTGTTTCTTGCGGAGAACAAACTAGTTATTGCTACGAACTATAAGTAGGCAAAAGTGTTTGATAAGTTCGTAGTTCTTCAAATAGGTAATTTGTCATCTTTATCTAGGTTCTTTTAATTATTTATCAAGATAGTCATTTTTTTATTTTACTTCTTTAATGCATTCAACAACGAAATACACTAACAACTATTTCTTCATAATTGCTCCACAAAATAGTCATTGCATTGCCTTAGATCTGCTCCACAAAATAGTCATGGCCTTGCCTTAGATCTGCTCCACAAAATTCGCATGGCCCAACAAAAAGAATCCTTGTGAAGTTATGTTCTACCATGGAGAAAAATTCTAAGACAGCTGGATTAACATTTTTAAATAGTGAAACTTTTAGTAAATCCCACTAAGAATGTGAATCTGACGGACTCTCGTCTATAATCTTTTTCAACTGTAGGATATATTCTACCTAAGAATTTTCCTTAACAAAGATGTGCAAAAGCTTGTTTTTCAAAAGTTTTTAGCTCGTGCAGTTTTTCATACTCTATATAGTCATCCTTGTTGGGGAGTAGTTAAAGTCTCAGAATCCAGCAAGATATTTAGGGAAAATTACAAGATTTAATGAGGATATATGTGATGTTTAGAGAATGGTCCTGAATGGAGGTTAAAATGCATTCTTATTATTATGAAATAAAAAAATAAAAATAAAAACTGAAAAAAAAAACTTTTCAAAAACGAGCATTTAATTTTTGAGTTATACAAAAACCAATTTGATCAAAAATTTGGATACACGAAATTTTTTATAAAAAAAAATCCGTCATACTTGTATAAGTCCTAAGAAATTGATTTTATGTTTTGGTTTATAATCTTTAGTTGTTAATTTATAATATTTTGAAGAATAAAAGGATTTTGATTGTAACATAGCGTGAACATCATCATGTTACGATCCCAAAGTGGAAGCAATCGAGAAGATATTGACATATGTCTACATGAATGGGGTATTGAGAAATATTCGTTACCGGTCGATAACACTACAAGCAATGAAAAAATAATAATAAAATGGTGGTTACTTGAAGAAGAGGCTTAAAGAGAATAAATGAAGGGACATGTTAATTAGATGATAATTTTTCACACGTGAAGTGTTAGTGCTCATACTGTGAACTTGATTGGAAATTAATGATGAAAAAAAAAAAATATTTCAAATTGTAACATTCAAAATGTTGTGAAATATGCAAGAGAAATAGTAACATTCAAAACATAGTTGGAGAGGAATGAGTAAGACAAAAGACATGAAAGAGAAATGTAAGAAAACTTGCAGAATGTTTTACTTTTTTAAATTTTATTTTGTTTATACTAATTCTGATAATATGGTGTTATGAAATATTTTTTGTTTTCTGTCGTTTTTACGTTTCATTTGCCACTACAAATTTTACAAAAGTTTTCTATATAACCTGTCGTTATTTCTTTAATGTTCTGTCTTCTTGTCAAACTTGTCGTTTCTCATACGACCTGTAATTTTAATAGTAACCTGTCATTTTACTTCTTGTCTTTTTTTTTTTTTTTTGCCGTCGTTTTCGCATGAATGCCTTTTTTTACTATCTGTCGTTTTTTTCTTTTGCTTTGGTTCTCTTAACTGTCGTTTATAATTGTCACTTTTTGTTTACTGTGGCTTCTCGCCTTTCACTCCCTCTGTCATTTTTTTTTTACTATAGTCTCTGAATCTGTCATTTTTCAAACCTATCGTTTTTCATATACTGTCGTTTTTTGAACATGTTCGTTTTCGTACCTATCGTTTTATTTTACTGTCGTTTTTTTAGTATTGCTCTTTTTCACTCTCGTTTTTCACTCTCGTTCGCTTCTTCTGTCATTTTGTGATATCATTGTCGTTTTTACACCTGTTGATTTTCTTTTTCTGTCGTTTTCAGTTTCTGTCGCTTTTCATTTTACCGTCGTTTTTACTCTGTCACTATGTACTTCCTCTTGTTTTATAAATTTGTCATTTAAACTACTGTCGTTTTGTACTCCTTGCCGTTGTAAGTGTAATATTTCATTTATAGAACCTTTCGTATTCTAGCTCTTATCTTTAACTGTCGTTTATAATTGTTCGTTTCCAATTTGAATCCATTTTCAAACTATTGTCGTTTTATAATTAACTGACGATTTTTCCTTGACAAAAATGTGCAAAAGCTTGCTTTTCAAAAGCATTTAGCTCATGCAGTTTTTCATACTCTAAAGTCATCCACGTTGTGGAATAGAAGTCTCAAAGTCCAGCAAGATATTAAGAGTCGATAACAAATTAAACATATTGCATAACCAGTTTCTTCAGCACCAAGAAATGTACTCAACTACTTTCATGATAATTAGCAGCCAACAATCACACGTGACGGTACGAGACATATTTAATACAGACGACAAAGAAAGATCTAGCAGAAAATGCTGGGAACGATCGAAGTACATCAACTACTCTGAACTATAAGGTTGCAACAGTTTAAGCCAAACATGGTTCTCAATATTTTTTAGGGGGCTGTTGGGTCGGCAACAATCCGAAGCGCTTCTTCAGAGTAACTCTCTGCCTCGAGTACTTGTCATCGGGGGAGAAACGCGCTGCAAAAATGAAATAGAAGGATTCGGTTTAAAACGCAAGGCATTATATGGCTCCAAATTTGTGCTTGCTTTGAATCATATGTCATTCTCCTTGCATTAGTGTCTTATAAATCAACTTGGTGTCTGAAAAAAATTTAATAGTCTTGGAGAACAAAATTCCCTCTAAAGTCAGTCAAGATGGAAAAACCAGAATAAGAGAGGTAACGACAAAGTTTGCAGTTTAAGCAAAATCATTATACATACAACACAGACCAGTATATACATCACTAAAAAACAACTGAGTGATTCAAAACCTTGCTCTATTTTTACGGTTACTAAAAAACAACCGAGCGCACAACCATCACAGAAACGAGAGGGCACGATAAACACTTTCATACGCAACAACTAAGAAGCCAAGTCAAGACACTCATGACTAAGAAAAAAATGAATTCAAAAAAATATGGGCACTTAAAGTTGAATTACATACCGGGATGAGCAGATTCCGTAGCCAACCCGAGCGGTGATTCTTTCTGCACCATAGAGAAAGTAAAGCTACCCATTAGTCGATACGGAGATACAATTCGCACAAATTGCCCAAATCAACAAGAGCGTCTTCGTAAAAGTAATTCCCAAATATAAAGATAGTAGCAACTCATAGTTAAAACACAATAATCAGCTTCTGGTTGCATCAAGTCAACCAAAACTCTTAAAAAGAATGTCTCTTTAGAAATAAATTTTCGCAATTTTGTAAACTCGCAACACGGTTTTCAATCAATGTGAACTAAAAGTTTCGGCCCATTAAAGGCATTAAACCCCGAAACTAAAACCGAAGTTTGCTATAACTAGAGGCAGACATATCAACAAAAACCAAAGGTACAACAAGTAACAAAAAGTCTCATCCACAACTCTATATTAAAGTTTCAGACTTAATTTTGAGAATTGACAACCAAGCAAACATCATTAATATGATCCCATATTTTGCTACTGAGACACTTCAACGACGAACCTTGGTGGTGTAGACCTTGTCACCATTTTCGTTTATGTAAAACTGGAGATACATTTTGCCCAAAACTCTCAAACCCTGCTATACAAAATAACTAGGTCAAGAGCTGAAACTAAACATAACCCCACAAAATATCTTCATCATCATTAATAATAACACCACTCACAAGTTTCTTTTTCTTAATTGAAGAGAGGAAAAATAAAAAAACTGTTTTAGAGCTTCCTTGAATTACCTTGAACAAAAATAAGCACAAATCAATATATTAAAAAAAAAAAAAAGCTTCGGATTGAAAAGCTCTCACCTTTAGACAGCCGAGACACACAGAGACGACGGCGAAGAGAGAGACAGAGAGGTCCGATAATAGGGTTCGTTTTTATTATAGCAGGTTCAAATTTGGGCCGACGAAAAAGCTTTTGGGCCTTTGGGCCAGGCCCAACAGAAAAAACGAAGGGCAAATCAGTAAATTCATGAAGCTCCCTGTCCACATTCCAGTTGACCTTTCAATCAATGTGTGTCTTCGAATCCACGTCTCTGCAACTGTCTCTTTCTCTCTCCTCCATTGATGCGTTCTCTTCACCTTCTTCTTCTTCCCCATTGATTCTCTGTCAATTTCCCCAACCTCTAACCCTTCATTACCACACCAAACCCCGAATTACCCTAGATCGACCAGACCAAAGCTCTCAGAGAGAAGAGGGAAGAGCGAGCTCCGAAACGATGTCGTTCGAGGACGAGGACGAGGCGTTCGAGCACACTCTGCTGGTGGTGCGCGAGGTGGCGGTGTACAAGATCCCGCCGCGGAGCAGCTCCGGCGGGTACAAATGCGGCGAGTGGCTGCAGTCCGACAAGATCTGGTCGGGGCGGCTGCGAGTGGTGTCGTGCAAGGAGCGCTGCGAGATCCGCCTCGAGGACCCGAGCTCCGGCGACCTCTTCGCCGCCTGCTTCGTGGCGCCCGGCGCGCGCGAGGCCTCCGTCGAGACCGTGCTTGACTCGTCGCGCTACTTCGTGCTCAAGATCGAGGACGGCCGCGGCAAGCACGCCTTCGTCGGGCTGGGGTTCGCGGAGCGGAACGAGGCGTTCGACTTCAACGTCGCGCTGTCGGACCACGATAAGCACGTGAGGAGAGAGAGCGAGGAGGTCGGCGCCGGCGAGGGCGCCGGCGACGCGCACATAGATATCCACCCGGCCGTGAATCACCGGTTGAAGGTACGGTAATGGTGGGAATGGGAAAACTTGTTCTGATCTTTACGTGTTGCGATTTGGGGATTCTGATTTGGTTGGGGTCTTTGGGGGGACTGTTTTTCTGCAGGAAGGTGAGACGATAAGGATAAATGTGAAGCCGAAGCCGACGAGTGGCACCGGTATGATCTCGGCGGCTGCGGCGAAGCCGAAGGCGTTGGGGCTTGCGCCTCCGCCGGGGTCGGTGAAGATCAGGTCCCCGTTGCCGCCGCCTCCTAATGATCCCGCCGCTTCTCGGGTGGGCTCGGGTAGGCGTGACGGTAATGTCGCTAAGGAGAGAGGGTGGCTCGCCGCCGGTGATTCGTTATCGGATCTTTCTCCGCTCGAGGTAATGGCTATTGTCTTGTATTGCCATTGATAAATTAATGATTGCATTGTGTTGTATAACAAGTTAGTGTTTAATAAGTTTAACTTGGCTAACTCAAGGTTTAGTTAGTCCAAGCAATGCCCAAAAAGTCCTGTTTTTCGACCGGCCAATGCGGCAATGTCCATTGTAGGGTTTAGGTCGAGTAAGAACGGTGAGTTGAAAAGCTGCTAGGATACCAAAGGGGTTATTTCTAGGAGACTATCGAACAATTTTTAGCAATGGGATTCCATGTTTATATTTTATCTTGTTAGTGTGTGTAGTGTATTGCTCAAGATGTTTAATTTAAGAATGGCATAAATGAAAAAATGTTAATGAGGATGAATGAATTAACTGTCATGATCTTGTTGGAAGATTAAGATGCCAAGTGCATTATGTTGCCAGTTTTGTAACTAATTACTATAGTGATTGATATTTGACAGTTTCATTGCTTGCTTTGTGATCGAATTCCTAGATCTTGTAGTCATGAGCTTCAAGCTTTCTTTTCTCTGTTTAATACCTTGGGTTTTACGTAACAGTGAATCACTTTAGACGGCTCTGCTCAATTTTTTATGGTAACCTTGTTGGTCTTTGATGGGAATTGTTACAAATGTATGGTTGGTTCTATTTAATCTTCTTAGGTAGTTGTTCAGAGGATTTTCTTTCATTGATATGCTGAGCCGAAGATTGGAGATGATTTGGTTCATGTTGATAGAACCATCTAATGATCTAACTTGAATCTTAAAGTTTTCCTCTGTTAATTTGACCTCCCTTCATCATGATGAGGTCGTCTACCCCGTTTTTTCTCTTGTAAAGTTTCCATTAACGTGTATAACTTGTGGTCGATTTTGCCACTTCTGCAGAGGAGCCTTCCGTCGGCGACTGGGTCGGGTTCAACAAAGACCACTGCAGCTGGATGGGCAGCATTCTGAGTGTGGCAGCATTTGTTCATTATTTACTGAGTTCATGCCTGATCTTTTATATATTTTTAACCTCTTTGTCAAAGGGAAAAAAAGAAAAAGAACGAAGGAATATATGAGTTGAGAAAAGTGAGAGCACAAAGTACCTAATACTTCATATCTGAAAATAATTGTTTTCTGCGATATATATTTATATGTTTCTTTTTGGTCCTATCCATTTTTTCTCCGATTCCGTGGTTAAATTTTCTGAGTTCGTATAACCATATTCGATTCTGTACGATAAATGTTTTATATGTTCTATTATTCAATATATATATATATATATATATATATATACACACACACACCAGTGATGAGCCTGATCTCTGTCAGCCATTACTCTGCAACACGGTATTCTTGTTCCAACATTGCACTTTTCAGGAAGTATGTTCTTATTTCCTATTATTAAGCTATTCTAAAATCCTAATCTATCCCTAGCCAAAGAGGAAGCAAAAAAAGCATTCCTAATGCTATTCTGTCAGTTAAGCTATTTTCCATACACACGTTGCCCAAAAAAACAAAAAAGTGACAAAACCATTATCAGAACATGCATAACACAGCTCATACACTAATCATTTGAAACGAAGAAAAATAAGAGAATATTTACTCGACCTTCTCTCATACACAACAGACAATAAAGAACTTATGTACAAACAAGAGCCATTGATCAGTGTGGTTTCAATCAAAACTGTGCAAGAAAATACCATGTAGTTACCTCTGCCAAGTGACAATCATCATCCTCTAACAAACAAAAAATGTCAGAGCCTATAAAGATTATGTTTTAGAGAAATTGTTCAGTACTGAATCAGATATCAAAAATTGCTATCGGTAGTCCTGCTTCAGAACCCAAACCGAACCATCTGGGTTTTTCTCCAGTAGAGCTATTTCCTTCAGAAGATTCTTAAACAAAGGGAGATCTTCCGAGGGTATTCTGTCCCTAAAATGCTGGACTATGTTGGAAGAATCTGTACTTCCACCTCTTTGCTGTAAGAAAGTGCAGATTTGACGAACTAATACTTCGGGTTGCACTCTGCGAGAATTAGAAGCAGATCCAATCTGATGATCGATTCCAGCACTGGCAGCTCTCTCTTGGTTTCCTCGGATTTTTGCTAGTAACTCCGACGAAGATAACACCTTCCCAGCAGATGCCCCAGCGGCAATGCCACTTGATCCGTTTTGGGAAGATGATCCGGATGGTTTAGAACCACTGGTCAGTTTGGAATTCACAGTTGAACCGAATTTCCGGACTGACGATGGTGCACCAGCTGTTCCTGATTTCCCGGTCCATGTTGGTATGGAAATATTTTCACGGCTTCGAAGCATTCGCGACATGCGCAATGCTTCAGCTGCTCTTTGAGCAACTCGAGAAGCTTCCTCCTCCAGCCTCATCTTTTCTTCGTCATGGGCATTCATGATTAAATCATGGTTCACTGCGCTCTGAAAAATAACATAAGATCCAGTTAGACAGGGGGATACAAAAACTAAAGAAAAAAATAATTAAAAAAAAAAACTGCGCATGAGATTATGGCATTTCAATTAGTTATAAATAAGGTTGGGAATTTAATATTGCAAGTGCAAAACACATCCTTTTCGCAGAAAAGGCAACATTGCTTGATACTAAGTGCATGTGTTTGAAGTAACTCTTCTTACTATTTTCAATAAAAAAGGGGAGCAGACAATTTCCCAAAAGATACAACAAAAAACTTATTCAGAAAAAAAATAAGTTCTAATTTGAGCAAAATAGGTGCTTGATAGCAGCTTACATGTATCTCATTGGCATCAAAAAGACTCTTCAAAATGTTGGTTTCTTCATCTACTTCACCATCACCAAGCTCAACTTTTTCTTTTCCGCGTCTCCTTGAAGGTTCAGTTTCTGTGCGGTGTCCTTTATCAGCCAAAGCACCAAGAGGTTGCTGCTTATCCTGTCCATATTTCGGCTGACCAATAACGTTAACATCTTCACATAATTGCCCAAATATATTAGATGTTTCGGTAGCCCCAAGCTCCCCATCGTCATTTAGAGTGAACAGATCCTTCATGTCTCGAGCTTTAAAGAACCTCCTCTGTTGTGGGTTCTTTAATATTTTATTCGTAAGAAAATGTTTGTAAATTTGCCTATGATAAACCTTCTCCTCTATAGTTCCACGGGTTATCAGTCTATATACAGTTACATCCCGTTTCTGACCGATACGCCATGCCCGTTCTCTTGCCTGTAACAAGTTTCCATGCGTGCATTTTCACTGTTAATAATTTTTTGACGTGACCAAAATAAGGTGCTCTAGAAATCCTGTAGAATTGTTTTATCCGATAGCAACTACTGAAGGAAAAAACAACCACTAATACTAAAGAAACGCCAATTAAAACTGCATAGAGAGAAGCGAGCACAATACCTGCATATCTGTTGAAGGATTCCAATCTGGATCAAATATGATCACCCTGTTCGCACCAGTCAGATTCGTTCCTAAACCACCGACTTTTGTTGTCAGAATAAAAATGAATACATCATTTGAGTTGTTGAATTCATCTATTAAAGCCATTCTCTGTTTAATGGGAGTGAGACCATCCATTCTTCGGTAGTTATAACCACTAGAAATCAGAGAGTTTTCAATGATGTCTAGCATTTGTTGAGTTTGGGAGAAAAGAAGAACACGGTGGCCTTGCTCCTCCCAAACTTTGAGCACTTGCTCAACCACTTGCATTTTCCCACTACGTTTAGGATTCCCATAGTCTGGATTCCCGTAGGAATGTTCCCTCTCAAGCAGATCAGGATGGTTGCAAATCTTGCGCATTACATCAATTCCATAAAGTGAATTTTTATTCCCATCAAATATTTGTTCCACCTCAGAGCTAGCAAGAAATGCCCTGTAAACAGATCGTTGTTCGGCCGTGAGGCTGCAAAAGAGGACATGCTCAGTCTTTTTAGGAAGATGGGCATTAACATCAGCCTTCATGCGCCGAAGGAGATATGGCATGATAAGATCACGAAGAACTACAGCACACCTGCATAACAAGAAGTTCCCGAGTCAAAATAACAGCACAATGAACAGCTACAGAAAATAATTAGTTAAAATGAACAGTGTGAAATAGAAATCCACAAATTAATCTATCTTTTGATGATAATTGACCTTCAATGTCAGAAGTTGCATATATTTTCCTTCTGATTATCACCCTCACTAGATTGATTTACGAGAAAATCATAGAACACAATAAAATTATCCACAACTAAGTCTAGCTTCAGCAACAGATGGAGAAGCAAGCAGTGACCATTATCGTGCCATTTGTCACGCTTTGATCAACATCTTAGTGTTTTACCTGTATGCTGTGGATACTTGTAGTGGAGAAGCATTTGCATAGCCTCCCACGGATATGGGGACGGCAAACTCAGCTTCAAACACAGGCAAGACCCCCAACTTTCCAGGGAAAACAAAATCAAACAAAGACCACAACTCGGAAAGCTTGTTCTGAATCGGTGCACCTGTCATTATAATACGGTGAACCGTTTGGAGCTGTTTGCAGACCAGAGTAACTTCAGCATTTGGGTTCCGAATACGATGTCCTTCATCTAAAACTGCATATCCCCATTCTATGTCAAGTAATTTATCCCCTAATATACGAAGTTGCTCGTAAGTGGTAATAAGCAATCCAGATTCTGACCCTACAACACGGTTTATCAAGGAATCCCATTTCTTCGAGGTTTTAGACAGTAACTTTTCCTCACTATCACTGTCCAGGGAACCTTCGCTCTCATAATCACTTTCACAAGACTTGGACCTCTTCTTCCTATTATTCAGATCCTGAGCCGAATCATGAAGTGCATCCACCTTAAAGCTCGGGTACCATTTCTGGGCCTCCCTTTTCCATTGTTGCAAAAGTGTGACTGGGCAGACAATAATGCTCGGTTTATACATGCCACTAAAATGCAAAGCACCAAGAAAAGATAAGACCTGGATGGTCTTTCCCAGCCCCATCTCGTCTCCGATAATTCCTCCTGCTCTTTGGCAATGCAATTCCCATAGCCACTGCACCCCCACTTTCTGATAGTCAAATAGTTGATCAAAAATTCTTTCTGGTATTTTTAATCCACCTTCAAGGATTACATAATGAGCTCCATCATCATCTTCATCTTCAATATCCTCTTCCTGCTCTTCTTCTTCTTCACCACCAGAAGGGGATTCCCGAATACCCTCTGCAAGATTACAAAACCAAAAAAAAAAAAAAAATTCATATGACAGATCATGCAAGATTCCCCCCAAAAAAAAAAAAAATAGTCGGTGAGAAAAACATAAAAAAATCCACCAGAAATCGTCTGTTGTGATGGAAATTTAGAGGTGTCATGAATGATTCAACCAACACAAATTGCATAGCATACCACTTCCTTCCAAATGATTTTCCTCTCGCTCTATGCGCTTTTGCCACCTCTTGTCAGGTAAAGGCCGTCTTGTTTTCCTTTTGGGATTCTTGCTTTTCTCTTCCCCAGTTTCTGAAGGCTGGTGAATCTTCACGGGCCTTTTTAGCCTGTGGAAAGGAAAAGTGGGTGCGTCAAGCTTTGGTAGAGCGTCTGGCTCAAGCAGCTTGGTCGTTGGGCGAGCTTTTGCAGCCTCTGCCATCGACTGGACAACTTTAGCAACAGCACGTGTAGCAAAATCATCATTTCTGCTTTCATCTGCGGATATGTTGCTCCGCCTCTGAGACGGCCCTGGTTCTTGGAGACAGCGCTCAAAACCCTTAAGCTTATGAAAAGGAGTTAAAATTCCTTTCCGAACTAACTCATCCCGTTCCTAGTACATCAAAAGAGCACAGACAGTTATCTTCTTATCTCATTTGTAAAATATTTCAAATATCCGCACAAACATGAAATTCATCATGTAATTTCCTGAAAAAAATTTACAAACTTAGTGGGTTAAGGCTTATAGAACTGTGTTAACTCACTGTTTCAACAAAGCCCGTAGAAGCCGCATCCAACACCGCATCGAAATCAGCATCGTCATCAAACGAGACAGTCTTGAATCGCTTCTTCGAACTTTTCCCCGTCGTTCTAACTCTCCCCCCCTTCCTCTTGGGCCTCGCCTCTTCCTTGATAATGCTCAATATCAACTTATCATGATCAACCCCTTTCGACGGTCTCCCCTTGCGCAAAACCGAAAGCTCCTTCTCAATCAGAGCCCTCGTCTTCTTCAGACTCCGCAGCCGATCAGCAGCCAAAGCATGCTGCAGGTCCAGCTCGCCACCCGAGTCTCGAGCGCCGTCCTCCGCACGGCATTGCTCCGAACCGTCACCATCCTCATTTGCGGGTTTGACAGTTGAAGCGACCGCGTCGATTTCAAACTCTACCGCCCTCAATTTACTGCACAGTTTTGCCTCGTTGCCCGACGAAGATCGATCAATGCTGCCAACTGACCTCTCCACAGCATCCTCCTCATCCCCAGTACCTTCCCCAACTTCACTACACTTCCCGCCATTGTTTATCGCCTTTCAACATCCAACACCAGAACATTTTCAGAACAAATCTCAGGCAGCACAAACAATGTCGGTACAGAAAAATGCAATTTATCAAAATCAATACCTGAGATAATATGTCACGCTCAATATCTTCGGGATTCGCCGACGTTACGCCCAAACTGCTCAGCAAAACCCTGTCCTCGTCTTCCTCCATGGAAATTCCTCTCAATCGCTCCACTCAATGTCCATGGAATTGGAACCTGAAAGAGTCAAAATTCATAGAAATTATAAAAATAAAAATAAAAATATTACACTCGCAATTCAAAACCTAAAATTGCAAGCTTAACTTTTTTTTTTTTTTACAAAATTAGCTTCGAACCACATTCAAACCAAGCCAAGCCAAAAAAAAAAAAGATCGAATCGAGACTTGAATCGCCACCGATTCAGTATCAGAGGTATGAGATTTTCGTGAGAGAGAAAAAAAATCACCAAAAAAATTTGAATCGAAACTCGAAACTCAATGTACTGAACAATCGAAGGCGAGGGATCTCTCTATCCCTCGCTTCCGTTTGGCGGGTTTTGCCTCTTCCGTTCGGTTCTTTCGCCTTTGTTCCTTCTCTGGATTTTCTCTAACGGGCGCAAGAAGCGTACGTTGGCTAACCTACGCACCCAGCTTCTTTGCCAAGCCACGACTTTTCAACCTTGACTCACGTGGCTGGTCGAGAAACCGCCACGTGTAAGCTCACTTTCGTCGGCGCTCGATCCCAACTACCCGCCACGTGTAAGACTCTCATTGGCCGTATGGGCTCGACGAAGAAGGTACATAATTGGGGCGGAGAGCAGACGATCCACGCCGAAAATGGCCGAGAATGGGATCAGTGTGCGCGCAATGCAGTTCGCGTACGACGGTCAACCGCCGCTCTTCGCCGACTTCAGCCTCGACGTCTCGCCCGGCTCTCGCTGCCTCCTCGTCGGCGCTAACGGATCTGGTATCGCTGTCTGTTTGTTTCCCGAGAATTTGAGAAGGAAAATGGGTTTGAGTGTTTTTTTTTTTTTTTTTTTGGAGCAGGGAAGACGAGCTTGCTGAAGATTGTGGCGGGGAAGCACATGGTGGGAGGGAGAGAGGTGGTTCGCGTGTTGGGCTGCTCGGCTTTTCACGACACTCGCTTGGTTTGTGGCGGCGATTTGGCCTACTTGGGTGGCTCTTGGAGCAAAACCGTCGGCTCGGCTGTGAGTTTCCTTATAAATGCCACTTTAAATGCTCTGTGAAATGAAGCGTTGTTACGGTTTTGAGCTCCAGATACGAAGCCAATAAGTGGGTTTTTCTTTTGTTCGTTAACGTTGCAATGCCTCTTTTGTATCGCGTTTCTGTCGATAGGTTTTAGATAAGAGACATTTAGTCATTTGACTTGCCAATTGTTATTAAAACAAATCCCAAGTCTTGGGGAGGAGACAGACGCGTTATGAGCTCTTTGTTTTTTGGTTTGTTTTTTCACAAAATACAGGGAGAGATTCCTCTGCAAGGAGACTTCTCGGCGGAACATATGATATTTGGAGGTGCGTGATTGGCTGTGTAATCGACTTCTCAATTTCTTGATCGTCTTGCATATATGTTGCGTTTTGGAATTTGGATGGACATTTTGATTCGATGTTTGATTAAACTCTAGTTTTTAAAATGGCAGTTGAAGGGGCTGATCCTGTTAGGAGAGAGAAGTTGATTGAGCTGCTTGATATTGATCTGCAATGGAAGATGCATAAAGTGTCAGACGGGCAGCGGCGTCGGGTCCAAATCTGCATGGGACTTCTTCACCCTTTTAAGGTACGATTGGATTACGAATGTGTACGATTCCATTTCCGGCATAAACGGTCGGTACACTCAAACTCGGGGAATATCCAACAAGATCCAGAATCACAATCATATAAATTTTGAGCCGTAGTGATCTCTTATTATCTAGTGAAAGTCGGGGATCGGGTTAAATACCCGTACACCAACATTGTGATCAGTTTCCAACCAGAACTGCCTTTGATGACTTAACAGGTTCTTTTGCTCGATGAAGTGACAGTCGACTTAGATGTCGTTGCTAGGATGGACTTACTCGATTTCTTCAAGGAAGAATGTGAGCAGGTATTCCTCGGATCGTTCTGTTCTTTATAAGATCATCCATGTGCATATGTACACATTAGATGTGAAAATAATAGGGAGACAGTACATGTGCCAATTGGATCTGGGAATTAATTTGATGCTTTAATCTTCGAATATTTTCTGTGGCATGACATTTGTATAATGTGATGTTCTGTTCTCTGGTTACATACATGGAGTTTTTCTACCTCGTCACTCGCTTTGTTGTCCCCAGTTGTACATCAAGTGTCGAGTTGTTGATCTCTTGTTGTTAATATCTTACAGAGAGGAGCTACAATAGTATATGCGACCCATATATTTGATGGGCTGGAGACATGGGCAACACATCTGGCATACATCCAAGACGGTGAGCTAAGGAGGGCAGAGAAGTTATCAGAGATTGACGAGTTGAAGAGCTCGGCCAACCTTTTGTCTGTTGTCGAGTCTTGGCTGCGCTCTGAAATCAAGCGCGAAAAGACAAAACCAGTCAACCCTCCTCCCCAACTCCAGAAGACCTCTCCTTTTGGTACTTCTCCTTTCGTTTCATCGAGACACATGGCCTACTACCGTTGATTTCTCAGGCAATCCATATTGCAAATAAGTCTCAAATTTACATGTAATTTTTGTTCCTTCTCTGTGTAACTCTTGCTTAATCATGTTGTAATTTTCCTTTAAAATTTTGAGGAAGCGTAATTCGACTTTTACTGTGATAAATGTTAAGTTATTATTCATATCATTAATTAAGCCTTAATAAAAATAATATGTTTGATCAATAAAAATAATACGTTTGATCAATATGATATTGTACTCTAGTTTTGGCTTGTTGGGTTTTCTAGCATAAGTTCTTGCCAGTCAGTGTCAACTTTTGTTTCGGATAGAAGCAAAAGCAAACAATGGAGGACCTTTTGTTTGCTTTAGCAGAAAAAATGGAGGGCCTTGTATATGTAGCTTAATAGCTTAACAAAGGGACATGCCATCTGAATTGTATATGTATCTTTCTGGATTGTACGACCTGCCATCTGAATATACGTATTCTTATGATTCAACTTTGTAATGTGTGAGACATTACCATCAAATCGCTATAAAATATCCTCTTTGTGTCTTATAAAGTTGGCTTAGAGGTTGTTTATGCCAATGCTTTATAAACGATGTATAACCATGCATATTAGAATAATATTATGGTGATGAAATAGTAGTTTTTGGTTTTTACCCATATGAAACAATCAAGTTTTTGATAAACTTAAAAGGTGGATCTCTTAAAAGAGCCAATGACTATGTCTCTAAAAAGTTCTTAGCTGTATCTTAATGTTTAGCAGAAGATGAGTATGAAAAACGTAAATGCTCTCTTTGTACTTGTTTTTGCTGTGTGTGTGCGTGTTCCTTTTTTTTTTTTTTTTTTTGTGTGTGTGTGTGTTATTGGCTAAAGAATATTTATTTGTTTTGATAGTGTACAAAGTAACATGGTAAGAATAAATCCAGTTGTCTTCTCTTGCCCAACCACTTCTTGCGGTTACTATCTGATGGCAATAGATCTCCAACTTTCACCACTGAAAACAGAAAAACAGGCACTTTCAGTCAAATCTAGTTTAGAAAATTGTTCCTCTCATGCTTCTATAACTTGGTTCCACCAAAAACTGTATATTTGGGAATTTTTACCCAAATTGGATGATTTGAAATTTGGGTTTGTTTGAGCTGTTTCACAGTTTTGGCTCTTTATGCACAAAATCTCAAGAGACTTAAAGAAAGGCACATTTGTAGACACGTATATCTATCTATATGTGTTTGTGGGGATTAGACGTCTATAATCAACTTTTTTGGGTGACCCTTTCCAGAAAAACTTCTTGTTCTATGTAACTTTGCGATGTGTCCTTTTACTTTATTTCTTTTTTTCAGTTCATGTACACGTTTAAAATGGTCCCACAATGTCCTCATTACAAGAAACCTTTCAACACGGCACTGTGTCTTTCTCTATATGTTTGGCTTTTGTCTGCTTCTACTCTTTGCCTTCTAAGAGAGTTAATCTCTGGTTTAAGTACATGATCAAAAAATAATAATAAAAAAAATAAAAAAAATAAAGTTTAAATAGAGATTAACGAACCCACTCTCTCACCAAGAACATAATCTGTGGAAAAACAGGTTTGTATTTTGTCATCATTGAACTTTGTTAGCGAGAGGAAACTTTTTCAAATATAAATTTATCATTAGTGATACAAGTTATCTACTTATGCCTCACTTAATCCACTCACCAAGATAATTAGATACTTAAACTGAGTGCGGGCTGTGGTATTTTAGCTTTAAGGTGGTTGCCTTGATGGAAAATTTTGGCATTTCTTCACCAATAAATAAAAGGCAAATTCTAATTTTGTCCTTTTTAATAACTTTGCAATGACATGGTAATCCCTATCTTTTTTGGGAGTAGTGTTACACAGACTAATCCCTTTTACATTCGTAAAACTAAATGAGAGGATTAGATTGGATAGTGTCTGCATTTGCAGAAACTAATGAGAGAACTGGATTGGATATATTAAATTCTAGTCATATCCAATTTTACTCTATCCAATAAATTATATACACGATGTTATTCACAGTACGAAGACATAATTTTGTTTTCGGGGGACCGAGAGCACTTCTGGAAGGCAAGCAAAATAACGGTAAAGCCCTCAAATTTTATTATATATCTCAAGCAAATAAAATATTTTGATGAATATTTGAGCAATTTTTATTCTCACTTTTGTCTATAAATAAACAATCAACATCGTACATTTTCACCACACATTTTTTCCTTCTCCCTTGTCCTCTACATCAGCCCTCTCTCTCTTTTTACCTCTCATTCCGGCAGCCATCTCTCTCTCTCTCTTTCTAAGTTTTCCAAAAATTCCTTCAAAACTTCAAACACTCGTAACTTTCTTATTCGGTGTCCGATTGATGCATATAAAATACCATTAGAAAGCTCTCGGCGAGAAGAACGCGTTAAGGGGCGGAGTGTAACCGGAAAACCCCGGAGTTGGCCGGAAAACTGCCCGGAAAGTTCAATTTTTGTTAGTTTCTTTGTTCTCTCATTTCTGGGCTGATTTTGGAGAAACGGACACCGCCATTGTGCTCGGGAGGGTCCAAGCTATTGGCAGAGAAGAAGCCGCGCCACCACCGTTTGTCGCCGGGATCCACGCCGCCACCGCCGCCGCTCCTCCCTCGCCGCCGTCGTGTTTCGCCGCCGACCACCTTGGTTGAATTGGAAGATGAGTTTTGAAGAGGACGTCATGGGCAGCAAAACTCCTTAAGAATTACTGCGATCCGACACTCGGTGAGTTTTTAATTTTGATTTGAAGTTTGAAACTTTATTGATGAAATTGCACACGCCGTGGACTTTATTTGCTAAAATTAACATCGTCATTGGATTCAGAAGGGCCGTTATAAGTAGGGTAAGCTTAACACAGGTCTGGAAAGTACTCGGTTAGTCGTCTCGTTTTACGTGCCAGAAACCAATTATGTTCGAAACAGACCTCATACTTCTGGATCTCCGATTCGAGAACCGACACCACCGTTTGACTCGTTTTGATGTACTGATCGCTATGGTGGACTCCGTTTGTGCAGATTCTACTCAGAGAATTGCCTCAATTTGCATGTCAATTTCGCCGTGCGGGTCCATCGGATATCCTGATAGCCTCGGTCTCTGATCGTTGAGTGAAGACAATCATTAGACTTGATTCGATGAGACAAATCTAACGGTGACCTCTGTTTTGCATGATTCGGCTCCAGTGAAAAAGTCACCAATTGGACTCTTCTTACACGCATATCGAGGTATGAGTTATGTTATCAAATTTTGTCTTTTTATCTTATATGTATTATAAATGTTAGTAAATGATTTTTTTGGGCTGTTGTTGAGTATATGATTGATTAGTAACAATGTTTATGGCTCGAGTAAATTAAATATACCTAATTTGACTAATAGTTGCATATGGTTAATGAGAAACTGAGTAAATAATTAAATTATTATTGTGATCAATTGTGACGATGGTTGTGAGATCGTGAGTGTCGATCTCGATTTATTTACAACATATGACTATAGAATTGGACGCGGGCCCTCGACGCTTTGATGTGACTTTTGTGTTTGTGATTATGCTGACAAGTGGCTAGTTGTTGCGCAGTATGCATCGGGATGACCTGACACAATACTCAAGGTACTGGACGTAGCATAAGAGGACGGTTTGAGAGCTTACAACGCATTGGTCGTCTCGACGTATTTACTTTCACTCCCTTCAAGTATTTACTTTCATATTTATCATATTACAACACAAAATAATATTGTATTTTATTCTATGGCTTTCAATATGACTATTTTAACCCTCAGCTCAATTAGTATTTTCGTTATAACCCATACAACATCTTTGGAATACCTTAAACCCTTCTTTTATTTGGCCAAGTCATCTAAACTAAATAAGGTGGCCCTACTTTTATATGCTTTTAACCGGTTGAGCAAGTACAGTGTATTGCTTTTTTACCTAACACGAATGCAAATAAATGGACTGACCAGTCCTTTAAAAATGTGCTTGCCTGACCACAGATTCCGCCTTTAACTAAAAGCAAAAAATATATATATATATTTTCTAAATAAAAATTTAATATTTGACACACCATACTGTTGACTTTAAGCTCAATGGTTAATTTTTCAATATTTATTATTTCTTTCCAAAATAACACCCCTTAGAAAGAGAAATACTCACAGTAAGCAGAGAAATGAAGCTATACGTGAAAGCCATCGCTTAAAGCAAATCTTCTCGGGTCAATTTCTCGCAAAATCCAACTAATCACCAGAATGGAAAACGCAAAAAAAAAAAAACTATTATTAATTTTAACAAACAAAATAAAACAAAACAAAACATGACATGACATTTGGATATAAATACAGACAAGACCAACAGGAGCGAGTAGCGTGATAGGATTCAGGTTCAGACTAGAGAATCGCCCACACAACAAACAGCGAACCATTCATTTCATTTTGTCACATTTTCCTTCTTAAATAAACTCTACTCTTTAGCTGTATTGCTCGAAAATTGCCTCCAAAAATGGCGTAGCAACTCTCAATCTGTGTCAAAAGACTGCCGATTGTTTCACGTGATAATCACAATGCTCAGCCTCTCTCTGATTTTGTTTTCTTGTTCTTTTTACGGAACATGAAAAATCCATGGCGTTTTGGATGTGTTTAGACTGTTTTTGGTTTCCAAAGTTGGCTATTATCAGTATTATTTAATTGAATTGATCATCAGGCTTTTGGAATCTCTGTGAGTTTCAAATGAAGGTTAAATTAGATGTGAAAATTGGATTCAAAATATTTGCTCTTGCTACAAAATTAAGATTTTATTTTTAAAACTCTATGGATATCAATGCATTTGAAATTCAGTTGTACGTAGCGGCGTTTTGAGGGAGACTAATTTGGCGTGATTTAGGTTATGGCATCGATGGAAAATGGATTTCGATGGTCATTGAGGGATGATATTGTTTCCTGTTGACAACACGGCCGTCACTGGCTAAAAGGAAAGGGCAATGGATTCAGCGAGGAGCTGGTTTCACAAGCTCCAACCGCGTGAAAAGCTGAGAGGATCGACCAAGAAGAAAGAGACTTGTTCGGACGACAACAGTGAGGATTCTAATTCGCAGATGGACGACGAAGCTCTTTCCAACACCACGAAGCAGAAGGTCGCCGCGGCCAAGCAATACATCGAGAACCACTACAAGGAGCAGATGAAGAATTTGCAGGAGAGGAAGGAACGGTATGTGTGTGTATATGTATATACATATATGGTTCTTGCTTTGTAGCTATGTAAAACTATAATGTCAACTTTGCCTTAATTAGCTCTCTTGGTTGTGTGTTTGTCATAGAAAGATTTCTTCTTAGGCATATTATTTTCTTCTATCGATTCTTTTCTTGCACTTTGTATTTTCACACTTTTTTTGCTTTTGCCGATTGGTACTAAAATTAAATATTAGTTAAGCATTTTATGAATTGATTCTTTTCTATGACTGGTAATTATTATTATTATTATTATTATTATTATTATTATTATTCATCCTCTCTAAATGATCCATTTTGTGAAGTAGTTAGTTTATTTAAATTTTGTGAATAAAGTTATTAACTTAGATGCTCTAAATACGAAGTTCATTTGTTGTCAAATTTCATAGTCAAGTATTATTATAGATAGCTCTATTTAGTAGAATATGTCTTTTGTTACTTGTGTAGAGTTGTTCCGTTCATTATTTGTAGATTATAGAACAATCCTTTTACTATAGTAGGTAATTTCTTGAAGCATGATAATATAACTAAGTTATTCCCTTTCTGCACTTGCAATTAATGCTCAAAGTAGTTCTTCTGCATATTTTACTCATGCCTGGAAAAATATTTGACCAACCACTTTTTAATATAGCTCAGGTTAGCTTAATGTGTCAATCATGTATATGGAAACTAGTTTCTGTAAATATGATCGTTGGAACCGAGTATTGATAGTTAATACACATAACATTTTCAACGCACTTTTTCTCTACACAGACGGAACATATTGGAAAAAAAATTGGCCGATGCTGATGTCTCTGAGGAAGACCAAAACAACCTTATTAAATTCTTAGAGAAGAAGGAAACAGAGTACATGCGCCTTCAAAGGCACAAAATGGGAGCCGATGATTTTGAGTTACTGACAATGATTGGCAAGGGTGCGTTTGGCGAGGTATGAACTTTTCTATAAGACATTATTTTGTCTTTTCTTTCTCATTTCTATCATTTTGTTTGAATGCTTCTGTATTATATTATCAATTTAGTAGGTTTTTTTACTATGCACACTCGTTACTGGTCATGTGCATTTTATCCAGGTTCGTATATGTAGGGAAAAGACTACTGGTCATGTATATGCCATGAAAAAGCTAAAGAAATCAGAGATGCTTCGTAGGGGTCAGGTATGCATTCAACTGGCTGCTTTTGATTTTTAGATATTAAAATATACTAATATTTACATCTACTAGTTTTTTTTTTTATCTCTAGGTTGAGCACGTAAAAGCTGAACGAAATTTGCTTGCTGAGGTTGACAGTAATTACATAGTCAAGCTCTATTGTTCATTTCAAGATGACGAGTTTCTTTATCTTATTATGGAGTATCTACCTGGAGGAGATATGATGACTTTACTTATGAGAAAGGATACTTTGACAGAAGATGAAGGTCGCTTTTATATTGCAGAAACCATCTTAGCTATTGAATCTATCCATGAGCACAATTACATTCATAGGTTTGTTTAGGACAAGTTTCATGATCTAATTTTGTGTTTTGACATGGCTTAAATGATTAATTTCTTTGATTAAAGACTAAAGATTGATCTTATTGGTGTTACTTGGTACAGGGACATAAAGCCTGATAATTTACTACTTGATAGATATGGACATCTGAGACTATCTGATTTTGGACTATGTAAACCATTAGACTACAATAAACTCCAAGAAGAGGATTTTTCGGTTGGGAACAATTCAAATGGGGTTGCACAATGTGATCCACAGCACTCCGCTCCAAAACGCACCCAGCAAGAGCAACTTCAACATTGGCAGAAGAATAGGAGGATGCTTGTAAGCACTAAAGACCATTTGTCCTTTAAGTTCTTTTCTTTCCTCTGAAATATTTATGAAGTTGGGTAACCCACACTGCTTCGTGTTATTAGTTTTAATTCTTTCCACATGAATTAGAGACAATATTTGTATGGCCTTTCTTCTATACTTGCTTTCTTTAACTCATGTTCGGTTGCTACAGGCTTATTCTACTGTCGGCACACCTGACTACATTGCCCCAGAGGTTCTCCTAAAGAAGGGTTATGGGATGGAATGCGATTGGTACGTAGTTATGGTTGTTGAAAGCTTATTCCGCTATCTTTTTAGCACAGAATTCTTGTAATCTACCTCACTTCTTCAGATTCTTTTTGTGGTTTATTGCATAAAAACTTTGCTGCAAATTTACACGATGTGAGTTTTAGTTTTTGTGGACCACGGGTTCAAATGGTGAAAATTTCATGGCAAATGTAGGATGACAAAGATATTGTTATCGATATACAGGTGGTCACTTGGTGCTATTATGTATGAAATGCTAGTCGGCTACCCGCCTTTCTATTCTGACGATCCCATGTCAACATGCAGAAAGGTAAACTAGTAAGATATTACCTAAGTTTGTTCAACTATCTTCCTATTCCCTTGGAAAGAGGCAAGTAGGAAACTATCCATTTATGTAATAACGGTTTTCATCGTCCTTGATCATTTCTAGATAGTTAATTGGAGAACCCACTTGAAGTTTCCCGAAGAAGCAAATTTATCTCTAGACGCAAAAGATCTTATTACCAAACTCTTGTGTAATGTCAACCAAAGACTGGGATCAGGAGGCGCAGACAAAATAAAGGTGTTGTACTGTTCTATTATACTAAGAATTTTCTCACACATTAAATTGATAATACATAATTGTAATCACCTTGATGTCATGTCTTCATCAGTCTCATCCTTGGTTTAGTGGTGTTGATTGGGACAAGCTCTATCAGATGGAAGCTGCATTCATACCTGAGGTCAACGACGAATTGGACACTCAAAATTTTGAAAAGTTTGAAGAGGTATTGATGTCCCATGTTTCTTTTCGCTTCTCTTCTATGACACTACGATTTTTGGGAATGTCAAACATGCTCATGGTGCTTTTTCTTACTCATTGTGGGTTTGGCAGTCAGAAAGTCAAATGCAAACTTCATCTAAAACTGGCCCTTGGAGAAAAGTAAGCATGCAAATCTTATTTTTTAGCTTTTACTATATGTGAGCATCGTCATCAATATATTCTTAAATTCTAACTTTGGAAGCCTTCGGTTTTCTTTTTTTCCATATGTTCTACAGATGCTCTCCTCCAAGGATCTCAATTTTGTCGGATACACATATAAAAATTTTGAAATCATCAACGATTATCAAGTGCCTGGGATGGGTATATCTCCTTAGTCCTTTCCATGCTTGAGTTGAATTTTCATTTCTTATTGGCCTTTTAGATTCTTGTGTGAATGCCTTACTTTCTTTGGTTTAAAAGGCTCACCTTTGTGTGCAATAGCACAAACAAGAAAATTACAAAAAACTATACTATAATTTTTAAATAGAAAAAGATATTGCGTGAGTTAAAAAGAGAAATGATACAGAATTAATTAGCTGGTCAATGGTATATTTTTACATTCAGAACATGTGTAAGAATAGGTTATAAGCCATAGAACGACAATAAGCTGTCACCTATCTGTTTATTTTGAACTTTTACTATTGGAAATAATCTGATTATTTATTTAGATGCTTTTCCATTTGCAGCGGAATTGAAGAAGAAAAACAACAAACCAAAGAGGCCATCTATTAAATCCCTTTTTGGTAGGCCAGTAACTCTGTACATTTATAATAGCTTCCGAGTTGACATTGCATCTGTATTTGATTATTTCTATTTTCGCGGTATAACTAGAAATATCACTCATACTTTGACTCCTCTTGGGATTCTGCTAGGGACAGATAATGACTCTGAGGCACCAATGTCATCAGATACGCCTGGAAGTAATCAACATATGCAAGGGAGCTTTTTGAATCTCTTGCCTCGTAAATTAGAAGTATGTGAGGAGCATAAAGAATTCTAATTTGCAACTTTACTCAGCTACGCTGCTTTCGATCAATGGCTGGATGTTTTTCCTTGACTATTTCAATATCATCGGGAACTTTAAGGGTTCGAACACCCGTCGTCGAGGCTACACAAAGATATATGCTGTTTTTTTAAAGCAACTAATCGGAGCACATTGACTGACCAGAGAAAATTTATGGCAAGTTTTTCCATCTCGAAAAATGCACAAGAAAGGAGAGGAATATAGATTCTAATTCACTCCACTATCGATTTAAGTTATGTTATTATTTTTCTGCTTTCGTTTCGCTTTTCTTATACTCGCAATGAACCCACAAAATCTTGTACAAAGATATGTTGATATAACATTGTATTTGTATACTCATAATTAAATTGTAATAACACCAATATTCCTTGGTTAGTAGCCAAAAGAAAAAAATCAGAGTCATAGCTACATTCTTATCAACACAAAAATAGCTACACATTATTGACACAGTTTTTTCCTACGTGATTTATTATGTTGATAATTGCTGACCCATTGGGACAGTGAACACAGCGATGAGACGTCACATGAGACTGGGATTGATTTAGTTCTCTACTAACTGGCTAACTGCTATGTGTATCAAGATTTTTCACTGCTTCTGCTTGAATCTATAGTTCGCCGATTTTAGCTACTAACTTTAACCAATGATAGGTGTGTTTTATAAGGGATGTTTGATTTTTACTGCGATTTATCCACGATAAATTAAATATTTTTGAATTTGATTGTTTTTTAAATTATTAAAAAAAGTTAAAAATATCAAAAAATTTGTAAATTCAGCTACTTCAGTACTACTAGGCCTGTGAGGTTTATAGGGGGCATGTCGTAGTTGAATGTTCAGGAAAAGTTAGAAAGGCTGATTTAGAAAAATAATTAAATTTTGCATTTTATTTTAGGGATTGTTTATTTTGCAATCCAAATTAAAAAAACTGGTTTAAATCATTTTTATATAATAAAATTATAGTAAAATGTTATTTGAATCTTGTAAAAAAAAAAAAAACTAGAATGATGTGATAATTATGTATTAGATAAAATAAAAGTAGTTACATTAATAATTATATTTTGTAACTAATTAGTATAAATCACATCAATCTATAAAGGGTCAGTTAGGTAAATAGTCATTTTGGACTATGTGTTTTCAAAAAATAGCCACA
Source organism: Boehmeria nivea var. tenacissima (assembly GCA_018132145.1). Classification (NCBI taxonomy): domain Eukaryota; kingdom Viridiplantae; phylum Streptophyta; class Magnoliopsida; order Rosales; family Urticaceae; genus Boehmeria; species Boehmeria nivea. The sequence continues at coordinate 12,262,919 of CM030878.1, read as the reverse complement.
GTTTGAAAAAATTTAAAAATTAGCCATAACACACTGTAAGAAATTTCTGACAATAACAAAATTACACATAAAATATGCTGTAAGAAATTTCTGACACGTGTCAAAAATTTCTGAAAGGGCTAGTTTTTAAATTTTTTGAAACTGTGGCTATTTTTTAAAATCATTTTGTAAACAGTGGCTATTTTCTTAAAATTTCTATCTATAAATCATGCAATAAACGACAACTCTAGCATGCTGCAGCAACATATGAAAAAAGTAGACCCAGAAAACAGAGATTTTGTAAGATACATGACAATATGGAATCTCAACGTGGATAGACAAATCTTTAGATTTTGAATAATTCCAAATACATTCTCTGTTCTGTACACTCCTCTTCATTCTTCAATAGGCAATAGCGTAATATGGTGGGTCCATTTGCTGTTACATGATTGCCACTTGTTATTGCGTTATTACTTAGGCAATTTCAATTTTAATTATGTATTGTTTCGGGTAAACATCTTCACATTTTATTTTATTTTTTCAACTTTCTTAATTCTAAGACAGTATCTTTAAATCTCAATTATTTATATCACATTAAAATTCGCAAAATCAAATCATTTCATAATGAAATGATTGAGATATTTACCCGTAACAATCTATAATGTCACACTTTTCCTTGCTCACGTAACAATCTTTTTGTGAGGTTCCAAATTAATTATTGGACCAATGATTGTTAACCTATCAATTAGGATACATTATGGCGGATTTGCTTCAATAAGACAATATAAATTTAAATCACCTTTGATATTATTAGGGCTGAAAATTAAAACCGAAAAACCGAAAAAATTAACCGAATTTTTCAAAAACCGAAACCGAAAACCGAATTTTTTAAAAAACCGAAAATTCGGTGCTTAAAAACCGAAATAACCGAATTTTCGGTGCGGTTATTCGGTTTTGAATATTAAAAAACCGAATAATCGGTTTTTTAACCGAATTTTCAATTTTTTTAAAAAAAATCGTTTTTAACCGAATAACCGGTTTTTTACCGAATAACCGAATTTAAAAACCGAATAACCGAATTTAAAACCGAAAAACCGAATTTAAAACCGAATAACCGAATTTAAAACCGAAAAACCGAATTTAAAAAATCAAAAAATAAAAATCGGTTATTAACCGAAAAACCGAATTAAAAAACCGAAAATTCGGTTTCGGTAAAATTCGGTTTTTTTCCAAAAAAAACCGGTTTCGGTTATTAATTCCTAATAACCGAAAATTCGGTTTCGGTTTTTAAAACTCCCAAAAAACCGCATAACCGCACCGATTTCACCCCTAGATATTATAACGAGCAATTAAGAGCATCTTGAACGCAATTATAAATTTGTTGCAATCTTAAATTTTTAAGTTTGTATGCTAATGTTAAAATTTGACATTTTAGTTTAAAAATATTTTCTAATGCAATATTAAATTTGATAAATTTTATACATAATATGAAATTTGACAACAAATATAGCAAAATGCAAAAAAATTAACATTTAAAGTTGAGTATTGATTGATTACCTTTTAAATATTTAATTAAAAAATAATATCAAATTAAAAAAAGTTTTCTCTTATCAAAAAATCATTACTTCGATTGTTATCTTTTATAGTACTTTTTTATTATTTCTATTGTTTTTAAGTTTTTGCGAACGTCATGTTTTCTCGCATGATTACTTGAAAAGCTAAATAAAGTTATAAGCTTGAACAATATTATAAAGGGGCGTTGGAGCACTAATGCTCCACATTGTCTGTGGAGCACTAATGCTCCAAAATAAATCTAAACCGTTGAGAGGCATGAGGTGGCATAAAATAATCATTTACTTTAAAATCAATAGATGAAAAATCAGGTAGGCAATGGAGGGATACGTAGGGGTGGTCTAGAATTTTAAAAAATGGTAACCGGTAAAATATTTTATTCACATTTTCATTACTTTTTTTTTTTTTTTGTTTTTTCTCTCTTTTTGCGCTTGAATTCGAACTTTCAAGAAAACCATGTGAAGGATTCCAAACAAGGTTTCCCTAATGAGATAATATATACATGAAGGTTTTATTTTATTTTATTTTTTTTTGACAATAGATATACATGAAAATAAGCAGCAAGAGCAAAATAAAGATGCAAATCAGTAAAGTTCTTATAGAACAATGTTAAACCACTCCACATCATCAACCTTCACCTCATCAAACTCAGTAAGGCTACCAACTTTGCGACATTGTTAGATAAGAAATTGGCAGCTTTGGGCGGAAAAAAAATCGTTGTTGAGCCATCAATTTATACTAACTTCTAGCGGTCTTGTACAATCGCTGAGATTCCTCAAGAAAAAATGGCAAAAGTCCCATCGTGAATACTTAATAGCATCTATCGGGACTCGCGCATTACTTTCAAATATATTTACTTTTGTATCCTCTTTTTTGTTACTCAAACTTCAAATATCATTACTTCTACACTTACTATCATTACAATCAGATTTCTGTTAAAATATTCCTATCACCATGCAATATTACTATTTGACCCACAAATATCAATTCAAAAATTTTAATATCAAGACAAATTGTTGTAAAATTACCAAAATATCCACATTCCTAATTTCAATATTGGAGCATTAGTGTTCTAAAGTAATGTTATTGCATTACAGAAAAAAGCCTTATTATAAATTAAAAAATAGCTAATTCCGTAGTACTCCATACCAATCAGTACTCCACCTATACGTATAAGAGATATGTAAAGAATCATTACTACATGTTTTAATATCATTATTACACATTTTTTTAGTGTTATATTAAAACACTACTAAGTGAAGTATCGTAGAAAGGCCCTTAACTCCTACAACAAAATATGTATTATATAGCGAGTCATAACTCATTGGTAATTTTGTATATTTACCCCTTATTTGGGGTACTCATTTTGCTCATTCCATCTAATTTTTTGGGATGGAAAACATAGTTTGAAAATGATTTAGAATGATTTGAAAAAATGATATCGAATAGTTTGACTTTGCGAATTTTGAGGTGCTATAAATTGTTGAAATTTAAAGATATTGTATAGGGATTTGGAAAGTTGAAAAAATGGTTGAAAAAAAATGAAATAAAATGAGATAGATGATAAGATTAGAAAAATTGAAAAAAAAAAAAAGATTGAATGGAATGGAATGGGACGGGGAAAATGAGTGCCCAAAACAAAGGATTAACTTTAATTAGAGATCGAATCTTTCTTTTTTTTTTTTTCTTAATAATAATAATAGTGATATTCTTGCCAAAAAAACTGCCATATATATAGTTTTAGGTAGTGTGTCATTGGGGATCTAAGATTGGTTTTGGTGGGGCACAATATAAATATCAAATTTTATCTACGAAAGAAAATAAGCTAAGTAGGGGCCACAAGAAAAGAAATAAATGCATAAATAAGGACAAATTCGAAACGATAACTAAAAAAATATTGCAAAAGTAAGAATTTAAAATTGATCGTGTCACGTAACCCATTAGTCCTTAAGTTGGATCCGTTCTTGCATATTATGATTAACAGATCATTGGACTGCTTTAGAATGTTCATATATGCGATATTACCAGCTCCTTCATAGCTTCTAATCCCATTAAACTGCACAAAAATATAGGGGATCAGAGAAAACTATAAATAAAGAGTGGATAAAATTGAAAAAAAAAAAAAAGAAGAAACTTATAGCCATAAGTTATACATTGATAATAATTAGCCCAAGGCAATTAACTTGCCCATTTGTCGTGAATTTTCATCAATTAACAAAGTAATCCTTCAACTTTTGTTTTGGTCATTTGGCCGTCAGATTCACAAATTCATAGCAATTACGTCCAATCATTAACGAATGCGCAATGTAAACAATATGAGGCCAGCTTATTGAGAAACTAAACTGTCAAACAAATTACTACAGTTTTGAGAATTAAAGTGTCAAATTGCCCTTAATCTACGAGGTATTAAGTATTTTAACATGTTCCAAAAAAAATTGTATTTTCTGATGAACGAAAAGTCACAATAATATATATATTTTGTTCGATCGAATAATTAATGGGATAAATTTTATATTACAAAAACCTTAGGGAACAAATGTGAAATTTATATTAAACATAGGAGATAATTATAGCATTTACCCCACCAAAAAATTGTGGATGTAGTAGACCCAAAAACCCATTATCTGTTAGGTTATGACGGAGGTTTGAAGGTTTTTCTTGCTCAAATTTACTTTTCGTTGGGGTATGAGGGTGCAATTTTGGAATTCCATGGAATTCCATGGAATGAATTCATGGAATAATCATGGAATAAATAGTGCAATAGTCGGGTAAAATTCGGGTAATTACCCGGATTTTTTTTTAAAAATTAATTTTTTTTTGTCATGATTAAAAAATATTGTGGAATATATAATTTATCCGGGTAAAAATCGGGCAAAAAGCATTCCAAAATTTTTTCAGGTAAATCCCGGGTAAAACCTGGGTAAAAAGCATTCCAAATTTTTTTTTTTAATTCCGGGTAATTTTCGGGTATATACCCGGATTTACTATCCGGGTAATACCCGGATTTTACCCGGTAATTCCACCGAGTAAAATTTTACCCGGTTACTATTCATTCCATATTTGCATGCCTAGGTATGAGGGGTAATGGGGTCAGTTTGGCATTGTAACGCCTATGATTATAAAATAATTGCTACGAACTGTACTTTAAAATGAAGTTAATTACTGAAATTCAATATAGAAAGGCACGGTTTGATAAACTGTACTGTTAAAATACTGTGAACATCTATAATTATAGAAAATAATGGAAAATTTTGAAAAATATCACTTTTCGACAAATTATTCAAAAATATGTCATTCAAAAAAAAATTGCAGTCCATGTCACTTTTTAGTAGTGAGTTTGACCAAACTGTCTCCCCAATTTTTTTTTTTTTTTTTTTACAAATGAGGAAGACAAAAGAAAATAATCGGACAACACATTAATTTAATAATTAAAAAAGTGATATAACATGCAATAATGATATAAATTGTAAACTTTAATTCAGATGTGCATGAGATCAAATTTTATCAAAAAAAGGTTTTTAGTTAATAGAAGAGGGCGGTAAAAATGGCAGCAATTATCATGGTTCTCAAATTAGATACTGTGAATCAGAAACAGGTGGATATATCTTTTATAATCTAGAAGATATTGCAGACACTTGCAGGCTGCAGCGATGTCAATCACACCCTTAATATATACATTTGACTAAATCAAAGACCGTACGTCGGTTAATTTATATATATATATATATATATATTTGTCTCATATTATATAAATACATATCTATGATCTGTGCCTCTAAAACAGGCAAACCAGTGAAGAGTAAACATCTTTCGGTGCCCGAATAGATACATTACTATTGATTCATATATGAACTGATTATACAATTATAAGAACATGAAAGCGTGACGTGTAAGCTGAGACAAAAATTAATTGATAAGAATAGGGTATTAAGACATAGGTTTAGATATAACTAAACAGATTGATTTTGTCCAACTATATGAAACGGAGAAAAGTTCAAGTTTCTATTCTGGTTAAACAAATTATAGTTGCTTAAGGAAGACCAAATTCATGATATAACAAGTTCTTTATTTAACTCGTGATAAGCAAGCTGGAAAAATAATAAGAAGTATAATTTATTCACATGAACTGTCCTTAGCAATAAAAAGGCATTGATGTGTAATATATATATATATATATATATATATATAGTGGGTTAGTTGTTCTTTCCACGTCCCATTTTATAATAGTTGGATGTTTTCTTCATGGATTATTTGTCTTTCTCTGGAAACCCATGACTTATGTTAAATATATATAATATAAATATATCTTAAACTATACTCCTAGCAAATTAACGAGATTATACATCAACTTGAGCGACCTAAGACTCGTTTAATAAGTAAACATAAAATCACTACCACACTGACGTGGAGCCGTTTTGTTCTCTCTCTCGTTGTCGTTTTCTCTCTGTCTCGTTTATGCCGGCGATCCTTAATTAATCACGATTAATTAATTAATTTTGAACAAATACCATAAATAATCAATTAATAATGTTACGTCACTGATCACATAAACACATCCACTAATCCACCTATAAAACCCTCCACGTACCCTTCATTAAATCCCTCCCCAACATCTTATAATTAATTTACTAATTATGAACATCAGTAGTAGTGCAAACAATATGGTTCATGGCAATTCTAGTCTTGATATGATCATCCAACCACCCCAACAGCATCATGATCATCACCACCAGCCCTGGAACTCCACCGGTACTACCGTGGGGCTGCCCGCACTGGACCGAAACGAGCTCTCCGAGTGGGTCGAGCAAATTACCAAACAGCTCATCGACGACGACGCCGTAGCCTCGCCGCCCGGCGAGGACAGTTTCGTCATTTCCACCGCCGATCACTTGCTCAGGCCGAGAAAAATCCCCCGAAGAAATATTAATGGCTCTCCGAACGAGCCGCAATGGCTCAACAACAACAACAACGAGGAGTTTCAACGAACTCGCTCGTTGTTGTTGACTGACCCCAATGCAGGTGCGATCAGCCCTGATAATTCACGCGCCTTGAGCCTGATGGCTCTTCTCTTCGAATCCGCCGTGGAGATCTCCGTCGAAAACCTCGGCGAGGCCCGGCGGATCCTCCTCGAGATCGCCGAGACGGCCTCGCCCCACGCGCCGTCGTGCGCCGAGCGCGTGGTGGCGCACTTCGCGCAGGCGATGACGTGTCGGGTGGTGAGCTCGTGGCTGGGAATCTACAACCCCGCCCCGGCCCACGCCCGGCACCGCTCCCTGATGGTCAATTACCAGAATGCCCTCCTCCACAGCGCCTTCCAGGCCTACAACGCCGTGTCCCCTTTCGTAAAATTCGCCCACTTCACCTCCAACCAGGCGATCCTCGAGGCCTTCCACGGCCAGCCGCGCGTCCACGTCGTCGACCTCGACGTCATGCAAGGGCTCCAGTGGCCGGCGCTCTTCCACATCCTCGCCACGCGCGCCGAGGGCCCACCCGAGCACGTGCGGCTCACCGCGGTGGGCCCTTCGGCGGAGATCCTCTCCCAGACGGGGAGGCACCTCGCCGGGTTCGCGAAGCGGCTCGGGATCTCCTTCGAGTTCAACCCGGTGGCGAGGAAGCCCGGGGCCGACGGCGTCGACGCGTCCACGTTCCAGCTCCGCCGGGGCGAAACCCTAGCGGTGCACTGGCTGCGGCACTGCCTCTACGACGCGACGGGGTCGGACCGGAGGGCGATGGGGCTGGTGGGGGAGCTGCGGCCGAGGATTTTCACGCTGGTGGAGCCGGACATGCTGTCCCACGGCGGCTCGTTCCTGGACCGCTTCGTCGGGTCGCTGCACCACTACTCGGCGGTGTTCGACTCCCTCGGCGCCTGCGCCGCCGCCGACGACGAGAGCAGGCACGCCGTGGAGCACTGCCTGCTGTACCGCGAGATAAACAACATGCTGGCGGTGGGCGGGCCGGCGCGGAGCGGGGAGGAGAAGTTCCCGAGCTGGCGGCGGGAGCTGCTGGCGGCCGCCGCGAGGGGTGGCGGTGGCTTCGCGCAGGTGGCGATGAGCGGCAGCGCGATGGCGCAGGCGCAGTTGATACTAAACATGGCGGCTGCCGGCGGCGGCGGGTATAGTTTGGGGCAAGGGGAAGGGTGCATTAGGGTTGGGTGGAAGGGGACGAGCTTGTACACTGCTTCTGCATGGACATATTGCAATACTATTAATGCTAATAATACTGCTCCTACTACTACTACTAATACTAATAGTCCTTTTGATCATTATATAGTTTCCACGTAGTTTGCAATATTATAATAATATGAGTGTTTTTCTCTTCTTTTATTTTGCTTTTTTTCAGAACATGTGTTCCATAGTCTATATATACAACACCGCGATGGTGTACGATACTATATATCTAAATCGTCATTAACTCGTTATATTTAATTTTTCATAAAACAGAAATTGAATCCCCAAAAAATAAATATGAAAAATCTGGAATCGTATAAATATTTTTGTTGCTCCAAAAAATGTTGCTTATATTTGTGCAGGACGGCTCTATTGCCACCCTTTACTCTAATCTTCATATTATTCAATTAAATTTATCCCAAAATAAATTTATTATGAAATCTTTCTTTCTTTCTTTCTTTCTTTCTTTCTTAAATCATATATTAAAAGAATAATTAATTAGCATATTTCCTTTACTTTAATATTGAAGATTACTTCTCTTTTGATAATCATCAACATCATCACATCTTTTATCTTTATTTTCGTTTAAAAATCAAGAAATATACGGATATATAATAAAGAATATTAAAACCACTAAAAACCACAAACCACGATTTAAAGAATTTTTATTAGTGAAACTAAGAAGAAGAAAAAAAGTCGGAAACCAAACAATCACTATGATGCAATTTCTTATTCATTTTCTCTGTACATGTTTGTATATGTATATGGACAAATGAGAGTTGTTTCAAAATTAAAAAAAAAAAAATCAGATTCCTTTTAGACAAATAAAAGAAGATAGAAAAATTATTTTATAAAAAATAAAAACAAAAACTACTTAAAGAAAGAATTTAAATATATGGCTTTTTACAATGGGAAGAATTTAGTAGAGAATCAATAATTGTAATTTCATACAAGATACTATTTTAGTAATAATGTATAATTTTGTGTACGTGAAGAGCAAAAAACAAGGGTAACAAACAGCAATTGATGTCCCTTTTGTATATTTATTAAAGGAAGTGACGACCATGAGGGCTCCGGATCCGAGTCACGGATGTCTTGGAGGATCGACGCGGAGGAGGCGGTGGACTCGGCCTTCCCGGCGAAGACGCTCTCGTCCCTCCGCTTCAGGTCCTTAGGCGGCTGCGGCGGCGATGACGGAGAGAGCCAAGACTAGGCGGTCTTCGCGACGACGATAAGGACGGTGGCGACGACCTCGAGGGCTCTGGATCCGAGTCGCGGAAGTCCCGGATGATCGACAAGGAGGAGGTGGACTTGATCACACGTACGTTCCCCGCGGAGACTTTCAACCGACGACGCCGCGACACTTCAACTGACATGACCAGCTCGCTGGTAGATTTGAGATCGTGTCGCAACTCCGGCGGAACTCGTTCTCTGTCATCGGAGAGCTGCGCAAATCAAAGAGAATTTTTTTAGTTTTTTTTTTTTAAGGTAAGAGGAGGAAAGACCGATGTCCAAATTAATTTTTTGTTTTTCTTGTTATTTTTTGGGAGTTGAACAAAAAAACGTGTAGTTGCAAGGTCAAATCAGGCATTATGGGTGGTGAATAACATTTGTAATTGTACATTAGGCTAGCAGTCTTGATGACTTTTTGGTGGCATGGTCGACAATTGTAGTGACGAGATTTCCGTGGCCGGTTTGTAAGGGTTAGAAAATAAGTTTAATTGCTTAAAACAACCCTGGAGTTTTAAAACAATAATTTTTTTTTCAAATTTGCATTTGCACTGTTTATGATGTTTCTTTGTAAAATGCAACATAATATTAAGCAACATATATTCCAATATTAGATACACACTTTCTCCGATTAGAAGATCTATCGTTGGACCGTTTTTAATTACCAATATTTGATCTGCTTGCTTTTATATATACATCCCTAACCCATTGAAGAATAGAAATATATATGTTGTCAAATGTCAATTAGCTGTCTTCTCTTTCAATTAAAAAAAACTTGATATAACTCATTTATTTTTATTTAAATATTTCTAAAAAACTTATAAAATAATTAAAATTGTATGAGAGACGACTAAAATAACAGTCAAATAAAGACAATGAATTTTTTTTCTCTACGGTGGGATGATATTGTTTAATAAGTCTGTAGGTCTACATGTCTCATTTGAACAGTTTGGTACACTGTGTCTGTGAATGAGTCTTTCCTCAGTGGGGTATTTACAATCACGAGTCTAGTGATGAATTGTCACTTCTCTAGTTTCGTTCAATCAGTTTCACTTATCTATAAAACCAGCCTGGAATTTCCACTCTATTAATATTATATATATTATATGGCTTGTCTAAAATTTTACTCTGCTGGTCTCATCTCCTACAACGGCTAAAATTAGGGGTTTGTCAAATTCATTGTATAGCGTAGAGAATTATTCCGATGAAAACTGCCAAAACAAAGTTTTACATGATTCATGGTATAGCCTGACATTTTTTTTAGGGAAATTATATTTTATTAAAATAAGAGAATCGAAATTGAGAAAATAGTTAATCTACATTGCCCTTTTGAGTTTGTAGTAATATAAATTTTATTTTCAATTTTTTTTAACTGAACATAAAGAACTTAATTGTGACCTTCTTTTAAAATATATGTACAATTTTCATATTGAAATTGCAAGCTTTATTCTGTTGCTTGAATAGTCTACGAACTAATAAAGTATATATTTGTACATTTTTAGAGATAAATTATATTTTTGATATTAAAATATCTTTTTATTCAATTTAAAAATGCAAATAATTTTCCCTTAAAAAAATTAAATACTTATGGAATTTTCTCATAAAAATTCATTTGGTAGTTTAACACAAAACACCGACAGACCAGCCCAAGTATTTTTCAATTTTTGTCCCAAGTAACGTGATAAGGTGGAAAATAAAGTAAAAGTAATTAACAAAAAGAGAAAATACAAGGAAATGAAACATGTAATACGTTATGCCTATTGGGTCTAGTTTTGGCTTATATACAAAAGGATAAATTTTATGAATGGCCCCTATAATAAGGCACTGTCCATATTTGGCCCCTAAAATATAAAACTTCTCAAATAGCCCCTCAAAATATAGTCGCAGCAGATTTGTGGCCCTCCCGTTACCTATTTTTGACGGAGATAACAGATCTTGGGGCAAAAAAGTAATTTTGTCTTTGTGAGTTAACGCAAACTCCATTTCGGGTTTGATTGAGTTAGAGGATTGTGGAGATGCGATTTCGTGTTTGAGGGACTGCAATTTGTGGTTGAAGGTAGTGAAATTTAAAGGGCTTTTGTTTACGGTGATATAAGCTTCCATCACAATGGCTATAGGAGATGACCCTGACAAAGTTGAAATCCCCGACTATGGTAAGTCGTTTTTGTTCTTTGATTTGGTTCATGGGTGTCTCATTTGTGGGTGTTTTTAGGTAATTTTGTAAGTGGAATAGATGGAAAGAGTATATTCTGTTGTTTATGGTTTGGAACACTGTTGTTTGGGACCACTTGAATTGTTTAAGGGTTTGGGACCACTTGAATTGTTTAAGGTGAAATACACTGTTGTTTGGGACCACTTGAATTGTTTAAGGGTTTGGGACGACTATTGTCGTTATGTGTGTTCGGAAAAGCTTTTGGCCGACAGTCCTCACATGCATTCCTTTATCCCATTGGTCATTTAAATGAGAAAAAATTTGTTTTTTTCCAGATATGGATATTTATGAGTTGGCTTGCCTGTTTATGCCTTTTGTCCATTCTATTGTATGCAGATCCAACATCGACTCTTTACACAATGAAGTTGTGGCATAATGGCCAAGTAGTGAGTCAGAATGGTGTTTTGGAGTATTGGGGTGGTGAGTGGATAGTGATTGATAATTGTGACTACGATAGAATGTCTATAATTGAGTTAGATGCTATTATAAAGGATATGTTGCATTATAAGGTAGCTGCTGTTTATTATGTAAAAGTACCTGGAATGGAGGATTTACAATATGTTGAGGCTGATGAGCAATTGCTCAAATGTTTAGACTACTGCTTGCTTTGTTCTAGGCTGGTGGAGGTGTTTTGTGACCATCCTATTAATCCTCCAGTAGGACCTCAATGTGAGAATGCTCGTTTAGAATGGACAGTTGAAGAGGAAGAAGAACAAGTTGAGAGCCATGAAAATATGGAAGCAGATCCAGATGAACAAGCTGAAGAGGAAGAAGAAACAAACTTTAGAGACTCTCCTTACGATCAATCAGGGGAAGACGAGTCTGCAAATGAGATGCCATGTGAGAACTTAGATGGTATCCGAAGAAAGATGAAGGGTATGAATGTCAATCTGGATTTTGAAGAAGGTTTTGTAGTTGACGATTCCGAATCAGATCCTGAGGTAGAGTTTGGTTGTAAGAAGTTTACTCGTGAAGCTGACAGTGATTCCGAGGAAGAGGATCAAGTGCCAGTAGCTGAACCTGAAGGGAGTAGCAGTAGGAGAAGACGGAGTAGGAAGGTACTAGATAACCTTCCTGAGTTTAATCCTGCCACAGACATGAAGCATCCGACATTTCAGCTTGGTTTGCTGTTTCCAGATGGGAATACTTTGAAACTCGCAATAAAAGAATATGCCATCCAAAATGGCAAAGACATTTACTTCAAAAGGAATGAGCCAGGAAGAATTAGAGCACAATGCAGTAAGGGTAAGGCGTGTCCTTGGGTGTGCTATGCTACGAAGAGAGATGACACGGAAGATTTCATCATCAAGACATACAACCCCGTCCACAAATGCTCCAGGTCAACTAAGAATCGATTTGCGACGGCAGACTGGTTAGCTAGCAACTATGCCACCAACTTGAAATCGAGGAAAGGATGGAACGTGGAGGATTTTATGAGTCAAGTAAAGAAGGATCATGTCATTGATGTATCAAGACAAAAGGCTTACAGGGCTCGACAGTCAGCAGAGGGTTTGTTAGATGGTTCTATTAAAGAGCAGTTTGGTGTTTTGTGGGAATACGCAGAGGAAATCAAGACATCAAACCCAGGTTCTACAGTACGATTCAAGACTGAACTGGATTCAGAGGGAAAACCAGTGTTTCAGAGATTGTATATTTGTTATGCGGCATGCAAACATGGTTTCAACACTGGCTGTAGGCGGGTAGTGTCATTGGACGGGTGTCATTTGAAGGGTCCTCAAAAAGGACAGTTACTGACCGCAATTGGTGTAGATGCAAACAACTCACTCTTCCCAATAGCTTTTGCAATTGTTGAATCAGAGTGCAAAGATAGTTGGTCATGGTTTCTACAAATTCTACGCGATGACATCAACATATACAACAGTCACCATTGGACGTTTATTTCAGATAAACAAAAAGGATTAGAGCAAGCACTGAAAGAAATGTGGAACTCTGAAGAAGAGATGGCCGAGCACAGACATTGCGCGAGACACGTCCAACAAAATTTCACCAAAGTGTTTAAGGGACAACACTTGAAGCTAAAGATGATGGCGGCTGCTATGTCGTGTACAGTGGCACAATTTAAATCAAACATGGAGGCCATTAAGGCAGCTGAGCCTAAGGCATACGATTGGTTGATGAGTAAAGGTCCTCAACACTGGTGTCGGGCGTATTTTCGAACCAGTGTCAAATGTGACATTGTGTTGAATAATTTGTGCGAAACTTTCAATGGCACGAACTCTATTCTAAGTGCTCGTGAAAAGCCCATTTTGACTTTGTTAGAACGTATTCGGCTGTACATTTTACAAAGGTTTACTAAGCAACGAATGGCCGGGAGTAAGTGGTTCTTAACCATTGGTCCACGAATCAGCAAGATATTGGAAAGATCTAAGCTTGAAGCAGCTTCTAACATCGTCTACTGGTGTGGTGCTTCTAACTACCAGGTTATTGACTTCCATGGGACATCATACAGTGTCAACATAGAAGCTTCATCGTGTTCATGCAACAGGTGGGATCTATCGGGTATACCGTGCAGCCATGGAATAGCTTGCATTTGGCACAAGCAACTAGAACCGGAGGACTTTGTCTGCGATTGGTACAAAAAAGAAGCTTACGAGAGAACATATGCAGGGATGATCATGCCAATTCGTGCACAACAAGAGTGGCCTAGTTCTGGCAACACACCAATAAACCCACCTCTGTATAAGAAACAACCGGGAAGGCCGAAGAAAGCCAGGAGATACGAGCATGACGAAGTCTTTCCATCTGGTAGTACTAAGATGCGGAGAGTATATAACAAGCTCCACTGCAAGATTTGTGGTCAAGAGGGCCACAACTCGAGAACTTGTCCTACCAAGTCACAAACTGAGGTTCACTACTATTTCTTTTAAACTCATTAAAAAAGGTGTTGGCTATTGGCATTTTAGTCATCCTAATTAACATTTGAATTGAATTGTAACAGTCTAGCGGACCGCGTCAACAAACATCCAAACAAGCAGCTCCTTCAAATAACCAACAACCCAGCAGACCGCGTCAACAAACATTCACAGAAATACCTCCTACAAATAACCAACAGCCCAGGGTTACTATCAGCTTCATAACCATTCCTTTCTTTTTGTTTATGATGACTGTTACAAGTGTAACTGATAATTAATCTGTTTGTAGGTATCTCCAAGATTCAAATATCCGGCCATGAGAAATGTGTCACCGAGGTTCAAGTCTGCAGCAACAAAGAAGACTCCTGCTCTAAGTGCAAGAAGGTTGTTCCCTCATAATACCAACAATGAAGATCCTTCACAAGCGTCCCAAATCACTCAAGACAAATAGCATCTTCTAATAGCAAGACTCTTTTTTTTTTATAAACTGATCATTGCAAGGGCAAACTCATATATGTAATATTGTGGTATTAGACAGGGTATATGTAATATTTTTGGCCCTAGACAGGGTATATGTAATATTGTGATATTAGACATGTCATGTTGTCATTTTGATCTAATGAAAGACATATTTATCTCACTGAATATCAAACTCATATATGTAATTTTGATATTAGACATGGCATGTTGTCATTATCTCACGAACATATTACATTTAATAGTTAATAAGGAAAATTTAATAGTACAGACATATTTATCCTCAAAATAGTTAATAATTAAGCAAAGTTTAATACATCCATCCGGCTGTTACATTACTACATTGTAAAAGTAGCTGAAACATAGTTCAACTATACATCAACAGATAGCCAATTACAACAACAGCCATTATCAAACACCATAAAAGCATTCTTGATCTTCCTGCTAACATTATTATCTCATCATTCTTGTACTCAATAACACATTCAAGTCTACCCTTCACAGTCAATAAATTTCTGATCTCCTCTTCCTTCTCCATTAATTTAACATACATGGCCGGTGGTATCTCTTCATCTGGTTCACGATCAGGTGGAGGCATAAAAGGTGATTCATCAAGAAAGAGGCAAAACCCACATCCACGATCCAAATCATCCTACCAACAAACAATATAGAATCAAAAAATAATAATAATCAGATTGCAGAGTCTAGTACAAATTGTTCAACATATCTTCACAATATTAGGCCTTACTATACCTTGTAATTAGTGCAGCCCCAAAATATTCTTCCTAAGTTCTTAGGCGTCTTCGCAGTCTTCTCCACCGTCGACAACCCACAACCGCAGATTGGTCTCCCACTTGCGTCATACCTAATAACTCTTCTAGATGAAGAACGCTTGACGCAACTTGAAGAGCAGTTAGACTTTGAAGAAGAAGAAGCCATAAACTCTCTAATGGCGTCTTTCGACAAAAAAAAAAAAAAAATAATTAGGGATTTAGGGATTTGAGAGTGGAAAGGGTGCTATATACAGAATTTGCCCAAAGATCTGTTATCTCCGTCAAAAATAGGTAACGGAAGGGCCACATTTATGCTGTGACGATATATTGAGGGGCTATTTGAGAAGTTTTATATTTTAGGGGCCAAATATGGACAGTGCCTTATTATAGGGGCCATTTAAAAAAATTTTCCTATACAAAATGCATGATGTGGTTGTCTATATTTATGTGGTGCAAGAATCCAAGTAGCAAAATTAACCAACACAACAAAATCACATATGCCTATATACACAAATTTACGCGCCGATATGTTTCCACATGCTCATCACAGCTAGATAGATTTCGGAGTTTTTTCGTTTAACAAAGTCCCAACCAATATTATATACAGATAACTAACATGACTTCAGTTACATTACATATACACACAAGTATTTTTCATATATATGATTGTGTGTGTGCGTGTGTTAAAATGATCATCAGTTTTGGACGGTGACAAAAAAAATGAGCTCCAAAATGACGAGACTTAGAAAAAAAAAAAGATATAAAACAAAAAATATGTCAAATCTCGATTAAAGTTCTAAAATTAATTATTTTAAGAAAGAAGAAAAAATAAAGTGAGAAAATAAAATTTTAATATGATTATCAATTTTACCTCTTGTTTAGAGTGGGCATTTTGCCCATTCCATTCCATTTATTGGGGTGAAAAAAATAGTTTGAAATGGTTTGAAAATGATTTAGAAAAATAGTTTGACTTTGCTAATTTTCAGGTGGTATGAATGATTGAGATTTAAAGATATTATATAGGGATTTGAAAAGTTGAAAAAAATGGTTGAAAAAAAAATGGAATTGAATGGTTTGGAGGATTATGAAAGTTGAAAAAAAAATAGAATGGAATAGAATGGTTGAAATGGGTACTCCAAACAAGGGGTTAGACTATAAAAAAAAAAAAAAAAAAGAGCGCTAAAGTGACAAATTTAGGGGAAAAAAAAAAGAATTATGTAAACCTATATTAAAGCGCTAAAATCACTTATTTTAAAAAAGAACAAAAAAAAATATAATAAAGTGTGAAAATAAAATCAAGGTACATGTATTATAGTTTATAGATATATATACACACATATACATTGTCCTGAGCAAACAAAAGGTAATTAGCCAAATGCCCAAATGATATCATGAGATAATTAGCTATATACAGACACAAGGTATTTTAGAGTAGAGCTTTGGATTCTCTTAGGAGAGTCATAAGTAGCTTTCACGTCAAAGATGACACAAAGATCTTAATCGATCTAAAAGAGGCCCAAATGTAATCAATATGTGCTGAAACTGTATGTAAAAATCAGTTTGCCTTGCTGATATTTTTATTATGTAGTAGAAAAATCAACTTTGTCGATACAATTGGCTAAGAATGGTTTGTGCACATGTCAATTATTTGTGCATTTGAGGACAATTAGGGAAGTCTCAGGTACACTCGTGATGTGATTTGTATTTGGGTCTTTCGTTCATTAATGTCTAAAAGTATATAATCAAATCAATATAGCTATTTTTGGTACTTATTCCCTATTTCTCGAATAATTTTGCTTTTGGATATGAAAAAGATAACAAAAAGGAGTTCCAAAATATAACCAAATTAAATAGATCTTTAAAAAAAAAGTAGCACATGTTTGAAAATTTTAAAAAAGAGCACTTTAAAGAATTTTAGAACAAAAAATATTTATGCATTTGTAAATTTTTTTTAACATTTCAACTTTTATTTTTAAAATGTTGAAAAAAATTATTACAATGTGCAAATATGTTTTTGTCATAAAATATTTGATATATGCAATTTTTATAATATTTTAAAACATATGTTATTTTTTATAAACATAAAAGTACGACTTGCTGCAATTTTCCGAAGAAAGAAAATTTTGTTAATAGTGCGTTAACGATCTATTCTAGCGGTGCACTCGCTCAAATTTGACCAAATTAAAAGTTTAAATGTACCGAAAGGAAATATGAATTAATTCTTATTGAGTTGGCAATATATAAGATTCACTATAAGCATAGTACTATTACCAATACTGGCACTCTAAGAACTAATGTATTATTCTTGGCTAGTAGCAAAAAAAAAAAAAAATCTATTATTCTTGGTTGATGATGCCAAACAAAAATATTAACTTTTTTTTTTTCCACAGCCGAAGTAGAGCAATAATTTATTGAGTAACCCGGTTGAAAAAAAAAAAACTACTTTAAAAGTGCCAACTAATCTCACACCAATTTAACTAGCTACCAACTGAATGTCAACTATATAGAGGAATAACAGCCTAGACTTATGATTTAATGAGCATTTCCTCAACAAATTATGGCAATTAAAAAAAAAAAAAACCAATTGAGAAGGCCCATTCTAAAAGTCCTCAAATTCCAGATAGGTTTTTGTTAGGACTACAAAATAACGGAACTTTCCAACTCTTTAATGGCATATAAAATAGAGATATATAGAGAGAGATTAGAAATGAGAATATCCAATAGCATTTCATTATTTTGATTTTGGTAATGAACCAAGAATTAAAATCAGGACCATCTTAGAAGGATCATCCTTATAAGCCAATTATATATATATAAAGCAAAAAATTAAGAAAAATGAAATCTAGAGAGAGAATGGGCAGGCACGTTTTGTAAAGTGTAACCAAGTTTAGCATCATGACTTTGACAACCTCAACGTGTTAGGCGTCTATCTCTACCCTCCCTCGTATTTATTTACAATTAATATTTTTTTTAAATACAAATTAAGACCCCCAAAGAAAAAACAAAAAATCATCAACCATAGTAAAAATGCCTTTTTACCTCTCCCAAAACACTAAAAAACAAAACAAAAAAAAGTAACAACAGATTAACCACCAACAAGGCAACAACAACAACAACAACAGCAACAAAAAGAAAAAGAAAAATAATATAAATACAAATATATATATTTTTTTTATATCATTCTCTTCCCTCCGCATTTCTCTCTCTCTTTCTTGTTCTTTCGCTTTCTCTGTCTCTCCTTGGTTTTTCTTTTTCCCAATCTGTTTTCCCTTTTCCTTTTTTTTTTTTGTTTCGAAATTAAAAACAAATAAATAAATATATATATATATATATATATATATATTTTCTTGTCTGTACGATCCAAAAGCAAAACCTGTTATTCGTGGCCGATTCGGCGATTTCCAAGGCGTTTCGCAGCGAGGTTTTCTTTGTCTCTTTCGTCTTTCTTTTCCTCTCTTCGGAGTTCAATCGGACCATTAACGGTCAATGTAGGTCAAGCTTTTTGGGGAATTAGGGTTTCGAGAGCTCGTCCGAAATCGGAGGTTTTGCGATTCGTTTCGTCGGGTCATCGAAGCGAAGCTGTGAGAGAGGGTTTGTTTGTGTTCTGATGAAATCGCATTTATTCATTCCCTTCGATGCCGATCTGATTCGACGCTAATTGCGGATTTTGGGGAAAATAATAAATAAAGCTTGTGTCTTTGACAATCTCTCGGCGTCGGTTGGGAAAATCTCTGGAGATTTGGGCGTCATTGTTCGGTGGGTATGGGATTTTGCTCAAATAGAGAGTAAATTGGGCATATAAATCTTGGTGTAACAAAGAATAATAATAATAATAATATAAAGGAATATAAAGAAGCCATATTGAGTATCTGGATCGAGGTTCTGAGGTGAAGTGATCATGGAGCATGTGATTGGTAACAAGTTTAAGCTTGGTCGGAAGATTGGAAGTGGGTCTTTTGGAGAACTTTATTTAGGTACTACTTTGTTTCTCTTTTGTTTTTTGTTTTGTTCTTTTTGCTTTTCTGTTCTTTTGGGGATCGACATTGTGGGTTTTGTTTCTGAAATTTGGGGATTTTGTGATTGTAGGTGTTAATGTACAAACAGGAGAAGAGGTTGCTGTTAAGCTGGTATGTTGTGTTCTTTGATTTCATTTTGGCTTTGTGCTCTATTTGTATGCAATTTTAGCCTTCTCTTCTGTATTGGGTTCTTGTCAGTTTATGAGCTCGTGGGTCAGGTCAACTTTATGATTTGGGTTCTGAAAATTTGTTTTACAGTGTGATATTGGTTTCGTTGCCTTTTGGGTTTTGAGTATCTTCCATTTTGGCTGTAGAGTTCTTGGAGATGGTGTCAAAAGATTCCTAGTACTAGATTAGAGGAACAAAGTGGTCATTGTTATCTTTATCTGGGTAATCACTGTTGACGATTTGATGTTTAATACTGGAACAAACTCCTTGTGAAGTTACTGTAAAGCTCCATTAGAAACTCCATCCACTCTGTTACTATAACATGCAATTCCTTTTTCTTTTTTTTTTTTCCAGAAGTAAAATACATATACTGTTTCATTGTAGTTATGAAATGTAGAGTGGCTCTTCTTTGTGTAAACTTTATTGTTATCTATTGAATGATCTAAATTTTTTTGCTCCAATTTTCAGGAACCTACAAAGACCAAGCATCCACAGCTCCACTATGAATCAAAATTATACATGCTTCTTCAAGGAGGAAGTAAGTTTTCTGTATCTGCCTTTCTGTCATACTCTAATATCATACATGCAAGTCTGTATGTGTGTGTTTCACGTCTCTCTCTGATTTATTCAAACGGAGAATATTCGTATGATATGTAACATAATATATTTGTGGGTACGCAACTCTTGACAAGATCATGTTATTAATTGGATAAAATATTGGTAATACTAATAGTTTAAAAACTTTCATCTGTATTAAGAAAGGAAGAAAACTTTGTTATTGGTTCTTTGAATAATTCCCCCACCCCTGATGAAGGGAAATAAATAGTGACAGAGGAATGAATGTTGAAATTTTATTTCTTTTTGGCCTGTGACATGCTTAGGCTTGAAATATTAGCAAGAAATATATCCTCATCAAAAGACTGCACTCTTTCCATGGTGCAGCAAATACATTTGTGGAAGTATTATGGTAAAGCCTTGTCTTTTATTATATACAATTTGCCTTTTCTTTTAAAGCTGGAGTTCCCCACCTCAAGTGGTTTGGAGTCGAGGGTGAATACAACGTGATGGTTATTGACCTTCTTGGGCCAAGTTTAGAAGATTTATTCAATTATTGCAATCGGAAGTTGACATTGAAGACAGTTTTGATGCTCGCAGATCAATTGGTAAGTAATTGTAGTTACTTTTATTTAAAGTCTGTCTTGAAGCTCCAGGATAAAATGTTTGTTTCCTGCTTTTGCGATCTTGCTTTCAGATCAACAGAGTTGAATACATGCACTCAAGAGGCTTTCTTCATCGTGATATAAAGCCTGACAACTTCTTAATGGGTCTAGGGCGCAAAGCCAATCAGGTAGTTGTTCCTCTATAGTGTAAATTTTTTTTTTTTTTCATAAATAAATTCTTGTATATGTGCTTGTCTTTTGGCAAGTTTTGTCCAATTCTTATTCGAACTACAGATAAAAAGTTGAAACGTCTTAGCAATTGTTGTTGACAAAGTTTATGGTTTCTCACTTGTGAAGTCTTCTTTCCGTTTCTGTCTTTATAATTAATCAATTGCAGAGGGATGAGGACTCAAAACTCTTATATCTTGTGGGCTTATGTTGTTACAGGTATACATTATTGATTATGGCCTTGCCAAGAAATATAGGGATCTTCAAACTCACAAGCATATACCTTACAGGTAGATTTCAAGTTCAAGTTCAACTCAAAAAAGTATTTTTCTTGTGCTAGTATGAAAGTATCACATTCTAAAAACAAGTTACACCAATCAATAACTATACATTTCAACTGTTGTCCTATTATTTGTTATGCTTAAGAAAGAAAGGATTGGTAACCACATAAAGCTGATAATAGTCTCAAATAGAAAATGGCTGACTGTTGAGTTGAATAATATTCTTTGCTCATTTTCCATGCATTGAAAATAGTAATAAGAAAATGTCAACATTTTTCTTTGCTGTATGATTCATCCAAAATATTACCTTATGTTTTTTATAGCACCTAAGAGTTTGCGAGGTTAAGCTTTCCCCTCCTTTCTTATTACTAATCTTCATTGGCTTGAAAGGAGTCAATTAATGGTTGCATTTACTAGAACAATTGAGTTTTAAAATTTATTTCCCCACAGTTTCGTTATTCTCGTGCGAGTTGGTTCAATTCCGGAATTTGCCTTTAACAGATCTTTTTGCTGCTATGTAATGTTTTCCTTCTCGACATCTTTCAGAGAGAACAAGAACCTCACAGGCACAGCTCGATATGCAAGTGTTAATACTCACCTTGGAATTGGTAAGTTATCTTATATTCTTATGTATCATAGTTATAGATGAGTGAACTTAAGAAGTTCTCACTATTTTTATTTTGTTTCTTGTTTTACTGTGCCTGCAGAACAAAGCAGAAGGGATGATCTGGAATCTCTTGGTTATGTGCTTATGTATTTCCTTAGAGGAAGGTTGAATAAACTGTACCCGCATTCTTTTTGTATTTTCCGTCAGTTGAGTAATTAATATTCTTTTTGTTCTTTATTTAATTTTCCTCTTGTTCGCCAGCCTTCCTTGGCAGGGATTAAAAGCTGGGACAAAGAAGCAAAAATATGATAAGATCAGTGAAAAGAAGGTGTCAACTCCCATTGAGGTATCAGAACTTTCTACACTTGCATTTTTTCGCAAGTTATTTCACTGTCTTCTCCACATCTGCATGGGCATGGAAATAGACAAAAACAAGCTTTTGAGAGTTTAGGAAATCAAGGCTTGGTAGATAATTTAACTCTAGCTTGAACTTGTGCTTATGAATTATTTTGTTTGGACTTGTTGAACCTGGAGTGCCATTACATTTGGAGAATTTGGAACATCACTAATATAGCTTTGTATATGTTCAACAGGTCCTTTGCAAGTCATATCCATCTGAGTTTGTGTCCTACTTTCACTACTGCCGATCGTTGCGGTTTGAAGATAAACCAGATTATTCGTACTTAAAGAGGCTTTTCAGAGACTTGTTTATTCGAGAAGGTACTATGGAAAATGCAGCTATATGTTATTTTAATTTGTTAAATGTCTCTTTGGAACAATGTTATTTCCAATTATTTCTTTTTTTGCTTACTAACATTGCACATTTTATTGATGTAATTTAAGTGCATTTGTAGGTCCTTTTTTCTTTTATCCTTCTATTTCAAAATTTTCATCTTGAAAATGTTAAAACACTGCTGCAGGTTATCAATTTGACTATGTGTTTGACTGGACTGTATTAAAGTATCCTCAGATTGGTGCCAGCTCCAAGGGACGGGTTAGTATTTAACTTTGTGCGTACAAGTTTCTATTTCCAAAGGAACTTCACTTATCAAGCTCTTGTCTTTGTTTTAGCATGTTACCGGAAAAGCAGGTTTGAATGCAGGACCATCAGTAGAAAGACCGGAAAGGAATTCAGGTCTGCTCTCTTTGAACACCATATTTGGCAATAGACATCCATGCCTAGAATGACCCTTGTCAGCCTTTCATTTAGCTCTTCGCACTGGTTTAACTATTAGTTTTCAGTCTATTGTCATTGCCACATTTCAGTTTTTAGCAGCAAACTTTATTTCGTTTCTTAATGTTATTATCATAACCCTGTCTTAACTACTCTTCTCAAACTGACTAGTTATAAAATTGTGTTCTCTAGTTGGAAAAGAGATTCGAGATAGATTCTCTGGTGCAGTCGAAGCATTTTCCAGAAGACATGTCTCAGGCTCTAGTCCACGTAATGATCATTCAAAATACAGGACTTTTGAGGAAGTTCCTTCATCAAAAGATGCGGTAAATTTCCTATTCCCAGGACCCTTTTTTTTTTTTTGGAGGTAGTGCTTGTACTTTAGTTGCACTAATTGTTTTGATAAGAATTAGTTCAATAATATCTGGAATTTGCTAAGGGCACGTTTGGTGTACCGTATTGTAGTGTTCTATATTGCATTGTGTCATATGGTATAAGCTTATACGATTTGTGTGTTGTCGAAATATATTATATAAAATAATGAATAAATGATCTAAGACACTAGAGTAGACAATATGGTATAATACGAAGACTTTTTTTTTATGTTAGACTATTCAATTTGTATTGTATTAAGTATGTTTTTCGTATTGTATAATACATTAGTGTGAATATGTCAAACGCCATATTGCACTCTCGAATACGATACGATGAATTTATACAATGCGCCAAACGTGCCCCAAAGGAATAAAAGACAATACTCAATGCAGAGTCAAACCCGGCTCCTTATCCCGTTAGCAATGCCAAGTAACAACAAAAATTCGTACTAAAAATCCCTAGAGTTGCCTGAAGTTGTACCGGGACTAAATATTGCATTTGATAGCTTTCTCATCTACTTTATAATTTAAATGTCCTTATGGAGAGCTCTTTGGCTTCAATTTTCAGCATGCTGATTCCGAAAGAGTGCGCAGTTCTTCCCGCTACGGCAGCAGTTCAAGAAAAGCAATCATCTCAAGCAGCAAGCCAAGCTCCTCTGGGGATCACAGCGATATTCGAGCAGGAGCAGTCCGACTGCTCCCAAGCAGCGCCCGCCCTTCTACTACACAGAGAATCCTGCCCGGATCTTATACTCGCACTTCAGCCGCCACAAGAGGCACCCGGGACGACCCTCTTCGTAGCTTTGAGCTCCTTTCTCTCAGAAAGTAAGGGGGAGGCTTATTAAGTAAAAGGACACTGGTTTATGCATCTTATGGATTACCCAAAAACCATCGATGTGGTGAATTACTAAGAAGAATTTTCACTCTTTGTACATGGGGTGCCATCTAATTATTAGCATCAAAGTTATATTACATCTTTAATGACCAATTTATCATCACCTTCCATTTTCTTCTAAGCTATCTCCATCTTAAGAGTATTTCACCTTTGTAACGTTGATAAGACTATATCCCCTAATGCAGAGAATTTACATGCGGTTTTTTTCCTGTATGGGAACTTTTTCTGGGGGGTCGTTCTGTACTGAACTCGAGAATACTTATTCGTAAGACCATCTTGGTTTTATTAGGTTTACGTTCATGCTCTTTTGTGATTAACATAAATACTAACCATTTCAAATAGAAGACAATTCGTGTGTGCTTTTTGTTGATTAATTAAACATTGAACATGGGAAAAGATAAGTAGAGCTTTTGAAGTTCGTATAAGTTGCCGGAACTTTGTGTGTAAAAGTGTGAGACTCGACACAAAATGCAACTCTCACAAATTATTTTTGAGAATAACCAATACCGCTATATGAAGATGGATAAGAAGTTACAAAGCTGAAATGGGCTTACTCTGCAAATAACACAAATTATTTACATTGTATAAAGCTTTTAGGACTCAATGTCTGGTTTTCAGAGGAAGGATAAATAAATGGCGGTTCAACCGAAAACATAATTATAAAAATTCTTCAGCTCATGGGTTTCTGAGAGCTGCCAAGCGCTTCTCAAGCTCATCAAGGCCAGAGCTGCAAGGGGTTGAAAAATTATATGTTATTAGTTAATACTTGCATGACAACTTCAAACAACAATGTAACATTTCACAAACATGTGGCAATGAATATTCTTCGGAACTAATCAAAACAGATGAAATCTCAAATAACAAAAAATAAGAACAAAGAAGAGAAGAAGAAAATGATGAAGAAGAACAAAGTCAAGATATTATTCCATTACTCCATTACTAACTCCTCAGTTTTTAAGTTTCAGGCCTTTGTAAAATATTGGCATAATAATAGTGGCCATTGTCCTTCAAAATACATTAAGAGAAAGTAAGGAAGGTATACCTGCTAGCGTCCTCGGTTGTTTTGGTTGCGATTCTTCCTTTTGGAGCTGCTGATAACTACAGATAACGCAAGTATGCTTATGATCAGCTAAATGGAAAACAAATCAAGCACCAACTGACAACAAAATCCAGAGAGATATATACTAACAACACCAACCTGTGAGGCAATATCAACACCGATTTCATCTAGCACCTGCGAAAGAATTAATTGCAGAAAAGATGAAATCAATTTCAACTTGATCAGAGTCTACTAGTCAATGATATCATATCCGTGGAGAATAAAATCAGGAATTTTTCCTTAATCAGTTGTGAGAATGATGGAAATCAGAGGAACTTACCTGATTCGTCAGCTCCTCAGTCTCATCTTCAGCTTCGTCGTCATCCAACGCATCATCTATTGCCTCAGACATCATTTCAGTCTGCACAAATGTGAATAAAGCTTAAACCGTGGTGCCACCACAGAAAAGCATAACCAATAATAAAATGCAAAGAGTTTCTTTTTTTTTTTTTTATAAAAAAACTAAATCATCGATCCTACAGTCATATCCATTTGTGCAGACTGCTTCTGAAACTCCCGAATGACTGCCGATTGCTTCGTTGGGGACATTTGCTGCCAAATAAAACACGTCAGTCGCCGAATATGCCAAAAAGGTAGACCTATTGCATCTAAAATAGTCACAATTATGTGAAATGTGCCATGCTGACCTTATTCATAGCTGTCATTGCTTTGGTTGCACCCTTCATGCCAACTGCTACTGAAGAATGAGCATTCATTGCCTGCAAAAAGAGGGCGAGGATTTCTAAGCACAAAGTACATGTGAAAGAGAGAGTGAGAGAGAGTGAGATTTCTCGCCTGTGTATGAATTGATATGCCTCTCATTTGAGCTCGACTGGATTGTAAGTTGGCTATTTGTTGCCTAAGCCTTATTAGTTGTCGGGCAAGAATTTTAGTAGCTGACTGCAGAATATAAAAACGACAGGTCAGAGAGGTTCAATAAAACCGACAACACTCGATTCAGGTGCAAAACTTAACAAACCTCATTCCCCGTCTTAGCAGTCCTCTTTATCTCAACAAGAAGCTTCTTTTCCTGAGATGACGATCAACTACATCAGATACAGAGTCATAGCCAAAAAAATTTAAAAAAAAGGATCATCATTTGGAAGTTTTTTTTTTCACTTACTTCTGATTGCAATGACCCAATTTCCCTTTCTATACCTGAAGGAGCCAGAAAAATATACAGGAAAATACAAACATAAGTATATCTCGAAAGCTATGGCAATTTCGAATCTTTCAATATAATCGAGTGTTATTTCCACAATAACCTTACATAATCGTAGACCATTCTTATAAGAAATAGCATCACAACTGAAAGGGAAAAGCAAAAACTGAAACCCCTCATAAAAAGATACTCTTGAATCTTGATCATCGTCTCATCAAATCAAGAGCAATTCAGCCATGCCCATCAAAAGAGACTGAATGGAACTATGAAGGCTCTAGGTAATAAACCAAACCAATACATTTGAAATTTAAAGCCAATACCTCTCGTAGCATTTGTCATCTCTCTCTTACTCTGCCGAAGAGCCTCTGAATCCAAACCAAACATTAAACAAAAAAACATTGATCCAATATCAACATAAATACGAATTGCCAAATCGAAATCGAATCATCAATATCCAATCGAATTATGAATAGAACAGCTCAAAAGCAAAATTCAGATCAATCTAAAACCACAAAATCAAATTCGAAGTGGAACGGACCTTTGGCAGTGGGTTTCTTCGAGAATAAATTCATGGCGATTTTGGCTGTTAAGACTTTCCTTCGCTCGCAAGCAAATTGGAAATCTTACATGAAAACTCAGAAACAGAGAGCTCAAAGAGACGATGGGATTGATGAAATGGCCCAACGAACCTTTCGTGGCACTTTCTATCTAGATTTTTGTAGTAGGGACTTCGCGGTAAATATTGAAAACTTTTCTTTTGCTTTCCCGAGTTTTTGGGTTTTCAGTGATGTCCTCCATGATTTGTTAAATTACGATTGTATCCCCTGGGTGAGAGACTTTTTGCCGGTCAACACTTCGTGGATGTTCGCGTTGTTATAAAGTCAACGCGGGACTTCATCATAGTACACACTACACAATGCAATAATAATTGAGGGCTTTTTAGACATAATAATACCTCTTTCTTTCTTTTTTTTTTTTTTTGAATAGGAATGAACAATAGTACAATACCATGCTTTATGCCATAATAATTTTTATTTTTATTTTTATTTGTACCTTACCTTATGTTATCTTTACATATATTATTTATAATAATAACAAGAGAACTGTATGGATGTAAAGGTTAACTTTAGAGATAGGTTTGATTAATAATTGTATAAGCTCATTGTATTATATTAAAGATTTAATACGGTGTCTGAAGTATTTAAAATTATTGTGTATAATACGAAAAAATATATATTATTATATTTATTTAAATAAAAAAAATTATTCTCTCACATCAACTTGACGTGAAATCATTTTTCTTTGTTATTGACAAGGACAAAAGTATTGATATCAATAGAAATATTGGTTCTTTAGATATACAGAAATATCATAGATATTATCGATATTAGTACAAATATCAATCTTTTAGATTTACAGAAATATAAAAAAATATTATCGATATCAGTGAAAATATCATTACAAAGAATACAAAAATCATGATTTTTTTTTATAGTTTTAAATAAAAAAAGGGTGAAGTAGGCAAATACCCAGAATTTATATAACAATAAAAATAAATACCCAAACTTTTGAAGTAATTGAGTTTCTAGTCAATTTGTGAATTACTTGCACATGTTTTTGGTAACAAAGTGAATTACCACCACTTAACACTGTGTAAGTAATTGAATCATTTGAGTAGTTGGTTATATTTTTCAAAAGACTGGGTAATAACTTACATTAAGTTTTAAAAATTGGGTATTCACTATAATTTCTCATAAAAAAATTTATTCAAACTTCAAGATAATGATAAAATTATTTAAGATTATATTAATTAAGCATAATATTATACATCAATTGCAAAAACAAAACAATACAACAAACAAATAAAGCTGAATAATGTAGTATAATAAATTGTATTAAAATTAATATAACAATACCAAAATGAAGATCTACCATATCCAAATGTACTTGTATTGTTGCATCTCTGTAAACAACAATACAATGCCATAGAGCAAATAACTATTATAACTTTATTTACAATGTAACTGATAGCTAGGAAGCAAGACATGTGCTTTTATAATTATGTGACTCGAGATCAGTTCAGCTTTAGATCTATGGTGAAGTTATTAAAAAGTTCAACTGCATTCTATTAGATATAATATTAAAAAGTCAATCCGTTACAAGCTAACTAAAATGTTTCTTAATCTATACTAAATCTTCTAAGATTCTAAAACTTTTTAGGGTGAGTTGCAAAAATAGGCCAAAATTAAATCTTTGTTTTAAATGATAGTCTGTGTTTCAAAAAATTAAAAAAATAGCCATGTTACGAATTATATAACAGAAAAGTGTCACACAAAATATAACAGATCTATAAATATTTGTAAGATATTATTTAACACTTCAAAAAATAATGAGTAAAACTTGAAGTGTTACAAAATATTTTACAAATATGTACAGATGTGTTATATTTTGTGTGACACTTTTATATTATATAATTCGTAACATGGCTATTGTTTTAATTTTTTGAAACATAGGCTGGACTTTAAAAATAAATTTTATTTTTGGTTATTTCTTACGATTTCTCAACTTTTTAAAGGTTAACTCACCACCTTCTGACACGTGGCACCTTCTTTTTTCTTTTTTTTTTTCAATTTTTTCTTTTTTTTTTTCCTTTTTTAATTTCATTTTTCTTTTGTTTTCTTTTTTCTTCTCTCTTCTACGCTCGCGCGCGCGTGGGATGACTAGTTATTTAACTAAAATGTTAGTAGTAATTCTTCTTTTGGTGATTTCATCGCTTACAGTTTGACAATTCTAAAAAGTAATAATAATAAAAAAAGAATCTATCACCCCCAGAATAAAGTAAGCAATTTTTTTTTTAATAAGACATAGACTCATTGTATTATATTAGATAATAATATTATCCTAAGTATAAGATACATAAGCTAATTTTGGCACAGAATCGAAGAAAAGTCTTAATCAAGAGGAGATTTATAATTTTGCATGCTACAAATTGCAAATTACCCCTTTTAGAGATGATTTTGACAATTTTTTTAGTATTACACTTATATTGTGGTGACATTTCTTACAATGGAATTTGTTAATGGAAAAAAAAAATCAATTTAAGCACTTGAAAAGTGACAACTTTCAGAAGGATTTTATCATATTGGTAGCCTTATTAACCATTTGATAATAAGATTTTCTATTTTTTTTTTAATCATAAATGAGATGATCGATCAAACTAGAAGACACGAAATCCATTCCCAGTTGATGAGGAATTAAGGTTCAAAAATAATATTCTTGTCGGTAAAAATATAAAATACATGTTTGAGAATTGAGATGATAAAACACACCAGATAATTTTAGTATTTTTCAAATACGGTAATTGAGATTTATGGGTCAAAAGCCAATCGATCAAGCCTATGAGGCATGACAAAGACAGACTCACAATTTGAAAAATAGTGTTACAAAGTTGTGTCTCAAAATAGGTATTTTGCGAATTTCAGAATCAGTCCAAAAAAAAAAAAGGGCAAGCCCATCCAAAATGGAAAAAGACAAAAAGGCATCTCAACGATGGTCAAATCAAATAACCGCTAAAATTATATTTTATATATCTCACTTTTTTTTTTCCTAAAAAAAAAAAAAAGAATTTTGTCGTTGATTAATATCTGGAAATGCCAAACATCTTTATGGAATATAATCATGATAAATCATAATATTGTTTTCAACGTTATTCTTCGAGTCTTCCTCTCTCTATGATCATATTTGAATTCCTCTGCAGAAGAAAAGGTACAGAAGATAATACATATGAATTTGATTTTTTATTTTATTTTTGCGTTTCCGGATTTCTGTGAGTTTATATGGAGAATTTGTTTCTGGGTTCGTATTGGATAAAAGTTTAACTGAAAAAGGTCGAAACTTTCATTTGACAGAAAGGTCTTTTTTGGATTTATCATTTGCAGAGATCTTATTTTATCTATTTATTTATTTTATCATATGTGAAGATATGCACTGGGAAGGCCAGAGGAATTATTTGATAATATGGGTTTTTTGTTTCCTTTAGATATATATATATATATATATATATATTCTTTTTTTTTTTGGTTGATAGTTCTCTGTTTTAAGGGTGGTGAGTTGATTGAATGATTTGACGACAGCCAAAGAGGAAACACAGAAGTGAGTGATTTTTGGATGGTTGGGTGTGAGAAAATGGCATCGCTTTTCATGAAGAAAGCTTCAACAGCTGAATTGGACACTTTTTATCCAATTAGACCAGAATGCCATGAAGATGTTCCCAAGACCCGTTTTAAACTCAGGGTAATTACCCATATTTTCTCACTTCATTGCCTCTTAATGATCTAGTTTTGTTCTGGGTTTCTGTTATTTACATACCACAATTTATATGCTTCTTCAGCTTTAAGGGCTGGTTAGTTTGTAGTGAGAGTTGTAAGAGTGTCTTGCTATATATTAAAAAAAAAAAAAGTTATTTTTTTTGGGTTGAAGCAGATGTGAATGTGTAGCTACTAGCTTGGTGACATGTAGTATCAAGACTTTTTTATAGTATTACAAAACTGGTTTGAAAACTTGTGTTTTGTCAGGCAGGGAAAACTCTCAGTGCGAGAAGGTGGAAAGCCGCCTTCTCTGAAGACGGCCAACTTGATATCGCGAGTGTGCTTAGACGGATCCAACGCGGGGTAAAACTCTTGTGTTTCCTGTGAATATGAGGATAAAGTCGTCGTAGGAAATTTAATTTGTTCTAATCGATATCCTATGTCAGGGCGTTCATCCTTCAATTAAAGGGGTGGTGTGGGAATTCCTGCTAGGTTGTTATGATCCAAATAGCACGTTTCAGGAACGGAATGCTCTCAGGCAGCGCCGGAGGTAAGGTATTTTTTAGATTGCTATTCGCTTCATCGGTAGTCTCGTGTTTCCGTGGGATCTTAAAGGTGCATTTAGATTGTATCTCTCATTAGGCTTTATGCTTCCGCCATGTTCTGCATTAACGTGGATTTCCTTTTCATGAGACACATTACCCAGATGCTGAACACTGAACACCCTCCTGAACTTATTTACTTTATCCATTGGATCTTGTCTGAATTTTTTTCTCCTGTGACACACTCGCATTTTATTTCTTTGCTTTAATCTTGGTGATACTTTTTTTTTTTTACACTACGACGCCTAATCAATGGGGGCAAGAACCATTCTTTTCTTCCACCCGTTTTCTTAATCTACATTATCGCATTGACCAATCTAGGGAGCAATATGGCTCATGGAAAGCAGAATGCCAAAAGATGGTTCCGGTAATTGGTAGTGGAAAGCTTATTACAACGCCTATTATCACTGATGATGACCAGCCGGTAGAAGAATCAACAAATGACAATGCGAGAGATAATGGAGCTATGTCTACATCTTCTCTCAATTCAGACAAAAAAGTGGTTCAGTGGAAACGGTCCTTGCACCAGATAGGTATGAGTGTGTTCAATAACTCCAATTTTTCCCTCTTATAGCACATTGGCACTCAAGACCTGCCATTAACACATTCTGTCACTCTTCCAACCTGATTTAAACTCTTTCTGTTCTCCAAATTGTTCTTTTTTTTTTTTTTTTTTTTTTGCTGCTTGTATTTTATGAAACTGATCAACAAATGTCCTTCGACGTCAACATGCGAGAATGATGGTCGCAACTGATATAGTACTAGCTTCCGAATTTTATGCAGTTCCTTTGTAATAAATTAGATTTTATCCGCAAAACAAGAATTTATGACATGACTGACTACATATAATTATCTCTTGATTCTAAATATGATGTGCAGAAAGCTAAATTGGGTTTATTGTTTTATGATTCCATGAATTGTAATGAAGTTTTGCCACTAGTTAGTAACACTGATCGAGTTCAACATTGTAGGATTGGATGTTGTTCGCACAGATCGAGCACTTGTCTTTTATGAGAGTGAAGCTAATCGGGCTAAACTTTGGGATGTTCTTTCTGTTTATACTTGGCTCGATAATGATATTGGCTACGTTCAAGGTGAGTTGCAATGGATCATCTTCTCAAACTAAAAAAAGTTAGCAGAGAAGCTTGCTGTAACTGCGTTCTTTCTGAGCAGGGATGAACGACATATGCTCGCCAATGACTATACTTCTTGATGATGAAGCGGATGCATTTTGGTGTTTCGAACGTGCAATGCGAAGGCTGGTACTTCTTTTATCTATATAATCTTGGTGAAATCTTAATTTGTAATAGAGTATGTGTGAATTTCCCTTGATTTGCCTTGTATCGTTAGTGATTGGTTAAATCAAGAAAATGAATGATTATTTAGTAGCTCCACACAACTAGTTAATACTGAATATACTTTGATCATTCTCCGGAATGTATTCTATACATATTTTTAAGTGTTAAAATTTAGACTCCTGCTTTTGTTTGGATAACAGAGAGAAAATTTTAGATGCAGTTCAAGTTCGATAGGAGTGCAAGCCCAATTGAGTACACTCTCCCAAATAATCAAAGCTATAGATCCAAAGCTTCATCAACATCTCGGTATGTTCCTATTTCCGTTCATAACCGTTATGATCTCTCTGCAGTTGTTTTAATTTTGATTAGTTTATAACTAAGAAAGTTAATGAAAAAATCCTTCAGTAATTAAAAATTTATTGACAATGCTTGTACATAAGATTTTTATAGCAATATAATGACAAATTGACAATAGAATATTGCAATATTCTTGATAGAGGATCTGGATGGTGGAGAGTATTTGTTCGCC
This sequence comes from Boehmeria nivea var. tenacissima, assembly GCA_018132145.1. Taxonomy (NCBI): domain Eukaryota; kingdom Viridiplantae; phylum Streptophyta; class Magnoliopsida; order Rosales; family Urticaceae; genus Boehmeria; species Boehmeria nivea. The sequence continues at coordinate 12,229,736 of CM030878.1, read as the reverse complement.
TTTCGCATGCTGATGGTACTTTTCCGGAGAGAGTTTTCCTTCGTTGATTCACTATATCTTTGGGAGGTAACAAAAGAATTTTGTACTAATTCTCACTTTCCCAGTAATGAGCTCCAATTTGTTAATCGATAGAAACTTCTATTAACTTTTTGGGGTTTCATCAAATTTGTTTGTCAAGTTGTAAACAGTCCAAAATAGCAATTAATACGGATTGGTTTCAGTTAATGTGGGCAATGGAGTACAATCCAAACATTTTCTCATTGTATGAGAGTGCAGCCACTGCTGCTGCTGGTTCAGATCCCGCCACAGTACCCCGAGTAGATGACAAAATGCTAAAGCAGTGTGGCAAGTTTGAAAGGAAAGTTGTAAAGACGGGATGTACGGACCAACATCACAGTGCACTTGCCGTGTTCCTCGTTGCGAGTGTTCTCGAGACCAAAAATAAGAAGCTCCTAAAGGAGGCAAAGGGTCTTGACGATGTCGTTCAGGTACCACTCTATCTTCGCCATGTTGTAGACTAAATTTGTGTGTTGCTGCTCATATGGATATTTGTTAAAATTAAGAGTTTTGACTTTGTTGTCTCAGATATTAGCTGACATAACTGGAAATCTTGATGCTAAAAAGGCATGCAACGAGGCGTTGAAGATCCACAAGAAGTACCTGAGCAAGGTTTCTGCTTTGTCCTTTCCTTATCCCACGTTTTCTCTTTATTTAGTTGCTATTTGCATTTTTTTTTTTTCTGATATTATACTCTCACACATTTTCTTAGTTAGGACACTTTTGGTGCACCGTATATGCTTATCATATTAGATTAAAGGATACAATAGGGTGTTTTCCATATTCAAATTAATGTATTGTTCAATACGAAAAGCACATTTCATACAATACAAATAATATTATCTAGTACCAAAAAAAATAAAAAAAATAAAAAAAAGAACTCTTCGTATTAGACCATAATAATAAAGGTCAATGACAGCCTTAATATGTGAGCGAGTCTTTTGTGAATTTGTTGTTGCAGACCCAGAAGTGGTAGATAGATACATCTCCAAGTTTTGGACGCTATTTATGGCTATATGTCACCTCTGATTGCTTCAATTTGTCTGCATGGCTTTTGTACTCATTTAATCCTCTCTCTCGCTCTGAATCTCTTTCATTCTTTGCCCAGAAAGCAAACGATTTTGATACGTTTAAGCGTTTGTTGTGTATATATAATTTTGATCTTTGTTCGTCATTACTACATTTGCAGCATTATTTACTTGCATTCCTTTCCAAATATATATGGAATGAATGATATCAAAATGTTTTAGATTTTTATTAACTTGTTAGGACATTTAAAAATTTTGATTTCTAAATGATTTTTTTTTTTTTTTGAAAAAAAAAGTGTAAATGATCAATGATTAATAGTAGCGGCGTTGTAGTGGAGTCATATTCATCATAAATTATTTTCAATGATCACATGCTTGTTTTGCCATGAACTGGCTTATATGACACGTGTTTTTTATGTTGAATTAATGTATTGTCATCTAAATTCTTGCTGTTATGCATTTTACCTTAAAACATAAATAGTCCATTCCAGCTCCAGTTATATTTTAGCGAAAAATTTTGGTAAATAGTCCATTTTGTACATCATATTAAAAAAATGTCCACAACTTTTTAAAATTAGGTGAAAGGCCCGTTCGTGGTAAGTTGACAAAATACTATAGTAAACGGATGAAATACCAGCCATTTTTAGCTTGAGTTTTGTCTACTTACTATGGTAAATAATCGGTATACCCCTAAAAAAACTTTGAGTAAACCGATAAATTACCATGGTAAACAGACAAAATTCAAGCTAAAAATAACTGGTATTTGATCCGCTTACCATAGTATTATGTCTACTTACCAAGAATAGGCCATTTACCTAATTTTAAAAAGTTGTTAACATTTTTTTAAATAAGTTCTAAAATTAGGCCATTTAATTTTACAAATGCCCGTTGTCATGTTTTGATGTGCCACTTGTACTTAAAAATGTGTCATATACACCCTTGCACTTTGAAAAAGTTTCATTTCACCCCTTCTGTTAATTTTTTTAACGGAATATGGACACGACGTATTAAGCTAGTTGATGGATATATATATATATAAACCTCATATATATATATGAGGTTTATATATATATGAGGTGTAATTACTATATTGACCTTCTGTAATAGTGTAGATGGAAATTTATAACATGTGTCTAACTTATCCTTGCTACCCATAAAAGAGAGAATGGTTTTGTTCTTTTGGAGTTTCGGCCATTTTGTTCGAAGCGGGTTCAGGGGCCTTTTTTCTGCATTTCTCAAAGGAAAAAAAAAAAAAAAAAACGAATACTTTTTGGGGTCGAAATGATTTTTTTTTAAATGTATGGTCTAAGTATGAATATTTTAATACTTTTATTGCCATGAAAAATGAGTCAATTACTCAAAAGTTCCTAGGAAAAAAAATAAGAAAATAAAAACTACTTTAATTGTTCTTAGTGTTTTTCTTTTCGTTTCTTTTTTCTTGAGTTTAGGGGCCTTTTTTTTTTTTTTTTTTTTGCATTTCTCGAAGAAAAAAAATGCTTTCTTTTTGGGTCGAAATGATTTTTTTTTTAATGTATGGTCTAACTTAGTGCCATGAAAAATGAGTCAATTACTCAAAAGTTCCTAGGAAAAAAAATAAATAAAACTACTGTAATTGTTCTTAGTGTTTTTCTTTTCTTTTCTTTTTTCTTCTTTGTTGAGAACTAATTCTTCTTTAGTCGAATGAGCAGTGCTAATGTTCCTACATTTTAATCACAAATTAGAACAATACAAAATTGGAACGTGAATGGGAAAGCCATTATCGTTTTATAAGGAAAATCCATACAACTATACGTGGATATACACGTTGATGTTGATTGCTCAAAAATAGTAAAAGGTTAAGCGGCACATTGGAAATTATAATAAATTCAGGGGCTATTGGTGCAAATTACTCAAAGAGATTGAAAACTAGCAAAGTATACCAAAAAACAAGGAATAATTTCTTCGCAAAACTCAAATATGATCAACTGCTTCCGGATCTTCACATTTTTCGCTGCTTGGTTTGTCCTAATCCAATCTTGCAGACTTGCACTTTTTTCAATATATATATATATATATATATTTCTCTAAAATATAATTATTTTGTTTATGTATATCAAGTTATTATCAAACATTAATGTTCTCTTAATTGTGATTGGCGAAAGTTCAATCTCGGAAGGAATGTTGTTGTGGTAACTAATTTCAAGCACTAATCGGTTGCTATTATAATTATTATGGTGAAATTTATCCCACTCATTGTTAACGTTCTTCTTTGGTTTCTTTCCTTAACAAATGCAAATTTTGTTATGTTTTATATATGTCATTTAACATTCATTATTTTTTTTCCTTTTTTTCATTTTTCTTGAATAGCAGTTTTCTTTATTAGCCAAGGTACGTGACAAGAAAAATGGAAGAAACTGTGTTTACACGTGCATTGGAAGGAATGAAGCTTGTTAAATCTGAAGAAGGAGATATGCTAACAAAGCCTTTCTTAGATGTCTGCAAAAATCTATTACCTGTTTTAGGTAACACAACATTAATTTGAACCTTAAATGATTGGATTCTCATAGTTTTGTTGTAACATTTCAAAATTAATTATCACAATGTTTATGTTCCCATATTATTCTCAGACAAGTTTGGACCAGCATTAACAGCTGTAAAATCTGATGTTGGCAATAACATATTGGTATGTTTTCTGATATTGGGTAATTATGCTCATTTCCTGATTTTATTTTATTTTTGGCACCTTTAATATTCTCTTCAAACACAATTTCTCAACGATGACCTTTTTTTTTTGTTCGCTTTCGATTTTTCTTATAATTAATTTCTACCTTGCTGCAGAGGCTAGAATCGAAGTATTCGTCTAACCCATTAAAATTCAAGCACTTGTACAGTCTAATCCAACCCGAGATCGAGGCTAAAACGGCGAAATCTTCGTCAAGTTGCACAAATGCCTTGCTTTGGCTAACAAGGCAAGCAATTTTTTGTTCTATCATTTTCAATTTTGATCTTCATTGTTTTGCCAATTGGCACATATCATGTCCGCAACATATGATCTTATTATTTCAACTTCTTAGTATTTGTATGTGAAATAATATGTAATATTGGCTTGGTCAGGGCAATGGACTACTTGGTGGAATTATTTCTGAGCCTGCAAGCACATCCAGAGTGGACAATGTCACAAGCTTGTAACGCTTCATACAACAAGACATTGAAAAAATATCATGGTTGGCTTATCAGCTCTAGTTTCAGCGTAAATACACAAGTCTCACTCTCTTTTGTTCTTGTTTTTTTTTTTTTTTTTTTTTTTTGAAGTTTGTGAATTGTGATTGCATGCAAGTAGATTTTTTTTTTTCCCCTTTCAAATAAAGCAAAAGCTGGAATATATTGTGTATAATGAATGAAGTACAAGATGAGCTATTGCATGGTCTAGGAATCAAAATAAAGTTCACATATATCAAGCCAAAAAGAAAAATGCTGAGCTGTGTTTTGTTAAAAGATTTCAACTCAGAAAATTATTGTCTTTATTGGTTACCACTTACCAATCATCAAAAGGTATATTTTTTTATTATAAATATAATGAATTTTAATTTTAATTCAACGTTTGTTCCCATCGAGCACAAAGTAACGCATAATATTATGTGTAAGAAATTAAAGAGAAAACAATTGAAGGAAAAAATACATACATATATATATATATATATATATCCTTACATGTTGAACTGCAATGTATATAGGTGGCAATAAAACTTGCTCCTGATAGGAATAAATTCATGGAGGTACTTGGTGGGGCTGCCAACATTGGCTCTGACATTGAGAAATTCTGCTTTAACTTCTCTCCACTTCTTCGAGAGAACCACAAATTCTTGGTTAGTGTTTTTTTTTTTTTTTCAATCTAGAAAATTACAATAGTCAAAATAATATCCCAATGTCAAACCAAAAAAATTTTAATTAGCTAGTAGAGCAATCTTATTGAGCATAATGTACAACTTTAATCCAGACCGTATGTCCATTTTCTCATCCTCTTTCTCTGTACCTCTATTATTAAGAAATTTAAAATATAATAAAATACAAAATATTAAGAAAATTTTAAGTATTTTTATTTGCATGTCACAATTTGATTCGATTAGTAAAAAAAACCAGACAATATGAACTCGTATAATTTTGTTCGACATGGCAGAAATGAGCCCCGTGTAGATAGGGACTCACTTTTAAGAGATAATTGAACCGAACACAATTGTGTCTCGTAGGCTTTTTCTACCTAGCAACACTATCCTTACAAATATTTGAGAGTCCTCTAGTTAGAACCAAACTAAGAAGCTGAAATCTCGTTGCATTATTATTGCAGGCCAGGATTGGAATGGACAGTACGAAAGCCTCTTGATGAGCAATTAAATTTGGCGTTGATTCCAAGTTTTGGGTTGTGTTCTAATTCCTGAAGCACTATCTTCTCTTATAGAATTTTTTTGGTTATATTTATTATTGTGAGCCATTATTGAAAGTAACGAGTTTTTAACTTTTATTGTTCTGTCTGTGTTTCCCTTTTCGTGCATGCTATGCTTTGGAAATTGTCAGCTACTATTAATGGAGATTATTAAATTCTATATCAATAGCTTTTTGTTAATTGTGGGTGATTTTGATGAAAAAACATAGCTTATGTAATGTGCTGTCCTGAAAATCAGCTGACTTAGTTTAATATAGGCCTGAAAATGGATTATCATCTAAGAACATTAATTACTAAGAAAATAATAATAAGCAACCGAAAAGACTTAAAAATATGGGTATTTTTATTGTACGAGACAAAAAGGATTCGATGTACACTTTCCAAGTTAGGCTAAGACAAAAATGCCTTGGCAACTTGGTAATGTTTGGTTGCTCTCTATATAACTTAAGAGAGTTCGTTTTGCATTTTCTCGATAAAAAAAATATTTTTTTTTTGAAATAGGAAATATAAATGGAATTCAATGGAAAATAGAGCTTGTTGCTCTGAAGCACTTTTGACTTTGGCTCCACAAATGGAAATAACTTTAGCCAAGGACAAAACAAGTAGGAACTAAAACCTATTTGTGTATGTATATTTTTTCAGCACTATTTCTTTAGGCAATTAGTGATTGTAAATCTTTTTTTTTCTTGGTATTTGAAAACAAGATAAAAATAAATTCCCTAAAAAAAGAAGATTAAAAGAAATAAATAGATTATGCACTGAAAATGTTATTAAATTAGGGGATTGTTGGGAAAAAAAATTAAGCAATATCATATTGAAATTGGTAAAAGTTTTGTAAAGAGTTATCAACCAAATGAGGAATAATTTTCTAGCCAAAAACAAACAAAAAAACAAAAAACACAAATGAGGAATAATTAGTTAGAAGGGAGTGACAACCATGCAAATAATCAAAAGGATCAACATAATCTTTGAACCTCAATCTCCTAAAAATACCCCTTTCGAATATTTCTAAATTTAGCACCTCCACGTAAGTATTACAGTAAATAATAATGATTATTATTTTTACCTAATCCCCTCATGAGACATTTCAACCACCGAGAATTTCGATGGCATTTATTGGTTTTGGTTCAATCACAATACCAAAAAACATTGCAATGCCATAAGATTTACGGAATAAACGACGACCCTGCTTGCTTTGCTACACCATTTTGCGTTTGTTAATTCCTCTCTTTTCTCATCTCTGTCACATTTGTCAAAAACTCAATTAGAGTTTTTTGACCCCTCAAAAATAATTACACATCTCTTTCTCTCTCTCTAAAAAAACAAAAAATAAATCTTCTTCTTCTTCTTATTTGGCATAAATATTTTGATCAAGAAGAAAGTGAAAATGCATGCGAAATTCAGCTCATGGGATTTCAGAAGAATCATGCTCTGAATTCAACGTTATATGGGTAAATTGTAAATTTTGACTCGATCAAAATTTTCTTCTTTTTCCTCTTTGTTATACAAGAATAGAGAAACAAATGTCAGTAATGTTTTTTCTGTTATCTGTTTCAGATCTTAGGGACAAGATTTTCTGTCCCACGTCCCCCAAGAAGGCTATTATAATAGTGTGGCCTAATTATTGATCATAGAGCCAAATTCTACACATTTTTCATAGAAATGTCAAACAACAATAAAATGAAGGGCCTTTTGAAAGGCCTAAGATACATCTCTCAGATATTTGGTACGTACATATTTTTTTCCCATTTTTCTTTAGAACCACAAAAATTTTCTGTGAAAACATCAATGCTCACATTGATTTTGTTGACCGTATTCAAAACAATTATTCAAAATTTTTTTTTTTTAATGCAGACAATGAAAAGGAACCAGAAATGCAGATAGGTTATCCCACAGATGTGAAGCATGTGGCCCACATAGGGTGGGATGGTCCTTCTGTAAATTCTCCGAGCTGGGTAAATTTAATAATTTGGCAATTAATTATGAAAAAAATATATATACAAAAATCATAAATAATGGATTTTCTCGCAAAAATTTCGGAAGAGCAACGACACATTTTGTTTTCTTTTTGATTAATTTGCTTGAAATATTTGATGGCAAGCCTCACGTAGCAGGCCATACGTTGCAGATGAACGAATTTAATTCGCCGGCGGCGTATGCATCGGCACCTTTGAATCTCAACGGCGACGCTAGAGATGGTCCTAATTCGGCCAAATGGGTCTCTGGAGGTAGCATTATTAAATTTATCAAAATGTAGAAATTTGAGATTATTTCAAAACGTGTCCAAAAATTCCATATTTTAAAAAATAAAGCGATAAATACGTATTTGTTCTGTTTTTATTTTTTATTTTTTTAGGTCATGTAAATAAATACAATTTCACAAACCGGATGTATTTACTTGTACCAAAATGGTATATACAATCCCAACTAAAATTACATATAGATGTTTATGAACTAAAAGCTTGATAAAACCTTTGCAAAATTTTAACACTTTTTGGCTATTTTATTCATAAGTGCATGTGGTAATTTAGTTGGTCATTGAAATTCTAAGAGAAAATTTTAAAAGACAATGTCTAACAAGATCAATTTAACTTTTGTTTTTTATCAAGAAAAAAAAAGAGAAATTGTAGGAAATAGTCAAAAAAAAATTTTATTTTTAAAGTCCAGCCCATGTTTCAAAAAATTAAAAAAATAGCCATGTTACGAATTATATAACAGAAAAGTTTCACACAAAATATAACACATTTGTAAATATTTGTAAGATATTTTGTAACACTTCAAGTTTTACTCATTATTTTTTTTAAGTGTTAAATAATGTCTTATAAATACTTATAGATCTGTTATATTTTGTGTGACATTTTTCTATTATGCAATTCGTAACATGGCTATTTTTTTAATTTTTTGAAACATAGGCTATCATTTAAAACAAACATTTAATTTTGGCCTATTTTTGCAACTCACCAAAAAAAAAATTTTAACTTTTGTTTAATGTAATTAATAAGGATATATTTAGTCGACTTTAGTAACATTCTTTAGTTATTTTTTCATTAAAATTCTACATCAAACGTATGTATGTAGATTCGGATCGGAGAATCGGACGGATGCCAAACTCTACGACAAGGGACTTACCTGAATTGCCAAAGGCGTCGCGGCGTCAACACTCTTCAAGTAAAGGCAGCGACGACGGCAACAATGTAACCGAGTCCCCAACGCGAGGGAAATCAGAAAAAACAAGGCACCGTCGGTCTTCGAAAAATGCAAGCAATAGGGATACAACAAATAGTCCTAGACAAAGTCGTCGTTCCATGGATAATTCAAGCCTAGGGATCGAATCTCCCGCCCGAAACCTACCGGATATTCCCAAGAAAAGCCGGCGAAAGAAATCAAAGGAATCTAACACTACTGGTGGCTCATCGAGATCAAGGTCGAAAGCGCCAGCTTCACCGGCTGATCAATTCGCGTCGCCATTCTCGGATCCTGGACCGGGTCCAGAAAAGGACAACGAGGTCAATTATCCAATATCGCCGATATACGACGACCCGACGACCCGGACGAGATCAAGGAATTAATTACATAAATTTCTCTAATTGGTATATAGCTTTAGAGTTTTTCTTATAGTTAAAAGGAACAAAATTTTCACTTTCCTCTTGTGAAGCTCTTGTATTAATTACTACTTTAATTGCCATGGTTTTCTATTGGTAAACACAAATTCAATATCTCAAAGGGCAATTGAAGATCTTAGCAAAAAAAAAAAAAAAGGGCCATTGAAGATGAAAAGCTGACTTTAACTGGAATTAGAAATGGCAAATTAACTCCAAATCTCCAATGATGCATTGGAAAGGGATTCAGAATGAGAAGCAAAAGAATTATATGCCATTTGAGAAGTGTTGTCCTATCAACCTGATAGATGTACTCAAGGGTTTTCTATGCAAATTAAGGCAATGTCATATGTCAAATTCCTAGGCAAAGTTTTTTGAGCTGTCAAAGTCCTATGCTATGCTATACTATTTCTCTATCCATGTCTACACTTTTCTCTATCCATGTCTACACTTGAGTCTTGAGCTATCCTTGCACATAATAAGTGTTTTTGTTTTTTCATTACATATTTGCAATCTTCACGATTTGCAATTGCAGGCAAAATTGCCAAAATTCATAAAGCAGACAAGATCATATTTGATTTTTAGAAACAGTGTCCTTTTTCCGAAATGACCCATTTTCTCACTCTCTCATCTCGTTATAGCATGTAACTGTTAGAGATTTTCATCAAATTCCCAATGAAAATATCACTATTAAAATATATATATATATATTAACAACAAGCAAATAAGATAAACAAAATTCATAAAACAGCAAAAATTGCCACAACTGTAAATGTTATGTAATGTATGCTCTATTCATTGACAAAAACAAGGCATTACTTAATTAATTACACAATTAACCACCCAAGTCCAAAATCACCTTAAATCCTTTCCCAGTCAGTATATATAGCATTTTTCTTCTTTTTTTTTTTTTCTCCTTTTCCTTCTTTGTTAGACTTAGACTACCTAAAACCCCCTAAACCACAAAGAAAGAAAACCAATAAGACAACAAAGCTCTTAATCCTAGTAACTAAGCAGAACCAATAACAACCCAACAAAAAACCACACCATTGAAGGAAAAACCTTATCCGACAAAGACGAAACTGATCCCTCAAGTGGGACCGGCTTGGGTCTCTGCAACTGTTGCTTCTGATCACAGAACTTGACTCGCCCAAAGCTCAGCCTCCCATTCCTCGAAGCCCAAAGCCCTCCATCAACACAGACATTAGGGTTTCCACTAAGCTTGAAAGCCGAGAATCTCAACATATCAGAAAAGAAAACCCTTCCACTCAAGTTGTTGTTCTCCAAGTTTATCTCTCCCAAACACTCCAAACGCCCAAACTCCTCGGGCACTGGACCTTCCAGCTTATTACTCTCCAGCCCCAGATAACTTAAATTTTTCAAATACACCCCCATAGAGCCCGGAATATTCCCGACCAACCCCATGTCGGAAAACCCAATGCGTTCGAGACCGCCCAGGTTCTGCCACGTGTCCGGAATCTCTCCTCCGAGATTGTTCCCGCTGAGGTAGACCTCTCTCAGGTGGGCCAGCCTGGGAAGGAACAGCGGAATCCCGAAGCTCCCGAACTGGTTGAAGCTCAGGTCGAGGAACTCGAGATTATTCCTCGGAGCTCCGAGGCTTTCGGGGATTCTGCCGGAGATTCTGTTGTGGCTCAGGTCCAGCTTGAGGAGCGCAGGGAGACCGCGAGCCACGGCGTCGGAGAAGATCCCGCCGAGGCCGTTGTGGCTGAGGTCGAGGACTTTGAGGTTGCTGAGCTTCCCCAAGCCTGTCGGAATCTCTCCCGTGAGGTTGTTCCGCGACAGAGTCAACTCCTCGAGGTTGACCAACTCGCCGACGGCCTCGGTGATTGGACCGGAAAAACCGGTCCCGGTCAGGACTGCCCTTCGGAGGTTGCTGAAATTACTGAGAATGCCACTCAGCGAGCCCGAGAGCGACGGGTTGTCGACGATGACGAGCTCTTCGAGGGTCTCGGCGAAGCTGATAGGCTCGGCGACGGGGCTCGGGAACGGCGTCGTTTTCGCGGTGTCGTTGAAGCACTTGTAAAGGAAGAGCTTCCTGAGGAACTTGAAGGAGGTGAAGAGGAGAGGGCTGAGAGTCGAGCTCGGCGAGCACGGTGGGTTCGGCGAGTTGTCGGAGACGTAGCCGAAGCTCAACTCAGTGACGTGGGCTGAGTAGACCGAGGCGTTGGGTGACTCGGAGAAGTAGTCGCAGACGACGCCGTGCGGGGCCGAGGAGCACAAGTCGTCCGGGAAGAGAGACCGCCATGGGATGGCCGGGTTGACCGAGTCGAGGACTCGGTAGACCGATTCCTGCTCGGCCGAGTCGAGGACCAGTAGTGCCGACGTGTCGTCTTGTGAGTGGACGGAGAGAGTTGAGAGAAGGAATGTGAGGGAGAAGAAGAAGAAGAGTAGTAGTGAGTGAAACAAAGCCATTGTAATGAAAATGAAGAGAGAGAGTAGAAAGAAGAAAGAGAAGTTGAAACAATGAGCATGGATATGTAGTGGTTTTATTGTGTAGTGTTTGTGTGTGAGTGTGTGTGTTTATTTATATTATTTGTTTATTTTGGATTTTAAGTCAGCTTTTTTGCGGTTGGATGTTTTTTTTTTAACTGGTTTTGTTGGCTGCGCGTTTCTGATTTATTGGGATAGGCTTTTAATTTTGGGCAGAGCTAGTGGTGCCTGGGTGTAAATATTATATAAATATTGTTTTTTAACTGTATAACACATCAGCAAACGATGACCAACGCGCTTTTTCAAAGTTCAAACTGTGAAATAACAAAGGTTTGTAAAACACTGAGATGTTGTCGTATGCCACAGTGGTCAAACCGTCAAATTTATACCTTCATTTTTTTTTTAACTTTTCTTTTTTTAATTTTTTCCATTTCTCCAACTCAGTTGGAGTTGTAACATTTTTTAGCCTTGATAATATTAATATCGAAAATTTAAAAATATATATTCATATGTCATATTTTGCATTCAACCCTGTTCTCAGTGGAAATAACAACGAGGGCAAAACCGACATTACATCCGGACCATAGAAACTTCAGACTGTTCGCATTTTCAGTCACGATAAACACACAGAAACAGGTCACACAGCCCTGCAAATGAAGCACAAAAACTGCAGTGGGACCAGAAAAGGGAAACCAATGCTCAGCTCAGTCCCTCAGACTCCAAATTTCAGAATTCGGCAACAGATAAGAGAGAGAGACCAGCCAGCTCTCAGTAAGAAAAATATATACAAATACTAAAAGAGAAATTGTAAAAAATATTTAATTTTTATTATCTAACTTAAATAAGGGCCTTTCTCTAATGTCTTATTTATTGGTGTGTCAAAGTAACATAAAAAAATTATATAATAATATTAAAATATGTACTAATAATTCTTTATATTTTTTCTATATTTATTGGTGGAACATCGATAGATATGAAACATTACAGAATTAGCCCTTAAATAAATACCCAATTCTTTTAAAATATAATAAAATAGTCAATAATTATGATTTATAATAATTAATTAAATCATTAAAATATATATAAACAAGACTAATTTTGTAATGCTCCACATAATATTATATAATTGAGATGTGATAGAAAATTGATATAACCAATCTAATATAATTGTTACATTATCTTTTTACACTCTTACAACACATTTTTATATTATTATTTTAGCACACTGATAGCTGAAACGCTAAGAAATTTTTATACTGTTATTTTAGCACACTGATAGCTGAAACGCTAAGAAAAACTTACATTTAATTAATAATATTCTTAAGAATTTAATCAAAATTTTGGCCTATTTTTAAGAATTAACTTTAATTTTATTAAATTAAGAATTTAGTCGTAATATACGTGTAACATATTATGTTACACGTGTAATATCCGTGTATCATATTATATATCATGTGTATTATATTTATGTATTATATTTATGTTACTTATGGCTAAAACTTTAATTTTGACATTTTAAGACTAAATCCTTTAAATTTTATCTTTAAAATGACTAATTTCGTAACCAGTCTTTAATAAATTAATTAATTATTCAATTATTTTAAAACTAAATATATTTATTTTTATTATGATATAAATTCGGATATTCTTCACTTCACCTTCACCTTCGAACACGGAACCCTTTAAAGCAAACATCAAAAACTAGATCATGTGACAATAATATGAATATGCAAGAGTTAATTGGAGGGGAAAAGCAGCCGGCGGAGGAGGGAAGAGCCGACAAGCAACCTGCGGACTGAGGCAGCCGCGAGAGCCGACACCAGGCGCCACAGCCGCCGACCTGCTCGCATCGATAGCGACGCCTAACCGCTCGCTCTCGCTGCGCTTTGCGTTGTGGGGTTGGCTTTGACACGTGGCATATGTACGGAGGATTCGTTACCTAAAGGAGATAGAGCATGCGATTTCCATTTCCCCGGTTAGGGTCTTCGGTGGGACCCACCAACATGTCCGTGACCGTGACTAAACTTTTATTTTTTTTATTTTTAATTTCTAATTTTCTGGTTGTTTTTGTTGTGCAAAATAGAGGTGATCATGACAGTGAATGAGTCAAGTGGGAGTGTTTATTCGGCCTATTGTAATTGTATTTTATTGCCGGCTAATTTCAGACCAAAAGAACATGTAATTAAAGCAATTAAGCATTTATTAGTGTTGGTAAAAAAAAAAAAAACATGATATGGAGAGCAAAATGGGAGTCCAAATAATTAAGAGATTATTGTTAAGAGTCCCCAACCCCAACGGTGTGTCTCTTCCTTTTACTTGTTCTAGATAACTTTTAGCTAGTGCTCCAATTCATGGAAGAAGTGTGTGTCTGGAGGTAAAAGGTAGTGTTGTTTTGTTTTGTTTTGTTTAGTGTCACGTTAACCATCATTTATTAATGCCACTTTGATTTCACGCTTTTATGCTCAAATAATGCACTTCATGCCCATGTGAACGTACACAAAAAAATTAAAACGCTCAAAAGGCAATTCCTTGTTGAATAAATGACAAACCCGTTGATATTTAATTCTTTGATGTTGGTTAGCGATGCGGCAACACCAAACGTGCGTATCTTTTTTTTTTTTTTTTTCGAAACATAATATAGGATGCCATTATCATTTAAAATTACTATTTGATGTCAAATTTTCTTAGTGAAGTGTGAGACTTAAATTATTTATGACCAAGTATAGATTCATATCAAAATTTTCTTTGAATCTTAAATTTATTTTTATATATCTTGAAAACGGGGAGCAGATAGCCTTATTAATTCGTGCTACAACAACTTTTGGACAAAATCGAGTTTTCTTAATTATCTTATCAAACAAATGTTAAATTTGAGACGACATTGCCAAGGTAAAGTATAGTATAATTAAAAAGTAGCCAACATTATAATTGAATAATGTTTATTTAATTGATTGTAGACTCAATTTTAATGGTTACTCATTATTGCATCTTATTGTATATATTTTCTTGTGTACTTAATTTTGAAAATCCTAATATAGCCACACAGTTTTGTTTTACTTAAAATACAGTCAAAACCATGAAGATAAATGTCACATTAATCTTTTTACATATATGCAGTGTATATGTGTGTAGAATGGTTTTTAAAATGGTAAGTTTCATTGACAGTGCTTTCCTCATAGGCGTCTGAGGGATCTAGGCCGTCCATCTTGGTGGGTCCTATGTGGGGCCCTCCGAAATGGATCGCTCAGATCTCTCAACACGTCTGAGATCAGCATTACTTTCAGTTTGGTCATCCTTTCAAGGATGAAATAGATTTAAAGCTAAATTGTAAAAGGTCAAATTTTGCAATATATTAATAAATGATGAACTCTTTTTTAAGTTATGGAATTACCATAACAAACTTTCATAGTTAATTTAATTCTAAAATAAGCAATATCATCATTGATTTTTTTTAATTTATGAATATTGATTATTTTTTAAAGTTACTATTAAAATGACTACTTCTCTTTATTCATGAAGATTTTAGAATGGAGAGATTTTGAAAAAGGTCATTTTTGGACAATTTATTTTAAAAATTACCATTTTAAAACAAATATTACAGTTTATACCACATTTTAGTTGTTAATTTGATTGATTCGTATTTGTTATATATATATATATATATATATATATATAAATAAAGAAGACAAACAAAAAGAGGACGAATAATAATTTGATAAAAAAAAATTATAACTTGTAATTGCAATAGATTGTAAATTTTATTGTCAAAGGCATTAGAGCAAGTAATGGATTGGATCGGTCCAATTTGCAGTTGGGTCTAAGCCTACAGCTAACTGGGTCCAAGTACAACAAATCCAAGACGCAATTCTATGTTGAACTTCGACCACTTGAATAAAGAGCAGATCTTTTTCTTTCTTTTTTTTTTTTTTGGCTGAAAAAGAGCAAATCTTTCGAATGCACTGGACGGTGAACCAAAAAGAACGTTAAGTGTTTTTCAATGGCAGCCGAATATTATGAGCTTGATGAGTGTTTTGGCAAGGTTTGACCGAGCTTAATAAACCCATTTATAAGCCCAAGCCTTCACATCCGACCGCCACCCGACCGATCTCCCCGACCACATGACTACATCCGCTCGACTTTCTCACGGTCGATCGGTAGGCTTTTGTCCTCACCCGTCCGAGCTCATGTGTTGCAATTTGGGAGTCGATACCTGACCGTCCGCTTGATGTGCAGCCGTATTTCAACCTAATGCCCAACCCCACATTTTGTTGCTTGGAAAAAAAAAAAAACATTTGTTCAATTATTAAACCATTTTGTAAACCAAATATTAAAAATTAATAATATTTAAAAAATATCAAAGTTTATGTAAGGCAAAAACAATAATGAACAACAAAATTTATATACAACTATTTATTTATTTATATTTTATAATATTGAATGTCAAAAAAATAATAACAATTGAATTAAATAACAATAATCTAATAGTTCGAAACTAAATTGAGGGATAAGAACAAATAAAAATATGAAGTTGAGTCTAGAAACTTACTTTTTTATATAATTGTAATTAAAATAAAATTTATAATGTACAATATTTATAATGGTAATTAAGAAAATTAAAAGACTGTGAAGAAGTTTTTATATTTCTTAAGGTTATTAAAGGAAGGGGGAATAAAAACATGGCTCAAACATTTTTTTATAGTATCGATCCGATATGTACCAACAAGAATCTTGTAAATCAAATTTAAGCAACATGCATCAAGCTTTCACAAAATATATATATATATATATATATATATTATGGTACGTGGTAACTTAAATTAAAAAAATATGTACTCAAGCTACTTAACAAAATATTTTCACAGACAAAGATCTCAACAAAATTTTCATAAAAAAACAATCACATACATTATTTTATTTAATAAATTAAACACTTTGTCGATTTAGAGCAAATGAGACCCTCAATTTCTAAAACTCCTACATGAATTCAAAATGATTTTTCAAAAAGAATCAGATTCTAATATTACAATACAAAAATATTTTGTTTTAATAATAAAGCAGTGATATACATACAGAAACTAGAGATATTTTCATTTTCATCTTTTTCAATAACTATAGTTATAATGATCTTTGTTTCAAAATCATCTCAATACTATTTATTTCTTTATTTAAAGCAGATTATAAAACTTGAATATGTACTACTTCACTTTCCCCTTTTTCAATTCTTTACAAACTTGTAGGGGAAAGAAAGGAAACAACAACAAAAGATTGACTTTCGATTGAACTTCTTAAGAGAAGTTATAGCGAATATCCAATTTTTAAAACTTAATATAAATTATTACCCAATTTTTTAAAAAATATAAATAATTATCTAAATAATTTAATTACTTACACAGTGATAAATGGTGGTAATTCACTTTGTTATCAAAAGCATTGCAAGTAATTTACAAATTGACTAAAAATCTAATTATTTCAAAAATTTAGATATTTATTTTTATTGTTATATAAATTCTAATATTTATCTACTTCACCCGTAATTATCCCTCCCAACACATTTTATTTTATTATTATTATTATTTTTATTGCGAGTCGTTTTTCCGCGTTTAGCGGTGCATATTAGGCTCTCTTTTAAAACAGGTAATTTACGCGGGTGATCTTACAAAATTCTTCTTGAAAGTTGAAACCCTATAATCTATTTAAGTGTGTGTATATATATATATACACACACACACACTACACTATACACACACTTAAAATAAATAAAAATAAAAACCCGCACACATAAATAAACAGAATCAGGTTGACTTGGACATCTCGGTCCCGCTCGCCAACCAAGTCGTTGGTATTGATTTCGATTCGTATTTTTTGGTGGAACAAATTCTTCTATAAACGCCTCTTTCTCCAAAGTCAGGGCTACGGCTACGGCTACGGCTATGGCTATGGCCATGGCAGGCTTGTACAGGCGAGTCCTTCCTTCCCCTCCCGCCATTGAATTCGCCTCCTCCCAAGGAAAGGTACTAACTCAATTCAACTCCAATTCCACTTCCGTTTTCTGATTTTTTGCCTTCTGCGATTCTTAATTCGATCATCGAATTTATTTTTCTTTTTACTGATCCTGTTCTAGGGTTTAACTAGGGGCACAAAAAATTACAGAGAAGAAAATATTCAATTTTGTAAATTTGTGCGGTATCTTATAGTAATCAAGATTATTAGGTGTTTAATTAAGCTATGCAATGAGTATTAGGCGTTCACCCAATTTTTTTTTTTTTGGATCTATCGTTTAAGATTGTTTTGTCGTTGCAGCAACTCTTTATTGAAGCCATCCAGAGTGGGACAATGGAGAACTTTTATAGACTGATTTCTAATTTCCAGACACAATCGGAACCTGCGTATTGCGGTTTGGCCAGCCTCTCTATGGTTTTGAATGCGCTAGCCATTGATCCCGGAAGAAAGTGGAAAGGTGAGGTTTTGGAATTTATGTGTTGCGTGGTTTGGTGATTTGGTTAGTCTAACTAATAAATGCACGCTTGGGGAACTGTATATGTATTGTATTGTTCTTGTTAAAAGCTTAACAAGCTATGTGTTATGATGCTAGATATTTTATTTACGACCGAAAGAATAGTCTCACATTGTAATAACTATACGGTCTAACACGTAGTTTTTGGTTTTGTACTGAAATGCGATTATATTAAGTGTGTTTAAACTATCAACTTTTTCAACCTCGCATAAAGTTCTCCATATCCACTGAACATGTTGGTTGTATAGTTTATTCGTCCGTACTTATTAACTTGCTACCATTGCATTTTTCCCTATCCATATAAGTCGTACTCTATTTCAAAACATATGTTAGTACCTTAAATGCTCTTTGTTTTTGGATATATGAGTCAATAATTTAATGGTGTAAGTGGATATGGCTTGTCGCATTTTTGTCACAGGTCCTTGGAGATGGTTTGATGAGACTATGTTAGATTGTTGTGAACCTTTGGAAAAAGTTAAAGCTAGGGGCATCTCGTTCGGGAAGCTTGCGTGCTTGGCTCAGTGTGCTGGAGCAAAAGTTGATGCCTTCCGTTCACATCACAGCTGCATCAATGACTTCCGTCAATATGTCATGAGATGCGCCACGTCGGATGATTGTCACGTGATCTCATCTTATAATAGAGCAGCTTTCAAACAGGTTATTATTACCTTTTCAATTGTCATATAAGAAAATCCCCACCTCTCTCCATTTTTTTGGTTGTTCCTTTATGTGCTATAATTCCCAAAATTGAAGTGGATAAGCATTCCTGTACTAAATCATCATAATTAAATAAAAATAAAAAACTATAGTGCATAAAATCTTAGAGGAAGTGTGTGTATAACTAAATACATATATGTAAAATTGATGATAAAGTTTTAATCTATTTACATGTCAATCTTCCATAGTTTATAATATCTTTTTTATGTATTTGTTGCAGACAGGAACTGGTCATTTTTCTCCTATTGGCGGTTATCACGCTGGCAAGGACATGGCACTAATCCTGGACGTCGCACGTTTCAAATATCCTCCCCATTGGGTCCCACTAAAGCTTCTATGGGAGGCCATGGATGATGTTGATGAAACAACTGGACAACGAAGAGGGTGAGAATCATGTATAAATTATCTTGTGAATACTAACTGATTGTGATAGTAAACCCGTCTCTTAGTAGAGGTTTATATTTTCTAATTTATAAAATTTATTGGACTTTTCTCTTCCACCTAAGACTGACCAGTTATTGCCTAAAACTGACCAGTTATCTTGGTAAAGGTTGCCCCTAATTCTTTCGTTGTCTTTTGTATCTTTTTCATTGAACTTGGGAATTCACCTTTTTTTTTCTTCTTTACCTCTTAAGGTAAAGATTCATTACATCCTAGTGTGAACTTATCTTTCCACTTCAATTCTTACAGGTTCATGCTTATATCTAGGCCTCATCGGGAGCCTGGGCTGCTTTATACCTTGGTATGACACAGGTTTGGAATCTTAGAACACATTCATTGTTGTCGTCAAATGGCTTAATCTTTCAGCAATTTTCTAACTCTGATTCTCTGAAATTTGTTCTCTATTTTTTTGTTTTTGTTTTTTTGCGGTCTTGATAGTTGATATATAAGAATGAAACTTCTGATTCTTGATATTAGTGATTTCAGTTGCTATATTCAGTATTTTGTGGATGTGAATGGAACTGTTGATGATTTGCTTTCCTTACTTTTCTTAATGGTTGCAAAAGTTGAAAGGATTAGAAGTTTTTGTGTTTAATATACGTTGTTTGACGGTTGTGAATATTGCCATTAAGGGGTGTTTAATATGTGGGGATGAGAATCCTAACATTACCTCCTTTGATAATATAGGGAAAATTTCAAAATAAAGCCATTCTTGATGCCATTTAATAATCTATACCCCATGTGGTGTGCTCCCTTCATTTCCACTCTATGTTTGTAGTGTAAATTTTGGGGTATAAATTAAAAGTGCAATACACATGGGGTATAGATTATCATTGTGTCAAGAATGGGGTATTCCTCAAAATCCCCCTTTGATATATGGTAATCATAATTTAAGATGCCCCTAGTATCTAAAGCCCAGGGGAATCAGATATTAGGTCATGGTAATGCTTAAAGAAAAATTATAACCCAATCAACTCTGATAGTTTCAAATGCTCTCACAAAACAGAAGTTCCAGCCTACTATTCCCATAGCGCGTGCCAAACCCATCCACCACCAGCCTACCTCCGCCTCATGCCTGGACAACCACCGTTCCTCGACTCACCATAATCAGCCCTTTATATGCCAGCCTCCATGCACTCAAATCTCATGCCAGATCTGTGCACCCAAGCCTCCACCTATGCCTGAGAATATTTTTTTAGTTGGTCAATGGCGGTCCTCGACGAGACTAGGATACAATCTCACTGTTTTTTATTAGTATGAATAGCAGCTAGTAATATTACTTTGCAGTTGAATTATTCTTCCATTGCCTCATGGGTCTCTGTCTATACTCTTTAAGGCTTCGACTGATTCAAATGTTTGTTTACCTCTCATTGCTGATAAAGCTTTCTTTGCTGAACTTTTGTTAGAGCTGTAAACATGAGAGTTGGCTTGGTATTGCCAAATATTTAATGGACGATGTTCCTCTTCTCTTGACGTCAGAGAACATGAGAGACATTCAAAAAGTTCTCTCTGCGGTCTTCACATCTCTCCCGTCCAACTTTGAGGAGTTCATCAAGTGGGTTGCTGAAGTTCGGAGGCAAGAGGATGGTAGCCAAAGCTTAAGCCCAGAGGAAAAATCTAGGCTTTCTGTCAAGGTATTACAAAGCTTAAAAAGTATCCACTTTTTCCCTTGATGACATTATAATCTGCAATCTTATTGTACACGTTCAGGAAGAAGTATTGAAACAGGTTCACGACACTGCCCTATTTAAACATGTAACAGAATTTCTGTCTTCAGCCAGTTCATGCTGCAATTACTTAAATATTTCGGGAGATGGCAAGAATTTACCGCATATAGCTGCAAATGTCTGTTGCCAAGGGGCGGAAATTTTATCTGGGCAATCTGGGTCTCAGGCTTATTGCTGTCAGGAAACATGTGTCAAATGCTTGAGGGCAAACGGTGATAAGCCGATCACAGTGGTATCAGGGACTGTAGTAAATGGTAGCTCCAAGCAAGGGGTTGAGATGCTAGTGCCTTCATCTAAGACAAAACCGACTTGCTCTTCTTGCGGTGGCCCAAGAAATTATACGGGGTTTTACCCGGCCGCAAATGATGTCCTAACGGTCCTCCTCCTTGCCCTGCCTCCCCAAACATGGTCGGGGATCAAAGAAGAGAAGCTTCTGCACGAGTTACATAGCCTTGTTTCAACCGAAGATCTTCCAACTTTGCTTCAAGAAGAGGTAATTTTAATCGATGCTAAACCAAACTTTTAACTCATTCAATGCGATTGTCTTCAAATCAACTACATGATTACCAGTATGTTGCAGTGCCAAATCAAATTGTTTGGCCGTTTAACAAATTTGCACCGGACGTTACTTGTTTATCTTAAATATTTCTCTAAAGCAAAATTTGTTTGGCAGGTGTTGCACTTACGGCGGCAGCTCCACTTGCTGAAGAGTTTCCAAGAGAATAATGTGGATGAGGTTCTTGTCCCGCGTCACTTTTAGCAATTTTTTACAAATTTTTGGACACCATAGACTTCTAGATTATTGAGGCTCCAGAGGCAATTGCTTTGCCTGCCTTTGGTGGTATACACATTTCAAGCTGCTATTATCTCTCTCTCTGGTTGCAAACCTTGCCGGCGAGCAGTGACGAGGCCAATCCATAGAAATTAGGTGATGATCTATCTGTGAGATCCAAGTGCTTCTCCAAAGCCGGGTCTTCCTTTTGAGGTTAATTTATTTGTATTTAATTTGCATGGGCAAGGTGGTATTTGAGTCTATTGTGTATCATAAAACTCATAAATTATCGGGGAAAAAAAAAAAAGATAATTAGGAGCCCGATTGGGCTCCTAGAATTACGCTTTAAAATTCAACGAGTATCTTTGCCTTTTGGATTCAGTTGTGCTTGTAAAGCCTAAAGTGAAAAAGACCAGAGATAAAGGAAAGGATGTAAAGATAGGAACTTGACAAAAATACAGAAAAATTGTGGTCCCAGGAGCTTCAACTTTCATTTACTTTCTCAACAAGTAACAAAAACTCTCAATTTTTATTTGTAGTAATTGGACGGTCACTTATCAAAGGGTTGGAAATTGGAATTGGAAATTTAGTGGGTAATGCCGAAATGGGATGAACGATGAAGCTACAGCGATTGGGAATTTTTCTTTTTCTTACGTTGGGCTCTGTCTTCTTGCTTTTCATTATTAAATAAAATTAAAAAGCAAAAAAAAAATGAGATGATGGAGTAAATGATATTGTCTAAATGATGTTTTAAGATAATAGTCAACGTTTCAATAATTAAAAAATTAGTCTTTTTTTAATTATATAATGATGTGCAAATAAAATTTATGTCGTTAGTTTTTAGTAACTTAATTTTTGCAAACGTCGGTAATTTTTTTAAAATATGGACTAAGAAATGATTAAATATTAAATAAAATATTGATTTGATAAATTTGTTTATATTTTCAAGTATAAAATAAATGCCTTGACTTGACACTTTTTGTTTTTTGTTTTTTTTTTTTTTTAAGTAGCTCTGCTCAATTGACCACATTTTTATGACTATTCACCCAAAACAACTTATTTTCTAAACCAAGTTCACATCTTTGTGTTTGATAAGAAGAGGTAGGCATTGAGGCATTGACAAATGACAGCCTTTTGAATTCAAAAAAGCAGAGGCCAATGCACTCGCGACCCTACCCGCCACAAAAAGGAGGAAAACAAGTTCTAACTGTCAACGGTCTGGCCATTTACCTATATAATATAAAAGCATCTAAATTCAAACCCAATTCCTTTAAGGGTTTTATTCTACTAAACCGACAAAAAAAGAAGAAAAAAAAAATTAAACTAACAAAAAGTGGTGCTAACAAGGCCCAGAGATAGAGAGAGAGAGATCGAAGAATCTAGAAATTTCAGTTAAATACACAAGACACGAAGTTCGAGATAACAGCACAGAGCCAAACAGCCATGGCCGTCGCGGGTCTTTATCGCCGAGTCCTTCCTTCTCCGCCGGCGATCGAGTTCGCTTCCCCCGAAGGCAAGGTACCAGAAACCCTAGCTCTCTCTGTATCTCTCTCTCTCTCTCTGTCTCGCTCTTTGTGATAGAGAATTGTTTTGAGTGCTTTTGGAAATGCGTTTTGTAGAGTCTGTTCACCGAGGCTTTGGGAAATGGAACCATGGAAGGCTTTTTCAAGCTCATCTCCTACTACCAGACGCAGTCCGAGCCCGCTTACTGTGGCCTCGCCACGCTCTCCATGGTCCTCAACGCCCTCTCAATCGACCCCGGCAGGAAATGGAAAGGTATTCTTTCCGATTCGATAACCAGCTTTTTTGTTTTTTTTTTTTTTGTCCCGGAGAATCAGGAATTAGGTTTTTCGGTTTTTGTTCGGTGGATAATGTTAGTGATGCGAAAAGGAAGAGGCCTTGATGAGCTATCTTGGTGTGGGTTTAGGACCTTGGAGGTGGTTCGATGACTCGATGCTGGACTGCTGCGAGCCTTTGGATAAGATCAAAGCTGAAGGGATAACATTTGGGAAGGTCGCGTGTCTGGCGCATTGCAACGGGGCTAAAGTTGAGGCTTTCAGGACCGACGAGAGCACGGTTGAGGCATTCCGCAAATGTGTAGTCTCGTGTTCTTCTTCGGAGGATTGTCATGTGATCACATCATACCATAGAGGCGCTTTTAAGCAGGTGTTGTGGGGTTTCTCCTTTGGCCATTCAGTATGACTTATTTTTTTGTTGTTGTTAAGAAATTACTATTTATTCGGGTTGGTATTTTATCTGTGTGTGTAGCCTTGTAATCGGAATGTGTTGAACTATAGATTAATCATGTTATTATTTTGGCCGCAGACTGGAAGTGGGCATTTTTCGCCAATCGGGGGCTACCATGCTGGAAGAGATATGGTTCTCATACTAGATGTTGCTCGGTTTAAGTATCCTCCCCATTGGGTTCCTCTTACCCTGCTTTGGGAGGGCATGAACAATATTGATAAAGCTACAGGAAGGCCTCGGGGGTAGTTGACGTTATAGCTTAATGTAGAATGTAAAATTAAAATAGGTTTTGTGGTGTTTTTGTTTCAACTGATATTTAGAAATTATGTTATTTTCAGGTACATGGTTATCTCTAGGCTTGGCCGAGCTCCATCTATTCTTTATACAGTGGTACGTTCTTGTTGCTTAATCTAATTTTATTTTCTCCTTCCAATTATGCTTGTTCACATTGAATTATAGAACCAAATTTGTTTCCTGATTGGTCGGGTCAAGTTATCATCTATTTTCTTATGAAGTTATGTCCTTGAACAAACGTAAAATTTTCAGACCTAGTCACTGTTGGTTAGATATTCTAGTTTTACAGAACTTGGACTATATTGAAAAATGGGACAGGCGCAGAAACTTGGAAACAATGCAAGGTTATGAAATATATTAGCAGAAGCCAGTTTCATAGAAGTATCAAGCGAGGCCTTGGGTTTGGTGGTGCATAAAATCCTTGCTTATTCTGTCGCAGATGCTCTCTATGTTTTTTCTTTTTCATGATCTTGAATATTTTTGGTTTTTTGTTTCTTACGGAGCCCAATTATATGTGTATCTCACCGAATATTATATAACTCAAAGGTTTTTCCCAGAGCTGCAGACATGAAAGTTGGAACAGTGTTGCAAAGTACTTAATCAAAGATGTTCCTCTCCTCTTGAAGTCAGAGGCCTTGAAAGATGTTCGAGAAGTACTTTCTGTGGTTTTTAAATCACCCCCGGCTGATTTGAGAGAGTTCATCAAGTGGATTGCAGAGGTTCGGAGACAGGAGGATGGAACTTTAGTTTTGAGTGAGGAGGAGAAGGGAAGGCTAGCCGTAAAGGTTTGAAATTGCTTCTCTATAATTTCTTTTGTTGTGTTCCTATTGTGCTTTTCTAAAGGTTTTCAGCTCGGATGCAGTGAATGCTTCTTAAAATATTTCATTTATCTTCGGTTTTCTTCTACTTCAAATAAATAGATCTGAATCTGAAGTTTAAGGTACGCATTTTAGGAGGAGGTGTTGCAACTAGTAAGAGAGACCGAACTCTTCAAACATGTATCCAGATGGATGACATCTGAGAGTTTCCTTTGCAAAGAACCTAAATGTTCAGGCAACAGCAATGGATTACCCGAGATTGCTGCAAGCATCTGTTGCCAAGGAGCTCAGGCTTTGGGAGGGAAATTTTGTTCAGAAAACGACTCGTGCTGCAGAAAAACCGATATTAAACTTCTAAAGGGTGATGGTGAAAGGCCGGTAACAGTTGTATCGGGGACTGTAACAACAAATGGCACCGAACAAGGAGTTGATGTGCTTGTACCCTCATGTCGAACCGGGGCAACTAGTTTGTGTGCCTTTGATCAAGGTGGTTGCAGAGGTATGCACCCTTCCACTGGTGATGTTCTAACCATACTTTTGTTGGCGCTGCCGGAGCAAACATGGTCAGGCATTGAGGTGGTGAAGCTCCGGGAAGAAATCATCCTTCTTACCACAGGCGAACGTTTACCAACTTTGCTTCAAGAAGAGGTTTTGCTTTTTCTATTTGGAAATTTCATATTGCTATTGGTTGCTTTTCTATTTCCCCATGGCCCATGAGTTGAGGATTGTAAACCTAAGACCTAACCCCACAAAGCCCCGGCCATAAGAGAAGCCTAAGAACCTTTTCATTGCAGTTATTCATAGGATTGTCTTAGAAATTTGTCATTCATGTTGATCTTGAAAACGTAAACCAGAAGTTGTTCAGAATGCAAGAGAGCCTTATTCTTGTGTTCCTAATGTTGTTCACTTTCCATGGACAGGTTCTTTACTTGCAAAGGCAGATTCATTTCCTCATGACAGATCTTGGAGCTCCTCGATTACCGGGCAATTAACCCGGCGCTGACTGATGATTTTCCTTTCAAAAAGCATATTATGAAGATCTGATAATTAACTAGATTCAAGAGACAATGGCATTTCTTGATTGAACCTGAGATATTAAAACAACAAGGGAGGTTTATACTCGATGCTTTCGAGTATTTTCTGTTGCATCTCTGCGAAATAATACAAATTATTGAAACTTTATATGGCTTTATTGTATCCTTTGCTAGAGAGTTTTGTGGATGGATAGCCATTGCATACTTCCAGATTGACTACATTCACTAAGCATTTTTGCTTACGAACTTCAAGGTGTTATCTTTCTTAGATATTTACATCTGAATATAAAAGCTTCTATAATGAGAAAAGAGGTACTAAATTGCATTAAATACTTGCTTAATACATCTGGGGCTGTGAATTTGGGCTTTGAGTAAACCCAGTTCAGCCCAGTTTAGGCTGATAATGGCATCCAAATTATGCGGTAGCGAACACTTTTAAGGTACCAAATAATTCAAAATTGACTTAATTGGTGCACCTCTAAATAATTTATGCATCAAGTACCTTGATTTTCACTCTATTTGTATACTGTCAAAATGGGGATACAAATTAAAAGTACAACATAAAATAAACCTTCAATAATTGTGTTAAAAAAAGGGCATTCGTATATTTAAAATCCTAGAGTTGCTTAATTTCTGTTTGGCCCTGAGGCGATATTTGTTGTGCGAGAAAATTTGATCCAATGCTTGAGTTCAAAATCATTGGTTAAAAAAGGACAATTTCAAAATTTGCTTAGATGCTAGTACCATGAACAACACACAGAAGGACATCATCCAATAGGATTATAAAGTAATGATAATAAAAATACTGGTAGATGACAGTATTTGAACTCGTAATGAAAAATATATGCTCTTTTCAAATTTAGTGCCTTATATTTACTAAAAAGTCATTACTTTTGTTAATTCTCTTTTTTACTAGTTAGAAAAAGAAGTCAAAACTCTAGCAAACGAGCTTACTATCTAATGCTTTCATGAACGAGATATCCGGTACAAAAAGAAAAAGAAAAGGCATTGAAGTTCTTGTATCGCCGTAATGATTTAGAAACTACAAGTTTCTTAATAAAAAATTTATATATAACTATGACATCTTTTACTTGTTCCTTGCTGTGACTGAATGATTATAATGGATAAGAAGCTCGGATGAGAACTCGTGATTCTATACTTGGTAAGTTTTAGCTGGTCTTATTAGTTATATTTCTAAATATATCTCTTCAACGTTGCTCAAACGATCATGTAATTTTCTAAAAAAAAAAATTTTTAAAAAAAATTAGGCACAATGCAAGGAAAGAAAAGAAGAATTCACCTACGTTGAAATTTTTTAGA
The DNA here is from genome assembly GCA_018132145.1 of Boehmeria nivea var. tenacissima. Taxonomy (NCBI): domain Eukaryota; kingdom Viridiplantae; phylum Streptophyta; class Magnoliopsida; order Rosales; family Urticaceae; genus Boehmeria; species Boehmeria nivea. The sequence continues at coordinate 12,202,297 of CM030878.1, read as the reverse complement.
CAATTTGGTAGTTTTCATTTTTTTAATCTTAAGATGGAAGGCATATCTTGAAAAATATGGTATTAGGTATGGGTGTGTCGAAGTGCCATGCCGATATGATTGTTTGTTACAAAATCTTTGGGTCCACCAAGGCCATGGCACCGACTTTTATTTACCGAAACATGAATGATAACTTAAATAAAATATTAAAAAGAAAAAATATATACATAATGATGCATTATGATAAATACAATTTCCTTTTTCTACCCCTACTCATACCTTTTATTGAGATAATTGAGTAAGTAGCCATTTTTTTTAATATTGTTTGAAAAAATAGCTAATATTTTAATTAATTAAGAAATTCATCATTTTCTTAACTATATCATGATGTGTATTTATCTTTAGTTCTCTTATGTATTAGTAGCTAAGAACTTAATTTTTAAAAATGTTTGTCATTTCTTTAAAACATGGACAAAAAATGATCAAATACCAAATAGACCCATTTTTATTTAAGAGAAGATTTGACTTTTAGCTCTTTTTAGACCTATATTTTAAGAATTGAGTCATAGTTCTACGAAATTAAAGAATTAACCATTTTCATATTTATTACACATGTATCAAATATGAAAATAACTAATTCCTTAATTTCATGAAACTATGACTAATCTTTAAAAAAATAACCAAAATTTTGGTAAATCGTTAATTAAAAATCCCTTTATTTATTTATTTATTTATTTATTTTGTTTTGCAAGACAAAAAAATCCATTTATTTAATCAGCATTGTTAGTTTCATTGTCCGCTGTAAATATACTGTAAAATATGGGTTAATCCTTGTGTAGAAAAAAGCTTCATTTAGATCCTCCAGTCAAGTGTATGTTAAATTTAATGAAAATAAGTGCATACCACTCATGTGGTAAAATTACGCAATTAATCCTAATTTAATGAAATTTATCATAATTTTGAGGGTAAAAAGTTATAAAATTTCTAAAAATTTAGAAGCATATACAGAAAAAGGTGTTGTTTGGATTAAAACGTACATTCATTGATTCATCTGTGTGGGTCTCTAAAAATGTCCCCTTGTTTGTTTACCCTATTTTACCCATTCCATTCAATTTCAATTTTTTTTTTTTCAAATTTCTTAATCCTACAATACATCCCATTCCATCCTATTTTTTTTCAACTATTTTTTCAACTTTCCAAATCCCTGTATAATATCTTTAAATCTTAACCATTTATACCGCATCGAAATTCGTAAAATCAAACCATTCTACATCAATTTTTCAAACCATTCCAAACTATTTTTTAAACCATCTTTTTCCATTGCAAGAATGAAATGGAATGTTCAAAATAAGCTATCCAAACAAATAGTGAACTTAATCGGACGCAAAAACCAAATAATCAAGACTGTTAGTTTGGATTTTGGAGTCATCAAATCTTCACATACATAGTCACAAAAATAGGAGTGTTTATGTAATATCCCTATAAATTAAACCAATCAAACCGACTAAATTGCATGGTCTGGTTTCGTTTGTCTTCGGTTTTAGTTTGGTTTGATTTGATTTTTAAATTTTCAATCCTATGATTTGATTTTGTTTGCACTTTGTCAACAGTATGTAGAAATCAAACTAATAAACGAACCTGATACATATTTTCTAAAGATCTATCAAAAAATATATATATACTTTACTATTTTTTAAATAAAAAATTAGTAAAAATATTTTTTTGTTACCTTAAAATTTCATAAGATTTTATGACTCAGTCGTACTTTTATAGTTTTACGGTGTAATAAGTATATAAATTTTTTTTTTGCCGCTCTGTTTTATTTCAATAACTATACAACTTTCAAACATAAAACCATAGAAACCAAACCAATATGGTGGTTTGGTCTAATTTGAGGGAGTTTCGGATTGAACTATGGTTTGACAAAATCTCATGCTATAGTTTTGGCTTAATTTGCAGTTTGGTTGTGTTATCTGCATAAATCATCAAACCGTGAACACACGTACACAACACCTAAAAACTTTACTAAATTAGTTTGTTTTTTTAGATCATATTAAAAAATAGTTATGAAATTTTTACTGGGTCAATGTACGCCAATTAAACAAAGAAGTTTTTACACCATTAGTCAATATATTACCCTTTTTTACATATGTATTCGACATTTATAACTATTATTATATCTATTCATTTTGATTACGTGGCATATTTTTTTGGACTTTCTTACCCTTAGTTCCGGGTATACCCGGATACATGCTTTATTTGTTTCCAAAAAAATAACTATAGATGTTATTTGTATGTAATAATTAAACGTAAATTGTGTGAGATTTACTAGGAGCTAATCAATACCTCCCCATCCCATGGCTGATTTTTTGTTGACAGTTAAGTGATTTTAAATAACAAATTTTTTAAATATCGTAATATACAAAATATTCAAATATTAACGTTTTTCCCAATCCCATAAATAAAGGAACTTCTTTTATCCCATTATTGAAAATTAAATTAAATATTCAAATCTTTAAACTTTTTTTCAAACAACAAATAAAAATTCAAACAATCGGCAATTAGCACAAAAATCACAAATTTCAATTTTGAAATGACCCTCTTTTAATAAAAATAATATCATATTATCTTAGTTTTTTAATTATTTACGTTAATTTTTATTAATTTTCATATAGAATTCTTTTATCTCATAAAACACGTGTATTCATATTTGAATACTTACCATATTCAAATATTCAAATATTAAGCGTTAAATATATAGAGTTTGTTATGATTTGTTTTTTTAATTGCTGACATATTGTCTTTTTCCCTTTCCTCTGCGCCATGCCTAGTTCTCTCTCTCTCTCTCTTCTCTGCATCTCACGAGCTTGATGGCTTAAACATACGATTATATGAGTTTCGCCTACACTTCGTCAGGTGGCTATACAGAGAAGTGGTTTTCCTCCAAAAGATTGATATTTCATATTTTATATATGTTTTAGTTTTTGTGATTGTTGTTCTCACACTGATTTGTTTATGCTATTTTGTTTTCTTTTCTTAGAGTTTTTCGTTCAGATTGTGCTAGTCTATTTTACTTTTTTGGTCTGTTTTTGTTATTGAGTGTTATAACTTTTAGCTAAAACAGAAGGTGTAGATAAATGCTTGTTTAAGATTTTAGTTGGTTTCATTCTTTTTGCTCCAAGTAATTATATTATTTTTTTAATATGATATTATAAAAAAAAGGTACTTATGACATAAAAACCTACTTTTCGATCATCTGTTAATAAGAATAAGGTATACTTTTGATATACTTTTAAGACATAGGGATACATTTTTTATTATAACAAATAAAAAGTACAAAGGTGATATTTTAATGAACAGAGAGGATAATTTTTGTATTTATTTCTCAAAAAATAAAAACAAAAACATACGAGTCAAATGTATAAACTTTAAAAAGTTAAATGAAACACATGCCCCATTGTTCCTTCTAAATTGGATTCATCCATATAGGGAGAGGTCTTTTTGTTTTTGTTTTCCCTTTTTAAGATTAATGGTTAATTTTCTGTTTAAATAAATCTGATTTCAGTCATCCACTATGGTGACACTTGTCTTTTTTGGGCCTAAAGAAATTATAGTGGATATCCAATTTTTCACACTTAATTTAAATTATTACTCAATATTTTGAAAAATATAACTTAATACTCAAGTTATTCAGTTACTTATATAGTGGTAGTTGGGGGTAATTAACTTAGTTAACAAAAACATATACAAGTAATTAACGAATTGACTAGTTACTCAATTACTTCAAAAGTTTGAGTATTTATTTTATTATTTTATAAATTTTTAATATTTCCCTACTTCATCATTAATTTATAATCGTCTGATTTTGTTTTCAATCTACCACTTATACTACTTCTTTATTACATTGGTTCTTAACAATTTAACTCCTAACTTTTTACTTTTCCTCTATTTGAGTCGCACATTTTAAATTTTTGAAAACTAAATATAATTATTAATAGATTGGAAACTAAATTTTCAATATAAATTTAGAACTAATTCACTGCTTAAATTCCAGATTAAAAATTTTAAAAATAATGATATTGAGCTCAACAGATGTCCAACTCAATTTTCACAAAAATAATCTTTATTTGTAGTTGTTATATATATGAAGCTTTCTTATATTTGCTTTGGTATAGACGGTGTAGTGAAACAAAACCGTCGGATTTAGTCCAATGGCCCTAAAACAATGAGATATACCAAATACTATATGCGCTTCTATGTAGTCTTATTTTCCTTGAATTTTCTTTAAAAGATATTCAAATTTAATATAAAAAAAATGAATCATATATATTCGAATCGAATTTAATTTTCCCCAGTCATATATTTGAATTATTGCTTCTAGCTACTCTGTCAAGCATCCATTCGATCAGTAAAAAACTTAACTGCGTGAAAGGCCAAATTAACAAGAAGTATAAATTAATAATAATAATAAGGGAATTTTAAGAAAATAGTCACAGTTTCAAAAATTTTAAAAATTAGTCATGTAAGAAATTTTTGATAAAATTTTTGCCTAGTGTCATAAATTTCTAACAGTTTTTTTTATGTGTATTTTTGTTATTATAAAAAATTTCTTACAGTTTTATAGCTAATTTTTAAAATTTTTGAAACTGTGACTATTTTTTAAAAACACACCGTGCAAAATGGCTATTTACTTTACTGACCCTAATAAAATACTAAAAGTGAACCCATCAGGTCAAATGCATCAGTCATGGCTTTTAAAAATTATATATGAAGGCCAAGAAATTGGAAAAGCTCCAAGTAAAGGTGTGAGGAGAAATTAAAGAATTCGTTAACCTTGATTTATCCTAAATTCCCTTCTTTGATATTTTGAGGCGTGTCATATTGGAAACCAAATCTTTCTAATAAAATTTTCAAGACAGTAAATAAAAATACTTCATCCTTTTTATTCATTTCATATTTACGCATCAAAATTTGATTAAACAAAAAAAAAGAAAAAAAAAAAAAAAGACGTGAGCTCTAGATTCCAAATATTGTGTAGACAAAACCGTAGAACTTATTATAAACTTTATTTTAACCACATGCACGTAACACAACCCCCCTAAAGTATGGCATCGTCGCTTTTAATACCATGGCCTTTTATATGTAGCACCTGTGGAGAAATCAGGTACAGCACATAATCGCCGGATAGTACTTAGCAGGCCTCAAGAAAAAGTAGACGCTTTTCACGGGTTTCCAAAAGAACCAAGCCACCTTGGCTTCGTAGAATTGCCCATCCGTACACTCCATTGTGAGATGACAAATGAGCTCTTGTTTGGTTGCTCTCACAATCCTTTTGAACTCGAGTAATTGTTGGCCCACCTAATTATACAAAAAAAAAAAAAAAAAACAGCAGGCATTATTATTAGTGAGTGTTATTTTTACACTAATGACCCGCAAATTAACAAATCCGATGATTTCTTTTAAAAGGCAAAGGCAAAACAACCTTGCGTTCATCAGGTTTGTTATTGTACTTTTCCACCGCAAATCTCGCGGCATCGCTGAGATACTTGTTGTCTTTTTCAACTGGCTGGAAACGACCCACCCCATCTATGTGATCTAATACGTCCTTACAGAGATGAAAACCCTGGATAGAGAACACTAAATCATTAAGGAGAGATTAACAAAATACAGTAATTGAAATGAGGATAATAAAGAAATTTAAAAATTATTTTTACACCTCAGAAGCTTCGACCAGCTGGTGATAGCGCTCCATGGCCTCGTCCTGCCCCGGCCAGGTTCCCATAATCTGCATCATCCTAGGTATCATGCGCTCGTCCAAGTCCTTTCCCTTGAATCGAACAACAGTACTATGATTAGCGGAGCTAAACTATCAAAATTAACAAATAATGGAAATAGAATTAGAAGCAGAAAATAAGTACGTAATTACCATCGCTTTATACTTGGCGCGCCAATACTGCATAATAAACTCCCGATCACGCGCGTGGCGCTCTGAAGGGTCAGACGTGTTTGCCTATATTTAACAAACAAAGCCAATCAAGATATTAATTGCTGAAATTAGACCGAAAATCCCTAGTTTAGAGTTTTAGAATCAATGATGATATTGTCATAATGTTTGATCGTGAATTGACGACAAAAAGTAAATAATAAATCAAATAAAATGGGTGATGATATTGCGTAATATTTTCGCTGCAGATAATACAACGTAAACAAAATCAGATTGATGGCAAAGAAATTAATTACCGTACCCATCAACAAAATTAGACCGAAAATTCGTAATTGGCCTAGGGCTAGAATGTTTGAATCAGTGATGAGATTGCATGATGTTTAAATTTAATCGTGAATTGACGAAAACAAAAACAAAATCAGATTAATACAATCAGACCGAACGAAGAGACAAATCCCTAGATTTAGACCGAACGAGAAAAATAAAAATAAAAAAAAACCATCCCTAATTTTGATAATAAAAAAAATCCTAATGATGATGATGACGAATTAGCGTTACCTTTTGTTCATCAGTGAGCGATGATGAGGAAGACATCGTGCTGATGTTTCAGAGCATTAGAGAGAGAGAGAGAGAGAGAGGTGATTATCGTCTATCGAGAGGAATACGAGACGAAGACCTCCAAAGAACCGTAGGAACAAAATTGTTAATCTATTATTTTCTTTAGCTTTCTTTAATATATAAACTAGTTTTTTAGCACGTGCAACAATTTTTTTTTTTTAACTTATTAAATTATAACTTTTTAAACAAAATTATAAACTTATTAAATAAAAAATAAAGAAAAAATATTATAAATATTTAATCATTTAAAAATATAGTAAAAAATAGTTTTTAAAATTGAAAGACAAAATTAAGAAAAAAATTATAAAACAAGGTAATAATAAAAAAATAAAAAATATTGTGATATTAAGAGATAAATAAAAAATTTGAGAGATATAAAACTAAAAGAAAAAAAATGTAAGATTTAAAATAAAAATAGAGAAGTAAAAAAAATTGAAAAGAAAAGTTTGAAAAAATAATTGAATAAAAGAAATAAACAAAAAGAAAAAAAATAGAGAAAAAACAAAAAAAAAAAGGAAAGAAAAAACGGAAAAAAAAGAGGGGGGAGGGAGTGAGAGTGGGGGACGGGTTATTTACATATCATTGATATATTAAAAAAAAAAACTAACTTATTTTCCGGATTTTTTTTTTTTTGCTAAATTCTAATTTTCGGAATGAGTTTAGGGTATTTTAAATTTTTTTCAAATAAACCCATAACTCACTGGGATTTCAAAAAATTGACAATGAAATATCATATTCAAAATTGAATAATGCATGTTTTTATAATATATTCAAAATGAAATATCGTAGTTCAAATTCAAAATGAAAAATCATATTCAAAATATAAAAACGTGACAGTTTGGTATATACGAATATATATATAATATCATATTTGAATATAAAAATTTGAGTATGTGAATAAATTGGATTGAAATTGCTAACTGTGCTTTTTTTTTTTAGCGATAATTAATGAATATTAAAATTTGAATATATGAATAAATTGACTTGAAATTAAAACTACGTATTATTTTTTTGATTAATAATTAATTAACAATCTCCAAATATTACGGGATCTATTATATTTGAATATTAAAATTTGAATATGTAGAAATATTAGAATGCAATTATCCATGAATTGGAACTAATAGCTTTGATTTTGATTTGTTCAGTCCTATAATCAAGAGGAAAAAATAATAACATTAAATAAGGAAAAAATAATTAATGAAAAAAAAAAGATCCGGTTGGGTGATCCAAACGCAAATGGTGACCCAAATCAATACATTAGGAGTATTATAGTCCGATAAAAAACGTCACCTAAACTTAATGAATTACTGTGATAATACTTACAGATTTTTCGCTGAGTGTAATATGTTTTTATAATTTAAATGATTATGTAATTTCTTTTGTGAGTGACAGCCCTGACACGCGGCCATGCGCGCGGGTCAGGGGGCTTTTTTTCTGTGCACAAGTCTTTTTTTTCATTCTAATATTATTTAATTGTATTTCAGTCCTTATTATTTTATTAAATTATATGATGACCTAATTTTTGAAAAAAAAAATCATTTTAACAAAAAAAATGCGTTTTTTTGGGTTTTGAACGAAAAAATACAAAAAAAAAAGGGACCGAAATATTTCGGCCTTACTTGGACGAAAAGTTCATGCCCCTAGATTCTTTTAATTATTATATATATATATATATGGGGTCAAGACTTAAATGGTTGAGTTAAGTACATTTTCAACCTTATATATATCTGTATACTTTGGTAAGTATACTAGTGATCCTTGCCAATAATAACTACATGATTACAACTACATGATTGAGAAGCACTTATACAGTTCAAGATACTCTCTGTCTCTATATATATTAGGCGTGCAATATTGGAATGCACAGTAGCCGGGCAAAATTTTGCCCGGTAAATTTCCGGGTAAAATCCGGGTATGCTTCCTCTCGGGTATATACCCGGAACTGTTCCAAAAATATTAAATAACATTATTTTGCCCGGTTATTCCAACTTTTACCCGGCTTTACCCGGATAAAAAAATTTTGCCCGCCTATTCCAATATTTACCCGGCCATTACCCGGTTTTGGATGACTTTTTTTAGTCACGGCACTTGAAAATTTGAAAAAATTGGAATGTTTTACCCGGATTTACCCTGTATGCTTGTGCCACGTAACATTTTTTAGTCATGCCCATTTTTTAGTCCACAATTCCACATTGATGTGGTCCACGTGTTTGTGTGCAGGGGTGTGCAGTGCAGTGCAGCAGTAGTGGGTTGTGTCTTGTGTGTGTGCAGTGGACAACAGCTGTGGTGTGTGTGGCAGATTGGCAGTGGTGTGTGCAGTGATTATCCGGGGAATTTCCGGGTAATTACCCGGTTTCACCCGGCATTCCAATTCCATTATTCTCGGGTAAATACCCGGAAAAATGTAGCAGATAATTTCCGGGTAATTACCCGGAAATCACCCGACTTTTGTTCCATGGAATTCCATGGAATTCCATATTTTCACGCCTAATATATATATATATATATATATATATATATATATATTCTCTCAGTAGATTATTATAAGTATATTAGTTTTTACACACAAAGTATGTAGAGCAAGTGTAAAATAATATAATAGATGAAAAATATGACAAAAATATAATAAAGTATATTTTTGTTAAATTTTTTTAAAAAATTAATATTTTTGTAATTTTAAATAATTGATGGGTTAAATTTATCATTTAACATAAATATAGGGGCTTTTTAAAAAAATTTAAACTTAAAAAATAAAAATAAAAGCTTAGAACAAATAAAATAAATAAAAAATAATTATGGTAAAAAAATGCATATGACAATGGGTGTCAAAATATTGAGAAAAATATTATGAATCCAACCGTGTCAAAAAAAAAACTTTTCGAGATCATTACGACCAAAAATAGTTGTTGAAACGATTTGAACAAAAAAGTAAAAAAAAAAAAAAAAAAAGATGAGAGAGAATTTGCAAAAAAAATTCCTAAAATTTACGCAAAAACCCTTTAAAATTTCTCAGAAAATAAGCCCTCAAATGAAATTTTTTTAATAAAAAATAAATAAATAAATAAGAGACACCACATATCGTTCGCAGAGAACGTCACGTATCATCCTCTTGTGATTCATTTTTTGACAAAGTTATAGAAACAGTTTGTGCCTTAGTATACTTTTTTTTTTTTAATGCATGTGCCTTAATATACTTGTATAGATATAGATTTGGAGCGTAAAACGTTACACGAACAAAGCATATCCAACACTAGTCGCTGTCTTGACCGCTTAAGAGTTAAGAGTGAAGTCCCACCTTATAATTAATTTTGATGTGAAGATAGGAAAGCAAAGAGTTACGGCAATTAATTGCCCATGAGATTGCAATAAATGTGTAGCGTTGTCACTTGAGTGTGATATTTTCAGAATTTATAATTTATTTTGAAAAATATCACTTTAAAAGAAAATTTATAGTTTATATCACTTTTAAGTATTAGATTTGATTGAAATGTCCTTTTATTTCTTACAAATAAAGAAAATAAGAGAGAAAAATAAAAAATAATGAAAAAAATGACATGACATGCAATAATGACATAAGTTACAAACTTAAATGTCATATGTAACAGGAGATCAAATTTTCTCGTTATTTTCTCTACTAAAAAACAAAGCATTTTTCGATATCAAATTTTCTTGATATTTTCTCTACTAAAAACAAAACATTTCTCTGATAAAACAAATTTAATGATTATTTCTTTATAATTAGATTGAGTTGGTATGTAGATTAATATCTTACAGAGCCTCATTGCCACGTATGTAGTATTGTGCTAATAATGTTAAGTAAATAAAATTTCTCTACATACAAGTGATACAACAATGTTTTTAGAAGAATATAAATAATCAGGTATTGATAATTATAGTGGGTCAATAACTAAGTTATTGAATTACGGACAAAGTTAATATCCTACTTATGGGTGATTATAATAAATACCTAAATTCTGACACTTTAATTTAAATAATGCCCAATATTTTGAAAATGGTAACAAAATATACCCAAACAACTCTATTACTTGTACCATGATAATTGATTGAAGTGTTATTTTTTAAGAGATTATAAAGAAAATAATTATTTTTGGAATGATGCTCTGCAAAAATAGCCAAGATTTTCATTAATTAAGGAAATAATCATTTCTTTAACTATATTATACTATGATTTCACATTTATACCCTCTTATCCCTTATATGAGTTGATGTCTAATTTTTAAATTTTTAAAAATTTAGCTATTTCGTTGAAACATCTTATTTTAATGTGCAAGTAAGTGATTGATTGAATACTTTCTTCTATTACTAAATTGTATTTCTCACTAAGAGTTAGATAAGACAAAATAAATTTACGGTGAATTAAGAAGTCAGAAAATTAATGGTGAATAAAAAGTCTAAGTAAGTTGATGATGAATTAAGAAAGGAAAAAAAATTCTTCTTGAAAGTTTTATGTTTCATTAAATATCAAATTCACTTCTATATTTAAATGAATAAGAAAATACTCAAGCTTTATACCTTTGCATAAATAAATAGTAAAAATAGAGATTATTAAGTAAATAGTCATTTTTTAAATGAAATTTTAAAAAAAATAGCTAACGTTTTCATTAATTATAGAATAGCTATTTACTTAACTACACGATGGTGTGATGTTACCTTTATGCTCTTAATGTTTTAAAGAGCTAATTGTTAGTTTCTTAATTTTTGTAATACTCTGGCAATTTTCTTAAAATATGATATATAAAAATGGCTAAATACTAAATAGACCAAGTAAATATTCTAAGGCAATTTAAAAAATATTTAGTTTTTAATAATTACAATAATTACGATAATAAAATTTCACGATAATTCATATTTAATTACCTAGTAAGTAACTTATAATTCAAGTATCCGATATTTTCTAAAATTTGTATTTATTAATTATTAATTTGAATTTTGAAAATTGATTCTCACTGCAATTATGATTAGAGATTTTTAAGGATTTAACCAAACTTTCGGCTAATTTTTTAGGATTTAGCCGTAACATACGTGTAATATAATATGTTACATGCAGCATAATATATTACACGTGTAACATACGTGTATCATATTTATGTTACACGTATGTTACGGCTAAATCCTTAATTTTGACATTCAAATTTTCAATGACTAAATTCTTCAAACTTTACCTTTAAAATGCTTAATTTCTTAACTGACCCTTTTGATAATATTTAATGCATACAGTTATATTAATGCATACAAAAAAAAAAAGAGAAATTATAGTGAATACCAAGTTTTTAACACCTTATTTAAATTAATACCCAATCTTTTAAAAAATATAACAAAATACCAAAGTGATTCAATTATTTGTATAGTGACAGTTGGTGGTAATTAACTTAGTTACCAAAAGCATGTGCAAGTAATTAACGAATTGACTAGTTACTCAATTACTATCAAAATTTTAAAAATAATTAGATGAATAATCCGTTCATAATTGAATAAATAGCCTATTTAATTATCAATTATTTATACATATTTATGATGATTTACTCAATAGCCATCAATTACTATTTACTACTGAGAAAATAATTAAATCATTTGAATATTTTGTTATATATAGATATTTTTAAAAATATTTATTGAATTACAGATTAAAAATTGAATATTTATTATAACTTCTCGTAATTATTTGTGCTCAACATTGAATAATTTTTGTACCTCTCCCAAATTCGTTGCTCTCTCACACATAAAGTCAAATATCAGTCACATGATCCTCGCAATATAAAACGACCTTGAAATTGAATTGGACTACAACTTGACTTATATTTATTTATATCTTATTTGTATTTATTTACCATCAAATCAAAAAGGTAAAACCGACGACGTATTACACCTTCTTACGTCCTAGTTTCTCTCTCTCTCTCTCGTTGGACCAATTTACATATTTTAATAGAAACTCCAATACCTCTCTCACCCATAACCAAAAGCCCGACTCTTTTACCAAAAAAACAAAAAATCTCAGGACCCAAATCCAAAACGCCATTGGAGAGTTATGGAAGAAAGAGAGGGAAAAGCTCATCCCCTTTTAACCGGAGAGAGAAGAGAAAGCTCTGTTAATTACAGCCATGGCTTCTCTTCTGCTCAAATCCAAGCCCTATCTTCAATCTGCGAAGCTCTCATCCCTCCTCTTCCCACTAAATCTCTCAACCCACCTCATAACTCACTCCATTCTTTCTACCAAGCTTCTGGGTCTCTCTCTCCCTTCCCAGATGAGGTCAACTTTCACACTCACCCATATATACAGTCTTTAATTCTTATATATATATATATATATATATATAAATATATAGTTTTTATTTTTATTTTCCCCCTTAAAAGTTATATTGTGTTATATATATGATATGATAGGTGGCTGAGATGGTGGCGAAGAGGGCTCTGCCGGAAGGGGTGTCGTTGGTGAGGTCGGTTCTGAAGATTCTGTCGTACAGATTGGGAACGCTTTTGCTTTGCGGATTGGTGTGCTTCGATTGGAGATGGCCGTTTCTTCACAAGTTCTCAGATATGCCATTGGAGAAGAGAGAGAGAGTTCTGCAGAGCTGGTCAAAGCAAAAGCGTCTTGTGCCTCTCAGATTGCTCTTTGTGCTCATCAAGCTCTTCTGCTTCTACACTTTCTTCTCAATGGTAATGCCATTGCCTACCCATACATATAAATTAATGCCAACATATTAATGTTATTAATATCAATCAATCATAAATTAACTTGAACAACACTGTGTTAATATTAATCTGAACTTATGGGTGTTTTTTTTTTTTTTTTCTTTTATTTTGCCCTTTGATTATTATTATTTTTTTCACTTAAGACATTATTGATTATCATCATTGCGTGTTGATAGTAAAAGAAATATTCATCTACTCATCTTGTGGCAACGGTACTAGGAAAGATAAAGAGAAGAAAAAAGACAACCGTGCCAGCTTTTACCGTGTCTGTTGTCTTGTCTTTTTACTTTTTTGAAAACGTATGCTTTTTTTTTTTTTTTTTTTGGCTTGAAGAAAACGTATGCTTTTGGTTGTTTTCTATCAGGGGAAAAAAAAAAAAAAACTAAGCCCCTTTTCTCGTATAAATTACTTTCTTTAAGGAAATATACCAAATTTGGCTGCAATATTTCCAATGGGTATACATGTGATTTAGCAGTCGAGTCCAAGTACAATGTTCTTATTTATTCTGTTAATAGAAAATTCTTGACAGATTTTTTTTTTCTCAGATCGAAACCAATTCTTGACAGAGATTCAGAAAATACTCGAGTTACAATTTTTGCTCCGTTGTCAGTTAGCTTTTTAAGCATAGTGATATATAAGTACAACAGAATAAGCACCACCATAAGTCCATAATTATGAAGAGACAAGAAAAAGATAATTTTGATTCGTCTGATGGGGATGTTAATAGGACACATTATATATCATATACCAAAAAAAGTACAACATATGAATCTTTGAGTAACAATTTTGTGTACTTTACAGTTTACATGGTGCGATATAAATTAGTAGTACTACGGAAGAAACTTCGATATGGAATGGTTCACGACTGTCATATTTATTTATTTTTTATTTTTTAAGAAATAAGACCCACTAGAAAAAATATTTTGACGATCAAACATAATTTTCTACTGTAAAATAAATATTACCGAAGAATTTACTTATTAATATATATATTTTATCTTTCTAACTTGCTTTTTATCTTATTTGCGTTCCAGGTTGATGAAAATTCACATAACCCATCATGGGAAGCTATTGGGTATCACGTAGACACCAAGAAAAAAGTAACCACTAAAACCCATAGCAACAAAGAGAGATCTCTTGAAAATGGAGTCATAGAAACCATGAGGGAAACCAATAACTCCCTGCTCCAATCACTAACCCAGAAAGGCCTAGAAGTTACCAAGGATCCAAACGACCCCGACGTCTACAAGATCAACTGCGACGCTGTCGTTGTAGGGTCCGGCTGCGGCGGCGGAGTGGCAGCTGCAGTTTTAGCCAAGTCTGGCCAGAAAGTAGTAGTCCTTGAGAAAGGGAACTACTTTGTGGCCCTAGATTACTCTTCTCTTGAAGGTCCTTCAATGAGAGAGCTATATGAATCTGCAGGAATTTTTTCAACCATTGACGGGAAGGTCATGTTATTAGCAGGCTCAACTGTCGGTGGTGGCTCTGCTGTAAATTGGTCTGCTTCTATCAGAACACCGAGTAGCGTTCTTCATGAGTGGTCAGTTGATCACAAAATTCCTTTCTTTGGGAGCTCTGAATATCAATCTGCAATGGATATAGTGTGCGAGAGAATTGGAGTTACCACTGGTTGCACCAAGGAAAACTTTCAGAATCAGATATTCCGAAAAGGGTGCGAGAAACTTGGTCTAGACGTAGATTCAGTCCCAAGGAATTCATCACCAGATCATTACTGCGGTTCTTGCTGTTATGGTTGTCCAACAGGGGACAAAAAGGGGACGGATTCGACATGGCTTCTCGATGCCGTGGGTTGCGGTGCAGTGATTTTGACAGGATGTAAAGCTGAAAGATTCATACTGGAGGATGGCAAGAACGTAAGAACAAGAAAGAAATGCTTGGGCGTGCTCGCAAAGTCTTCGAGCCAGAAAATTACCAAGAAGTTGCGAATTGAGGCCAAAGTGGCAATTTCAGCTTGTGGGGCTCTCTCAACTCCTCCTTTGTTGATCACCAGCGGGCTCCGGAACCCGAACATTGGAAGAAACCTCCATCTTCACCCGGTCCTCCTCACATGGGGGTACTTTCCAGAAGAAGGATCTGAATTTGAAGGCAAAATTTACGACGGAGGAATCATTACTTCGCTCCATAAGGTGGTTTCTGAGGAAAATAACACCCGGGCAATCATTGAAACTCCTGCAATTGGACCTGCCACATTTGCTGCACTGTTTCCTTGGGTCTCAGGGGAAGACATGAAGGAGAAGATGGTTAAGTATGCAAGAACATCTCACCTATTCGCATTGGTGAGAGACCAGGGCTCAGGAGAAGTCAAGCAAGAAGGAAGGATAAAGTACAGACTGACAAAAATGGACAAGGAAAATCTCCAGACTGGAATCAGGCGGGCCTTGAGGATTCTAGTTGAGGCTGGAGCTGTTGAGGTGGGAACCTATAGGAGTGATGGGCAGAGAATCAAGTGTAAAGGGATTAATGAGGAGGACCTCGAGGAGTTTTTGGACTCGGTTACTGTGGTTGGAGGGCCAGGGTCGCGAGGCGAGCACTGGATGATTTACTCCTCTGCACACCAGATGGGGAGCTGCCGTATGGGTGCGAACGAGGAAGAAGGTGCTGTTGATGAGGACGGTGAGAGCTGGGAGGCTGAAGGCTTGTTTGTCTGTGATGGAAGTGTTCTTCCAACCGCTGTTGGAGTCAACCCCATGATCACCATTGAAGCCACAGCTTATTGCATTTCCAAGAAGATTGCTGAATCCCTGAAAAAGAAATCTCTGGGGGACAATTAAAACTCTCCAAGTATGCATGATCCAAGATTAGCTTGGAAGTAAATTATGTAATGACAATAAAATATCTCCTTTTCGTTGCTCGCATGCAGTTCTATAAAATCTAGCAAGAAATAAGATTCTAAGAATATGTGATTGAATTTGAATCTCTTGATAAAGATGGGCTACCTCATTTTTAGATCTGTTAAACACAGTTGATGAATAGTGACCAAGCATTGTACTTTGGTTAAGATCACCACCCCTAAATTGACTATGCCAAAGCCTAAACGAAACTGATTATATTAAGCTCAAATGCTAGAATAAAGTTAGAAAGAAGGAGATGACAACGCAAAATTCCTCCAATAAAATATGAGAAGGAAACATTATTTGAAGAATCAATTACGATTCTTGTTCAAGCTCTAGTCAAGATATTCTTTGATGTGAGTTTGTCTAGCCCAAATTACACGCTTCTGTATCTCCACAGAAAAGCACAAAAAGTGCATATTGGTCTGGTTTCGCCACAAAAAGAATTATGCTGAAACAAATAATAAAAGGTACTTCTTAATTAATATGCTGCTTTGACAGCTTTTTCAGCAGCATCATCCAGGTCTTCGGCTGTTATAAGTGTCATGCCACTTTCCTGCATGGTCATCAGTATAGAAGGTAAGAATTCTCAAAGTAAATTTCAATCAGCTCAAGGTAAATTAATAACTTTGTTCCATGTGTAGAACAAAGTTTCAAACTACCTTCAGTATTCGTTTTCCCTGCTCAACATTAGTACCCTCAAGACGAACAACCACTGGTACCTTCAGAGAAACCTGCCAAGGAGAATGACAGAAGTTAACGCACATAGTTAATTGGTCAGCAGCCAATTAAGCACTTTAGTCAATTGATAAACCAAGCCAACAAAGCTAAATCTAAATACGAGCAAACATATATTTAGTCTCCTTTAAACTAAAAAGTAGACCAGTTCTACACAGAGATTCTCTTCCTGTAAGTGAAATGACTTGATGAGTCGTTAACTAAATGCACATTTTGGGAATTGGAATAACTGAGACAACTACATAAATGTATCTCACCTGTTTGGCAGCATTGACAATGCCGCTGGCTATTACATCACACTTCATAATTCCACCAAATATATTCACCAGAATTGCCTTCACCTTATCATCAGAAGTCAATATCTTAAATGCCTCGACCACCTGAGAAAAGAGCCAACTATTGTCATGGACACACTCAAAAGTCTGTCTTTCTTTCACATCAAATGGAAGAATACTAACATAAGCACACTTGATTCTGCAAGAATCTTCTCACATTCGTAAAATATATAGAAAACAGTTATTCAAATTAAGCTCTAATTCAACTTGACACTAGTTCATCATAATATCATAAGGGGAAAAAAGAGTAAATGGTAATCAATGAACAGAAATAGATTTGACTGCAACAATTAGATCAAAGGGATGTGACATAAGAAATGCACTAGGAGCAACAATTACCTGGCCTTCAGATGCATTTCCACCAACATCCAAGAAGTTTGCAGGAGTTCCTCCATGCAGTTTAATTATATCCATTGTAGCCATAGCTAATCCAGCACCATTCACCATGCAACCAATTTCCCCATCCAATCCAATGTAATTCAAATCAGCTTTGGCGGCAGCCACCTGTCAAAACATAACATTGCCAAAACGTTATTATCTTAATCTGAAGATTATCTCATTCCAACAGTTTAAATTCATGCCTATTACCACAATCCCCTACCCTGAAGTTGAGACTAGGCAACAAAAGACAATTGACAGTAACTTGCTTAATATATGACAAGAAATCAAGATAAATTTGCAAGGAAGAAAATAGAAACAAGAGAACCTCTCGAGGATCTTCCTGTGTTGGATCACGTAGGGCAAATATTGGCTTCTGACGAAATGCGGCATTATCATCGAAGTTCAACTTAGCATCAGCAGCTACCAACTGGTTATCAGCAGTCTCAGCAATTGGATTTATCTGAAAAACTTACAGATTCAGGTTAATATGCGCAGAGAAAAGGGAATCTAGAAGCCATGCACTAACACTTTTGGGGATCTAAAACGCACAACACTTACTTCCAACAATGTGCAATCACACTCACAAAACAACTTATATAACTTCTTCACTTGCTCGATTGCCTCGTTTCTGTTGGCGACTTTGGGAGCCAGCCCATCTACTACCTTTGCAGCATCCTCATCCGTAATTCCTTCGAAAACATCGATAGGTACCTAGCAATAATATGATGCAATGGTATTAAGTTATATCAACGTGACAAAGTTAACAAGTCTTTTAAATATGAACATAAGAAATAGGTACACCAACTTTAATGATCATCTCAGGGTATTTCTCAGCAAGATCCTCAATGCTGGTTCCTCCCTTGCTGCAGGCAATTATTAGCTGGAAAAGGCGCAAAAGCAATGAGCATCTCTCAATGAGGAAATATTGTACAATGAGAAAAATTATGACAAATCTAACAACATTGAAAAACACAAAACAAAGCACTCAGTTGCAAGAACATACTGGGCCAGCGGTTTTACGGTCTAAGGTGATAGCAAAGTACATCTCATTGACAAGTGACAATTTTTCACACAAGTAAACCTGTAAAGGGAAAAGAAAGCAACTAAGACCATAGTATTTCAAAGTTAGTAATATACTACTGTCTAGTCTTCATAGCATTCCATACAAAAGAACTTAAACCATCTCGAAACATACAGGGGCACAGGAATTACATCATGGACATTGTCGAAGAATAAAAATAAAAATAAAAAATAAAAAACAAAAAACTACAATATTGCCACTACTAAGGAATCGACATATAGTTGAGTTCAGTATCTACCATTATACATCTAGATAACCTTGATTGACCTCAATCGGTAATCAAAACAAAGAATTTGACTAAACATAAACGCATGAAGAAGTTACACAAAATCATTAAGCCTTGCACTAGAGTAACTGGTAATCCCAACCTTGCTAACGACTTTTCCCTGCGGACCAGTCTGTTTGGTTACAAGTATCTGCCCAAGCATCTTCCCTGCAATATCAGGATTGGATTACTAACAGAAGCATATATTGATTAAAAACTATTAACTAATGAAAGACCAGACAATGTACAAAAAACCAAATTTCCTAAATCATTAACTTAACATGGATGTAGTAAACGGCCCACCCATGATTTGTGTTAGGTGGATCAAACCATGAATCAGACAAACATATCAATCCAGAATCACTTCTTTCAAACTCTAAAGGGTCATGTCAAACTTTCAACAAGATAAATTAAAGATACCCATCACAACTTTAAGAATAGTTTGACATATTAATTAGTTTCCAGAATTTTTAACAAACAAGCAAACAAATTTAAAAAAAATCAAATTCTTGTTTTTTTCTTAAATGACCCATTTCTAGTTTTCTACTAGGGAACAAGAATAACCCACTATTATTGGAAATAAAAGTTCAGAAGAAAAAGCAACTAAAGCAAAACAAGTTTGACCACATTCCAATAATAAGCAAACGGTCATTAATACCAGCAAGGTCTTCAACCTGGTCAGCCTTGACAATGTGCACTCCACCCTTGAGACCATTTGTAAATGTTCCTAAGCCTCTTCCACCTGCCAATATCTGGCTTTTAACCACCAACTGCACCAAATTGCAAGTTAGCATCAATCCAGTTCTTTTCTTCCACTTAGTTTATTCTCCAAGGAATCATGAAGAACAAAACAACTTAATATCCGCAGAAAAACAAGGTCATAAGCTGGTCTGATACAGTGATACAGTCAAATTCAGAACTTCCTCGAAAACTCTGTCTTTTACGAGCGATAAAACATAGCATTCTTAACATCTACCGGAAAGTTTACCTCATTGTTGTCGGGGAAAACACGTCGAATAGTTTCTCTCACTTCATCAACACTAGAAACTGCAATGCCTTTGGGGACATTGATCCCATATTTGCTCATCAACTCTGATCCCTGAGTTCACCACATTTTGAAAGCCTATTAGTCACCAGAATTACTTTAAAGTTTCACCAAAAATCACATAAACGAAACGAAAATTCCGATTCACAGGCCAAATTTCACGAGCTATTTTGGTTGCCAACAGGAAAGTAACAAAGAAGATAGCTACAAATATAGAAAAAAAAAATGGCTCAAGTCATGGGAATCCCACTCTTAGACAACCATCAAAATCCATCACAAAACAGTTCTGAAATCTCTCGATAAAGAAATTTAAAAATAAAAAATAAAAAAACCTTCAAGTTTCAGTCTTCGTTTTCATTTTCACTGAGATTCAGTGACCGTCCAAACAGAAAACGATCCGAACATACATACAAGAGTAAGCGAGCGTGTATGAATAGATATGCCAAAGTTTATTTATATACATATATATATAGAGAGAGAGAAAGAGAGAGAGAGAGAGAGAGAAAGTCTGGGAAGAGAGACCTGATATTCGTGGATGTTGAGACGGCGGAGCTGCTGTTGCTGCCATTTTCCGGCGACGGAGAGAGAGCGAGAGACGAGCTTGTTCAACAACCCTCTCACCATTTTCTCTGAAAACCCTAACCAAACCCAACAGAGAAAGAGAAAGAGAGTAGAGAGGGTTTCGCTTTAGCCGGTATCAGAGGCGATCGGGTCAAAAATGAGAAACGAAATTTGGATCCCTAAGAAGTGAGACTGGAGAAACACCTAAAGCTTTTTCCTTTTCTTATTTTTCTTCCAACTTCGCCTCTTTGTTTTCGATTCATTCGATTTACGCACCCAATTATTAGTTCTTTTTTATTTTCATCCCCGTATTTTTCTTTTTTGGCTGAATTTTCGTTCCTTTCCATCATTGGAATTTGGATTGATTTCTTACAAAGAAAATTATAAAAAAGTGTTTTGAGTTTTATAAAAAATGATGAATTTATATTAAATTTATAGTATGTTTAATTTAAATTTATCATATTATAAATGTTATTTTAAATTTCAAATTTTTTTTGGCTTTTATGTACTTAATATCTTATTTGATTTAGTTTTCGAAGTTTTTTGTGTTATTATATTGTTGCGTTATGGTGGACTACAAGTTTATATGACTAATGTTAAATGATTTTTTTAAATTAACTTTTTGTTGAAAATTTTATTAGACAATCGAGCTCCGTTCAAGCTTGAGCTTGAAACAAGATTTTTTGAACTCGGATTGAGCTCGAGTTTGAAACGAGCTTAATTTGAACTCCAAACGAGCTCGAACTCGGGCTCGGTTGAGCTTCTTAATCGAGGCAAGCTCGAGCTCTACACGAACGAGCTCAAGTTTGAGTTCGAAAATTTTCTATTGATTAGAGCATAAGGTTTTCAGAACTCGGCTCTTACAGAGGTCGTGGAGCCTCTATTTTGGAACCTCATCAACTTTGAGCTGTGTCTACCGAAGTGCGAGGGCATTGTCACTCTTATGCTACATTGTTGGATAAGATGATTGACACAACAAAAGACATGGAGTGCTTTGCAAGCACGCACGGGGTGGTTAATAACTGGTTGAACATCGAAGACGCGATCAAATTCTTCAGCCAATTTTACGACTGAAACCTTTGTTAAGGACTTTCATTATGCCTCGCTTACAGTTAGTGTGAACTAACATTGTTGACGCCGTTGGCCAAGATATCGGAGTGCTTATGCGCGACTATTTCGAACACCCGTGGGAGCTCATCTCAAGTCGCCGTCGCTGCTGTTATTTTACTGGTTCTTACTCTTTGTCATCGCTAAATGATGTCTTGTTCTTGCCTAGCTTTCATTGTACTTTGAGATCACAAAACATAAAGGGATGAATTATTTTCCTGATTCTTTGGTGATTTAAATGATTAAGATTAACATTGAGATTAAAAAGTCAAAAGTCATTTACATGTTTCTTCGCGGTCCATTTGATTTGGTAAGGAATGAAAAGCGTGTAACAGTTGTGGAAGAGGACGATTAATGCAGAAGGGAACGATTGTAACTTTCTTCAAAAGATATAGTATAATAGAGAGAGATTCATAGTAGTCTAGTGAAAAGTTATAAAATTATCCTTTTTATTTAAAAAGCCAACTGGGTAATTTTCTAATAAACATTTCATTCGAGTTGAAAGAATAGAAACTGATGAGACACAAAGGATTGTTAATTATTCCTACTTTTCAATTCTGTCATTCTTTCTCACACCAAACTAGCAACTTTTGCTCATTTCATCCGTTTTTTCTCTTTCATATCTATTCGTTCTTTCGTACGAAACATACCATTATAAAATGGTTTCAATCTCAATTAATCCATAAAGTGGAGTTTCTTTTTTGTTTTTTGTTTTTGTTTTTGTTTTGTTTTTTTTTTTGTTTTAACGGAATAACTACTTTAAGGTCATTTTAGTAATTATATGCTGTAAAGTCATATAAAGGAATATGTACATATTATAAGAAGCTAATAAAGAGCTAAGGCCATCTCCAACCATACCCCATATCCCAAAATTTACACCAAATCCTCTCCACCCAATACCCAAACTCAAACCCAAACCCATTTCAAAACCCAAATTCTACAACAAAAACGCATATATGCGTTCACGCCATTTTCATACCCATTTTACTATTCCAATTTCATATAATTGCAAAATAGTCCCTTCATTCTTATTAATTTTGATTTTAATGTGAATGTTTATTATTGAATATTTGTTTTATTTTTATGAATTGTTATTTATAGATTAATAATATTTATTATTGTTAATGCATTTTTTTATTAATAATTTTTTTTTTAATTTTGTAATGTACCCTTTAATTAATGAATATTTAAAATAATTTTCCTCTTAGTCATAATGTTGTCATTAAATAATATTTTATTTGATATAAAATTATTAAATGCTAGTTAATTAATTTTATTTTGCGAGTAGAAGTAAAAAAATAACATGTATCTAATTTATAAAATTTATAAACTTGTGGGTATTATTGCAAATAGATAAATATAATATAAAAAAGAATATAGTGGGAATAGTTTTTTGAGTTTGAGAATGAGTTTAATGGTTGGAAATAGTTTACTGTATGATTTGACATTTATTGGTTTTTGAGTTTGAAAATGGGTTTTATGGTTGGAGATGGCCTAAGAAGTATAACTGAGCCAACTTTAATCAGTTGTTTCGTGTTTGCAGTTTGCACTGTTAAGCGGTTAAAACAAAAGTACAGCATCTAATATCCTTCGACAAAAACATTCAAAGAAATAAAAACTATATTCTTTTTTTTTTCTGTAATAAATATAACGGAGGAACTATTCAGGTTCTATGAATTATGATGCCTCATAAAAACAAACTTTATTTATTTTCCAAGCATATCATGACATGAAAAATACATATCTAGTGGACAGATGGAATAAAAAGTTTTTTACACCCAAAAATAATGCTCAAATATCATATAGACAGTTATCTGAAGGGTTCAACAGGTGCAGTTTCTTCAAGGAAAACTGCAGCCTCGAAACATTCCGCAGCTTCAAGAGACGATGAAGCAGTACCTTTAGCTTCATAGAACAAGCCGAGATTGTACCAGGCAGTATGGTTTGTTCTGTCAAGCCGGAGTGCTTCCATCAGAAGGCTTCGGACAACTGCTTGCGATTGGTTGCCGAGCTTCCTGAGAATCACGGCTGTTGAGATCAAGCTCGGGACATGGGTGGGATCGATATCCAAAGCACTTAGAAAAGCTAAAAGAGCTTCTTTGAAGAGGCCTTTGGCTTCGTAAAAAACACCTGTAAAATAGTACACACACCAAGAGAAGGTCAATGAGTTTATTACTTCTCTGAGGATTGGATAATCTATTTCTAGCAACAAATAAGAAAGAATTGACAAATAGCAGTTATGCCCTAACTTAGCTCTCTTATCAAACTCCTTTCTATCTTGACTTTCTATCAGAAACAACAAATCGAATCACATGGTCAACAATTCTTTGGTGGTTGTAGGTGAAGAATGTCGGTCCAATGAAAAGGAACAAAATGGAAATCCAGGTTTACCTGTGACATGCCAGCTTACAGCTGAGAAAGAACTGATGGACTTGGATTTAGAAAGACATATCTCGACGTCACGCCATTGTGACAGACTTATGTACATATAAGCCAGGTCGTGCCATATCTCCATTTCCAAACTTCTAAAAAATCTTTGATCACTCTGCCAATATGGGAATTGAAAGTGAGTTAAATCATGAGGATCATTCTGGTAAATCTGGTAATTATTCTGTATTGTTCTCATGATCTAAAGCTCATGCAAAAATCACAAGGCAATAATAATTTTCTTTCTAAGAAAAAAAATTTTTTCCTGATCTACCGTTATGTTGAACAAAAAAAAAAAAGAATACCTATACGTATACGTAAGATAATATTTCTCAAAGTTGCTGATTTAATAAAAAGAAAACTAACTATATGACGGACCTTATGTAACTTCCCAGTGCCAAGGCTTTTGCTTTGAACTTGAAGAACAGCGAGAAGCTGAGTGTATGTTCCAACGACACTTTTTAAGTGACCCTGTGCTATTTGGAGTTTAGCTTTTGTTCTCAACAGTTCTCCTTGATCCCATTTCCCTGTCTGGTCCAAAGCAGCATCTATGACTGTCTCAGCATCCACATTGCGTCTCTGAGCAGATAATATGCGAGCCAACAATAACCAACCCTTAACATTAGATCCGCCTTCTAGTTTAAGCATGCTCTTTGCATGGTAAAGTGCAGCATCCAACTTCCTCTGCTCGGCGTTTGCCAGGCTGAGATGATACAGAACACTAGGATCTTTCATTCCTGCCATTCTCCCAGCAGACTCAAGAACCTGAAGTGCCTCGGATTGTTTCGACAGCCTCTCAGAGTCTGTAACAGCAGATTTAGACTTTGCTGAAAGAGAAACACCCAGAAGATAATTTGCAGTACTTTCCAACAGATCACAACTACCATCCAAACTTTCCAGGGCTCTGCGAGCAAATTGTACCCCGTCCTCCTCCAGATTTGGATCTTCACCGCATATCTTTGCAGCCATAAGCAAACCTAGAGTATGGTTCGGATCCTCTCCCTTGCTAAACAATTTCTTTAGTAGGTTCAAAGCAACCAAGTCCTCACCAGCTCCATGATAACAAAGAGCTAGTGTGTAATATCTTTCGGTTCGATTTATAGTCCCTGGAAGCAATTCTTCTACCAGACTGGCCAAAGCCCCAGTGTCTCCGGAAACAGATAGTGCAAATGAAAGGTGGTCCAAGACTGAATGATCCCATTTGATTCTCCCGAGCGAAACTTTTCTTAGTAGTATCATAAACAGAAGTATAGCCTCTTCTAAGTTGTTTCTGGGTACAAAAGAACTGTCCATTTGAGAACGGAGGTTTGGGGGGCTTGCTTCCCCTCCACTGTAGAGAAGAAAAATGGCAAATTCTTTTTGGATCCGAGCAGTAGTTTCAGGATCAAGGTTCCAAGGGTGAAGTAGAGCTTGTCGGTATGACAAGATCGCTTCATTTGGGCAATCAGCAAGTTTCCATAACTCTGGGAGCAACTCAACAGCCTTAGTAAGGGTCTCCTGCAATTTACACTCAGCACCGAAGCTTTCTGCCAAGCCTTCTGGTGATGAAGATTCAACTACGTCCAAAATTTCTTTGCAAGATTGGGCAGCTTCTGCAAAAACCATTTGAAATATACGTTAGCTGCAAATTAATTTGATTATCATGTAAAGCTCATAGATTTATTCTTTCTTTTCCTTTTTTCCTTTTTTCTTTTTTTTTTTTTGTGTCTCATAGATGAGTTAGTATCAGTTGCCCAATCACTTCTAGAAACATAATGGAGTGAATGAACCAAAAATATTAGGTTATATATCTATCACCAACCATGCAAGACACTTTCTAAGAATGGGCAACTCTCAAAGTCGCAAGAATCCAAGCTATTGAATAATGTAACAAAAGAATTACACTGACACTCTAGGCATGAATGTAAGTTACTAAGAACAGATTGAACTATTTGAATGTATGTACAAGTAATGTGAAGATTACATGTTACCCTTAAAAAACACAAGGCACATAAAACATGTTGTATGAATTATCGTACAAGAGTACTTATGGAAAGCTATAACTCATACATACAATTGCAACTACTACAAAAGCTATATATATGTAAAACTATGTCACACAATTCCAAGTATCTGAAGGGAAAGTGCAACCTTAAATACAGAGGATAAGAAGTACCTTTAAACCTCCCAAGAGCCTGAAGTGACTTTGATTTGATAAAGAAAGCTTCCAAAAGTAAACTGACAGCATGTATAGAAATTGGCGGGGTAGCTAAATTTTGAGAGCTTCTCCTACGCCGCTCGCCTCTTCTGGCAAGCGCAGCTTTTATCTTGGGAGCCACTGTAGATATGTCTATTCCTTCAAATACATGTAAAGCCGCTTCAATATTTCCTTTCTGATATTCATATCTTCCTAATAATGCTCTAGCTTCCTGCAAAAGAACAAACTATCATGAGAATCCATTGCAACGTGTTTAGACCATCGAGGAAAAAAGAGTCGGAGAAATATGTTCCTGCTTAAAGTTACTGCAGCCTCAACAGATCAAGTTTTTCCACTTAGCTTCTTATTTTTATCCTTTCTAAAGATTGAACAAGCAGTTCTATCAACTCGATCCGTAACAAAATTTGAAATAAGTCATGGCTTGTAACTGCATTTTGATGACATATAAACAAATCTTTGGATAATGAAGACAACTTCAAAGCGTAAAACAACATAAGCTCGATCAGTTTAAGTCATAACCACGTAAGGGAAAAACCCACCTCGTAGTTCAAGCAACCGCTCTCGCGCAAAGATAACTCAGCTTCTTCAATATTACCGGAGTCCAGTTTCTTAGCGGCCTCACCAGCTCGTGAAAAATTCTCGCTTCCGTGCTCGTTGATCGCAAGGGAATCGGACGAAGGGACCATTTCGTCTGCTGCTCTTAACTGCTCACCGGAGAAGAGACACTTCATTATCTTTCCAAAGCTCCGCCGAATCTCACCTCTCCTCGACTTTACAGCCCTATTCTTCCTCATTGTGCCTCACTAGACCCCAAAATCTTAACCACCACAACACAAGCAATCAATTAATAAAAAAGAAACTTTTTCCAAAGCAAGTAAATAATCCCAACCAAACAAATTCCACACCAAAACTCAAAGATCACACAAAATAAAGCTTCAAATCTCAAACACCAATTGCCAATTGTCGGTCAACAAAACCTAAAAACCAATTCAGAACCACAATTTTTCCCCAATCAAAAACCAAAAAATCCACGCGTATTTCCAAAACCTAACGACACAAATTCAAGCCCAGCCGACACTCAATAATTGGGCAATAACAAAACCAAAACCAAACGATAATGCAACACCATGGAAACGAAAAAACGAACAGAACAACCGACAATTCAATATTTGTACGCTCAAAAAGCACTCACTTTGCGTCTTTCCAAAAGGAAAAGCGCGGTTCGAGAGCCCACAAGAAGGAATCAACAGCAACGCCCATGTTACTCCGAGCTCTCAAAAGCTGGTCCTTTAATGGAGTCCGTTGAATTGGTCAAACCTCTCTTTTTCTCTTTTTTTTTGTCTATTGTTTCGTTTCTTTTCGGCCCTGTGTCTTAATTCCGACGAGAACAGAGCTTTGTCGTCGTAATTTCCAACGGAATCGTGAAGAAGAAGAAGAAGATATTATTCGAAAAGGTTTTTTTATTTTTATTTTTTGTAAATAGAATTAAATAAAAATGAGAAAGAGAAAGGAACACGTGAAGGGCTGGTTGGAAATTATTGGAAAGTTGGTTGTGTGGGACCCACTGGTGGTACATTTAATTTACTGTTACCATGCTGGGTGAAGCTGGTTTGGTGACACGTGGCAGGTGGTTCGGTTACACAGGGTTTGTTTTCGCTGCCGCTAAACGGTTTTTAACTAGACCTTCGTTGGGGCAGAGCCGACAAACTTGGAAATTCCTCAACGCTGATTTTCTTGTCTTCTTTCTCTTATTTTATTTTATTTTGTTAAGGATTGTTTGGGTTGAAATCTAAATTATAAAAAAAAAATTAGTTTAAACTATGCTAGTAGACTAATTATAAATAAAAAGTTAAATTTAAATCATATTATTACAATAAAATATTATTTGGAGTGATGATGAGGCGACAATAAGGTTAGCGTTTCTAACAACGATGGAGGACTGCCCCGCTGTCCCAAGCCCAGCCGTGTCACGTCTAGCTTAGTGGGAATTGTAAAACAAGATTATTTTTAGTGTCATTTAATTATTTTTTTTCCACTTTTATGTTTGTAGTGTAAATTTTACGGCATAAATTAAAATAAATTTTAAGAAAATAGCCACCGTTTACAAAATGATTTTAAAAATAGCAACAGTTTCAAAAAATTTAAAAACTATCACTTTCAGAAATTTCTGACATGTCATAAATTTTCTGACATTAATTTTTATGTGTGATTTTGTTATTATCATAAATTTCTTATATGTGTTATAGCTAGTTTTTAAATTTTTTGAAACTGTACTATTTTTTAAAAACACACGGTCGAAAACGACTATTTACCTAACTGACTCTAAATTAAAAGTGCAACACACATGGAGCATATATTATCATTGTGGCAAAAAAGAGGCATTCCTTAAAATTCCCCTAGCTTACGCCCACCATTACGTGTGGCCCAAGCCCACCCACATGTGCTTGTTTTCTCCCAAAAACGGGCACCCCGTACCCGTAAAAAATGAGAGGGCGATGTGGCCAAACCCCTTTTATCTCTGCATATCTTCAGGTTAAATTGTAGCAAAGGTATATGAATAGTAATTTTTGGATTCAAATTGCAATACAAACGACCCCTCACAGTTAATATTCGATTGTTCGTGAAAAAAAAATTGTAAGAAGCAAAAAATGGTTTTTTACAAAAAAAAAATAAAAGAAACAATATTTTTTAATTGTGGAGCCATAATGGGGCTTGGTGTCGTATTAGAGCCCAACCGTAATGCCAAATACTAAGTCCACTCGATTATGGTATTAGGCCTACTCAATCAATAACTCCAATGATGTGTTTGGTTTGGTAGATGGATAGGTCGGGGGATGAAAATTATGAGAGAGAGTTAAAATCTATTTGTTTTGTTGGAAAATAGGACATGAGATAGTGAAAAGGGTGGAGGGTGAATACATCCATTCGGGGTCACTTAGTTGCATTGCAATGTTTTCCTCCTCTTTTATAATGAAAAAGTTCATTTCACCCTTTCAAATATTTAATTGAGGGATTTTGATGAGTGCTCTCTTTGACACATTAATAATCTATGTTATGTTTCTATTGCATTTTTAATTTGTACCCGTAATTTTATATTATGGACATAGAGTATAAATCAATAGAGCACAAAACTTAGGCATAAATTATTAAGTGGCACTTAAAATTATTTTTATTTTGTATTTTTTGCAATTCTCCTATTTAATAACAAATAATAAAATAGACAATATAGTAATTATTCAAATAACTACTATCCATCCACACATATCTCATTCCTTCTAACCAAATAAGTTAACTATTTTATAAAATGTGGCTATTTTCTTTCTAAAAAATTAAGACATGGGTCATTTTCTGAACTTTTATTAAAATTTATGTCATTTTATACTTATTTTTGTTTCTTTTTTGTCCTTAAAAAATAACATATATAATCTAATATATATATATATATATGTAAAAAGTAAATAAATAAAAACTAAAGTTTATATCCCAACTTAGGGGAAAAAACAAAATTTTAGTTTAAAATGTTTTGATTAGGCCATCAATTTAGGTTTAGACACGAGACCAGACACAAATACGACGTGAAGTTAATTAGCAGGTCTGGGTCCTCTTTTAATAGGTTTAGGTTTTATCGGGTTCGACACGAGCAACACTTTTAAGATGGGCGAACACGACACAAACATATTAACATGATTAAGACCACTAAGGCATGATTGCTGAATAAGTTTAAGTAAAAATACACGATTAACATCCATTTATATGTATCTAAAATTTATTTATTTATCATCTCATAATTTTCATCCTCATAGAATACGAATTGTCCTCGGTATTATATATATATTTTTTAAAAACTAGGCTTTTCTTTAGAATTCTTATTTTGGATTTAAAAAATATAGTTAAAATTTTGTAGATTTCAACTCAAATTGAATTATTTGAGTCAAAATAAGTTTGCAAGTAACACCATCTATTTAAACTCATTTAGACATGACTGGTAAATGAGTCGTAATTGGGTAGCACAAAAATATAATATTTAATTAAAATATGTTTTGATCTGTTGGGATATTTAGTTGGGACGGTTCATAGTCTATTCTAAATTTTTTAGATGCGATAAAAACAAGGGAGAATTTCAAAATAAAAGCCATTCTTGATGCCACTTAATAATCTATACCCCATGTGGTATACTTTCTTTATTTTCACTCTATGCTTGTAATGTAAATTATGGAGTATAAATTAAAAGTACAATACACGTGGGATGTAATTATTATTATATCAAGAATGGGGCATTCCTCAAAATCTCCTTAACAAACATGAATCGAAACACTGTTTGCTACCCAAGGTGGCTCGAGCACATCCGGGCCTTAAGCAAAATAAAATTTGGGGCCTTCTCAAGTAAATAATAATAATAATAATAATAATAAAATAAATTTAAAAAAAAACATTTTCATAGATAGTATTAAAAAATATTTATATTTGTTGCATAAAATACTAATTATTTGAAAAAAAAATTATGCCAAGTACAAAAGAAGAGCAATTTACATATTTAACATAATGTTATTTAAAAAGCAATAAATTTGTATGAACATAAACCAAGAAAAATAATCAAGAAAAGAATTTATAGTCTAATTAATGATCAAGATTCAAGCATGTAAAAGTCCTTCAAACTATTTAAGAAATTTTTGTTCCTTTTAAGCCTAATTTAAATTTTCTATATCTAATGAATCTATTGACTATTTGAAGCAAAACACAAATGCTTAAAATGCCAATAGTATATATTAATACTAATAAGTGAAAATTAATAATGAGGATGTGAAAAACTTAAACGTTGTACAGAGTTTAATTTTTAGTGAAAGTTATAAAAAGAGTTTCCACTTTTTCTTTTTGTGGTTTAAAGCCTGAAAAAATAAGAGAAGTTATAGTAAATAATGAATTTAGTTACTTAATTACTTTAAAAATATAAATATTTATTTTTATTATTGTGTAAACTTTTAAGTATTTTTATCTACTTCACTAAAAAATGTAGCTATAATTTAGTGATAATGAACAATAAATAAGAATATATGCAAAGAATAATTTAGTGGCCCAAATTTAATGTGTGGTAATTGTGAGCCGGTACTGTTGCCAACCTAGTTTTTATGTCCTAATTATCTAGTAAGTCCACTATAACTCTGTTGTATGATCAGGCTGAGAAAAAATGAAACGTTTTCTGGAAATCAATCGATAAATCTTAAAGAGACTAATTATAATTTGCATATATATATATATATATATATATATATAAATTGAGCCAGTTAAATAACTAGCCATTATAAAATAAAATTTGAAAGATTTAATCATAGTTTCACAAAATTAAAGATTTAGTAATAAAATATAACATTTTATGTTACATATAATATATATACGGGTGAAAAATATAACATTAAATGTAACGTTACATGTAACATTAAATATAACACATGTAACATTATATATAATGTTATACTTTTACACGTATATATATTATATGTAATATAAAATATTACATGGCTAAATCTTTTTTTTTTTTTTTTGCAAAAAAATGACTAAATCTTTAATTTTAACATGACTAAATTTTTAATTTTGATATTTTAAAATTAAATCCTAAAAAATTATATAAAAGTTTGATTAAATGCCTATGAGTTAACATGACTAAATTTTTAATTTTG
This sequence comes from Boehmeria nivea var. tenacissima, assembly GCA_018132145.1. Lineage (NCBI taxonomy): Eukaryota > Viridiplantae > Streptophyta > Magnoliopsida > Rosales > Urticaceae > Boehmeria > Boehmeria nivea. Next base: position 12,170,378 of record CM030878.1, on the reverse strand, counting down.
ATATTTTAAAATTAAATCCTAAAAAATTATATAAAAGTTTGATTAAATGCCTAAAAAACTCATATAAATATTGCTCTGAATATTTGAATCAAACCATATCCTATTTCTTCGATTCGATAAATACTTTTTGAAGTGCTAGAGTAATTGCTAATTACAATAATACAATTCGCATCACCAAGTACTATGGATCTGAAAGTTGGATATAAAAATAAAAAGTCTTGTTCCATCCATGTCCTTGACAAACCATTAGCAGATAATACAGGGTGTTTTCGTCATTAAACAGCGTGGCATTCCTGTAGTTTCACGTTCAACCAGGGGCAATTAACTATAATCCATTCTATAAATACAACTAATCCGCAAACCCACCCTGGGTTCTTCTAGTCGCACCTCTTCCTCTCTCTCCTTCCCTCATATTCTCTTCAGTCTTGAAATCTTCTCTCGATCTCTCTCTCTCTCTCTCTCTGTAGTTTTTCCTAATAATTTCTTATTATTGGTATTTTTTTTTTCAGATTTTACAGGATCCGTTTTTTTTTTTTTTTTTATAATTTAAATTTTTGCCAAACAGACGTTTGGCAGGTTCCATAAAAAAGAATCTTTTCTGAAGGATTTGTGGTGAGATTTTAATGCGGTTTAGCTGACGTGGCATATATATATATATATAAATACAGTACATTATCATGAGCACCAAAACGATGCGTCTTCCTCCCCGTCGGGTCGCGACGGCGTCAAACAACAAGCGCAAGTATCAACAGGAAGAGGAAGACGGCAGGTCTGACGCCGTCAACCCGTCGGCGTCAAAGAAGCCGAAGCCAGAGCCGGCTCAGTCTCAGGCCCAGCTCGGCTCGGCTTCGAACCAGCTCCTAGCCGGGTACTTGGCGCACGAGTTCCTCACCAAGGGCACGCTCTTCGGCCAGCCGTGGGACCCGGCTCGAGCCGACGACTCAGCGCCGGAGCCGTGCGCGGCCGAGCCGCCTTGCGCAGAGAGGCTGCAGAGATACGTGGCGGTGGCTGATTTGATAGGAGCGGATGGGTCCCACTTGCCAGGCGTTGTCAACCCTGCCCAGCTCGCTCGCCTTCTACAGTTGTAAATTGGTAGCGGAAGTTTGTTGCAACACGTGTACTATGCCCCAGTGGGTCCCATTTTGCTAAATGTAAAAAATCCTGTCCTTTTTTTTTATTTTTTATTTTTATTTAAAATTAATTTGATTTATTTTCCCTTTAATTTTGAGAAATTGCCTGTGGGGAAGCAAGGAATTTCCTCTTCGTTGGATTATTATTCCCTTCCATTAGTCATACATGCATGATAAATTTGTTTGTGTGAGTGAGTTTTTCTCCGATTAGGACATAGTTGAAATTGTTTATTTTTTTTTTAAATATCATATCTGGTTAGTTGCAAAAATAATAACTGTAATAGTGCGATTTAATATGGTTTAGATTCGAGCACATTAGCATGGTATTTTGGCAATCACGCTTGATCTCTTTCTAGATGTTTTTAATTTATGTGTGTGCCCAATTTTTATTTATCTTTTATTAATTTAGGGACAAATTGTTTTATGTGTGATGTGAAATAATACCAATATTAAGAAGCCGTGTGTTATGACTTGTGAGTATTCTGCGACAGTTTGATTTGATATTTGAAACAATGAATTCAGAATATTGATTTAGGTAATGTACCATTCAATTATTATTTTGTTTTTTGCTTTGATAGATTGAAATACATCTATCTAGATCTAATTTTGGAACTGGGTTTATCAATTTATCACTGAACTTTGCAACCATTCTTATCTTGATAATGTATCAATTGCTAGGATTTCCCTTTCTTCATATACCAGATATGTTATGTTGTCTTTGGAGATCAAATTGAAAACCAAAATTGTTGCATCAGTAATTGTAATTGTTGGATAAATACCCTGCAAAATTTTCTGAGAGAAAGAAGATCTTGCAAATGGATGTGGCTAGGTAACTGTTGAGGAGTATTTTATGGGGGAAAATCACAATCATGAACAAGTCAACTTTGACATATTTATTAAAAAAAAAAAAAAAACTTTGGCATATTGATACAATACGGTATGCATTTTGTTATATTTGGTGTATCTCGTCTTAAAATGTTATGTCAAAAGAATAAATAATATTATAATTAGAGTAGATAATTGGTGTTAAATAATATTTTTAGTAATATAATTTACATTGTATAAAGTTCATAGATGATTTTAAATGGGAAATTCTTTAGTAGTTTTTTTTTTTTTTAGGAAATAATTTTGGACAATCAGATTTACCTTTTAAGATGTAGGACCCATCAAAAAGTTGAATTTGACGGTCCAGAATTGTTTCCCACAAAAAAAAAAAACCATCGCAGAAGTACCATTTTAAATAAGGTCAATTAGGTAATGCAATAATATCAACCGGGTTGAATGACACATTGCGTTCTCTAATACCTTACGAATTTCTATATAAACTAAATGTGCCCTGCATTTCTTCATTCCTTTTTACATTGTATAAAGAGTGTTAATCCTCAAGAGCATTCCTTTTAGAGGTCGCAGTCTAAAGAGAGGTTTTGTAAAATAGTGCATCTATTATTGTTAATGCGATTTTTCGTCACCAACTTCATGTATAAAGACTTAAAAAAGTAAAGAGAAAGACTTGGTTTTATTTCTGATGATTTTGTTACAGAGAATGAGCCTTTTTTATTTGCTGGTATTTTTATCTCGTATATAATTTAGAATGAACGAGAGTCGCACATCATTAGTTTCGTTGATCTCGTTTGGTTCCGCTTGCTCATTGGACAAGATCATGAATGAATGACGATGGCAGGAAATGAGGCACAAATGCGGGTTGTCCGTGTACGGGCGTTTGCCGGTCGCTGGACACCCGGGCCTTGAGCAGTCGACCGAGTAAGCGCATGGGCAAGTGCCCAATGCGACGCACGGGGGCCTCGGGCGGCTGCTTGCCGCTCATGCTAGTCCTGGGGGCCTCGGGCAATTGCCGGCAACCATCTCGCCCTAAGTTCTTCATTGGGCCGATCTTGCGTCTATTGGGCTTGGTGTCGTCAACTTGTTTGGTAAAGTTTTAGGCGTTGGGCATTGAATTAAATTTGGGCCCAACAATTATCATCCCTTATTCTACTCACACTTTTGTTTTTCTTTTTAAAAAATATCTTTAGATTTAAGATTTTATTTTTTCTTGATTTGTATAATGTTGTCAACTAAATATTTTACTTTTATTTTTTATGTTTTGCCTTTCCCCCTTCTAAATTGTAGTGTTTGCAACTACATATAAATTTAATATATATATATATATATATATATTCTAGTTTGGATTACACGTGAAGTATATAAATGTATATGCAAATTCATATTTTTCATATCATGTGTAAAAATAAAGCTTTGAATAATATATAACGGAGAATTCTTTAATGATTTTTTTTTTGTGGTGGGAAATAATTCTAGATTGTCAGATTCACCATTTAAGACGTGGCTCACAAAAAAAAAAGTGAATATGACGATCCAGAATAGTTTTACACAAAAAAAAAAACCAACCACAGGAGTACCCATAATAACAATAAATTTTTTCTTATTTCCAATCAAAACAGTAAAGAATTGTCAAATAAAATGATTTAAATAAGGTGTGTCAATATATATATATTTATTTATATTGAGAGTAAAAAATATGAAGAGATTTTTTTTTTCTGTTCTTAAAGTATATATTAAAATAATTCACTTAAAAGAGATGTGGGAAGAACATATAGAGTGGTGGAAATATATAGATGCACCCTTTGTACAATTATGAATTGGCTTCTTTATATCGTTGTAGAATGCTTTGGCGGTACGAAACCTTATTTTTATTGTACTAGTAGTAACGAGCCAAAATAAAAAGATGACACAAAGATACGTTGAGGTAACAAATCGAATTTCAAATAAATATTATGTCATTTTTAATGGTTTAGACCTCGACATCATAGTATTTAAAAAAAATATTTGAAGATAAAAATGACAAACTTTATTCGTGAAAAATGTATTTTGGACAAATTTATTTTAAAAAATTGACTCACAGGAAGTGCGTGTCTCGACTAGTAGAAATAAAAAAGTTTTAGCCATTTCTAACAATAATTGTACACTTAATTAAACTCCAAAGAAATATAGAGCCGACAACTATATGATGTATCAATTCAAAGGTACTTCTCTGAATGAAGTTATTGCGAAGTTTTCACAGAAAAAAAAAAAAAAAATCAAATGTACTTCTTTGATCTGATTGAAATTCAGCATGCATATCCGGCGGTTAATAACCGTCCGGAATTTGCAAATCCGGTATTACCGGTTAATTCATCGAAATTCACCGGTGTCAATTATCGGTGAATATCCGGTTATTCACCGGAAATTGACACCGGGTAATGCCGGTAAATTAACCGGTCATTACCCGAATTTTAACTGCACAGTGAGATTTTTTTTTTTTTAATCTTTCTTCTTCTTCTTCGTTGTTCCCAACTTCCCCCACCATCACCGCCGCCTCCCCCACCTCCCCTACGATCTCCCCCCGCCACCTCCCGCCACCTCCCCGAGCTCCCCCGACCTCCCCCGCCACCTCCCCGACCTCCCTCGCCACCTCCGCGACCTCCCCTGCCACCTCCCCGACCACCCCCCCCGACCTCCCTCGCCACCTCCCCGAGCTCCCTCGCCAACTCCCCCGACCTCCCCGCCACCTCCCCGAGCTCCCTCGCCACCTCCCCGACCTCCCCCGCCAACTCACCGAGCTCCCCCGACCTCCTCCCTGACCTCCCCCGCCGCCTCCTCGAACTCCCCCGACCTCCCTCGCCAACTCCCCGACCCCAACCTCCCCCCGCTTGGACCACTGCGTAGACCTCTGCCGGGAAACTTCGATGAAGTTTCGTGAAGTTTCCGCAAAACGGCGGGATCGAATTTTTCGGTGAAAATCCGATTAATACCCGGTTTTAACTGCCGGTTAAAATTCGATTATTAACCGAATTATCACCGAAAATTTTCGGTGGTGAAAATTTTTGATCGGTTAACCTTTCATATTTACATGCCTAATTGAAATCATTCTCCAACCGTAGGAAGCTCATAATTTCTTTCCCAACCCATGAGAATGAGAAATATATTTCAAAATAAAAAGTGTAAAAACACGGAGTACATTTGCAAATTTTCCTCTTAAAAAATGAGATACGTATCTTCTAGCATAAAAATGCAGCTATAATTTATATTTATTCTATATTTGGGAAAATCATCCAAATTATATCATTTCATTCTATATTATTCCAAACTATTTAATTTTTTAATCTTACAAACTATTTTATTTTATTTTAATCATTTTTTTAACTTTCTAAATCCCTATACAATATCTTTAAATCTCAACCATTTACATTACTTCGAAATTTGCAAAGTCAAACTACTCTACTTATTTTTTAATCATTTTCCAAATCATTTTGACCATCTCAAGAAATAAAATGGAATAGGCAAAATAGTTTGCCTAAACTAGGGGTGGCAATTCGTGTCGTGGGTCGTGTTCGTGTCGTGTCCTATTCGTGTCCACGTAATTTTGACTAGACCCAGACACGACCCATTTATTAATCGTGTCTAGAATGAAGACCCAGACACGACCCATTTATTTTTTAACAGACCCAGACACGGCCCATTAAGACACGGTTACTATTCGTGTCTAACCGTGTCTTAATGGGTCGTGCAGACCCACGAACCCATTTATTTAAATGGGTCCAAATGGGTCACACAACCTATTTTTAAATGGGTTTAAACGGGTTTTGAACCCATTAAGACCCATTTATCCCAAAATGAATTAACTATAAAAAAATACTTAAAAATTAAATGATTAATACACCAAAATATAATTATAGTCTATCAATATTAAACATAGCCACAAGTTAATCCCTTAAACATAAATAAATAAATAACAATCCATCAAACAAAATCATAATCAAACCTAAGTTACAACAATCCATCAAAGAAAATCATAATCAAACCTACGTCACAACAATCCATCAAATAAAAACATAATCAAACCTATGTCACAACAACAACAAGATAATTAGATAAATAAAATGCAAAAGAAAATGAGCGCTCAAAATTGAAATTAAAAAAATTAAAAATTAAAATATATATATATGGGTATTAAACGTGCCATAATCGTGTCTATCCATTAAAACCCGTTTAGTAACGTGTCTTAACGGATCTTATTGGGTCGTAATCGTGTCTACCCATTTGAGACCCAATTATTAATCGTGTCTAATTGGGTCTAATCGTGTTTGCGGGTTCGTGCCGTGTTCACCCGTTATTTAATCGTGTTAATCGTGTCCGACCCGGTTAGACCCAGACCCATTAAGGGAGGACCCAAACCCGCTTAAGTCGTGTCGTGTTCGTGTCGTGTCTCGTGTCTGGACCCAGATTGCCGGCCCTAGCCTAAACATAAGCTTAGAATCATAAACATAAAACATTCTTTGCATTTCATTCAAAAATTTTCATACCCTAAAAATAGTTGTGGTGTTCATTTATTTGAATAATTTATGGACACAAAAATATTTTAACATATTTTCGAAAAAAAAAAAGTTTTTTTTGTGGGTCCAAAAGTAATTCATTTTTATCGGCTTAAGCCGTACATAATAACCATAATTCAATATTCCTAGTAATTTCAATCCCCCATCATAATTCCTCTCCAATATTCCCGAGGCATAAGCCAATCATTTCGTCGCACACACTCTTTTTTTATTTTATTTTATTTGCTCAGAATTATTTCCTCAAAACACTCTTTTTTGTTTTTTGCCAAGCTATTTCCTCAAACACTTGGTATTCATTAGTCATTCCCAAGTCCAACTCCTAACTAATAATCCCGCGCGCAAAGCAAAACATGTCACTCCTTCAAACTTCACTCATTCCTCACACTCTCCACCTCACCAAAATCCACCCTCACCGCCGAAACGCCGTCGTAAAGCCCTTCCCCTCTATCATCCTCTCCCACAAACCCGACCCGCCAAACCCCAAACCCAAGCCCAAGCCCAAATCCCCAACCCGCCGCCGGAAGCCCAAGGAGCCGGAGCCGGAGCCGGAGCCGAGCGCGGGCTTCCCGAAGCCGATCCCAAGGAAGCCGCGGCGCGGGCGGAGGAGCGAGGCCGCGGCGGTGGAGGACTTCGTGAGGGCCAGGCTGGAGCAGACCTTCGCCGCGATGCAGGAGCAGAACCCGGAGCTCTTTAAGGACAAAGACAAGATCTTCAAACAGAGACCCGTCGACGACGACGAAGAAGACGAAGACGACGGCTATGGCGATGTGGACGAGGCCGAGAAGGAGATGGTGGTGGAGGAGGAGAGCGGGGAGTGGCCGTTGGACGCCGACGTCGGGTGGGGGATTCGGGCCTCGGAGTACTTCGAGAAGCATCCGATAAAGAACGTGGTCGGCGAGGACGGGTTCGAGATCGACTGGGAAGGGGAGACTGAGGACAATTGGGTGAAGGAGATCAACTGCTTGGAGTGGGAGAGCTTCGCGTTCCATCCCAGCCCGCTCGTCGTCTTCGTTTTCGAGCGCTACAAAAGGTTTAATTTGATGGATTTTTGTATTCGATTTGGCGATTGCGGTGATTGGTGTTGAGAATGTGGCTGCTTTTGCGTGTTGATGTTTCTGATAGCAGATGGTTTGGTATGTTTGTAGGGCAACTGATAACTGGAAAGCTTTGAAGGAGCTGGAAAAGGCGGTTAAGGTCTATTGGGACGCCAAAGATCGGTTGCCTCCTCGGGTAATTTTAGCGTTCTTTTGTTCGGTTCCGTTGCGAATTCGTTTCGTGTTTGTCTATTGATGTTTGGAAATTTGCTTTGAAAACAGTCGGTGAAGTTGGACATTAACATCGAGAGAGATTTGGCGTATGCTCTTAAAGTCAAGGAAGGCCCTCAGGTTTTGTTCTTGCGGGGAAACAAAATTCTATACAGGGAGAAAGGTCCGAATTACGCGACTCCGATCTCATTTTTTTTTTTTGACAATTCCTTTCTTGTTATAGTGAGAACTAAATAGTGCTTTTTTTTTTTTGGCAGAATTTCGAACTGCTGACGAGTTGGTTCATATGATTGCTCACTTCTACTATAATGCAAAAAAACCTTCGTGGATTGATGTTTCAGCTTTATCTTGACCTTTATCATTAGAACCTGTGCTTAGGTATGCTCTTTTATTTTTTTATTTTTAATGGGAGATTTCAGATTACTTATGCTTTTATCATCATCCCTCGAGTATAAAAATGTCTCTAGATTGAGAATATATATAATGTTGTACCAAAACTCATTATGAATAAGGCTATGTATGATTCCTAATCTATGAAAACATTTACATAACGAAAAGATAAAAATGAAGAGCTACATAATGGCAGTTATTCCAAGAGTCATTCATGATGATGATGATGGTAGAGGTGGTGGCGATGATGATCATTGGTCTTTGGTTTGATGGCAATATTGGGACACAACGGTGTAACAATTCCAGCATCAGTCCATTCAACGTTTTCGCATGAAGCTTCAGGCGGCTGATGGTTTTCGTTGCCATGGCGTTGAATGTGGACGTCCTGAAGCACAATCCTTTTACATTGAAAGCTCTTACTGCAATCGAATTTAATCGCAACCTTTGAAGCGCTAGTACCAGTGATGTTTCGGTACAAAACGTTCCTCACTTGGACTGCCGAGCTCTTTTCAGTGCAAGGTTCTTTCTGGTCGCAGTAGTTTTGGTCTATTATGATGGGGTTTTTCACATTGTTCATTTCGACGTTCATGAACTTTATATTGCTTGCACTTCCTGATCCTCCCTGCAATTTTAGACCAACATATATGGCAACATCAGATCAAGATAAGAATCAAGATAAGACTAGTCATGTTATTCGACTTTTAATTAATTTAGAGGCTATATTGATTGCTATTTGCTAAAGTCCTAAAGATTTAAAAATGTGTTACACGAGAAAGAAATCTAAAGGTTTTACCTGCCAAGTCTTGATTCTAAGTCCATTAGTAGTTTCAGAAAGCTTGGCTCTGTCGACGACTACATCTGAGACATGGGCTTCCGAGTTTTTAGACCCCAAGCTACCAATACTATATGATAAAAAGAAATAACCATATATCAAAAACAAATAAATAAAACGAAACCGAAGTCGTAATTCAGATAACAAAATTGCAATTTAGGAGTAGTAGAGGAAATATAACATACCTAATTCCATGACCAGGTCCGCATGTGATGTGCGTTGCTCGCACTGATCGGGATCCACTCACGATAGAAATACAGTCATCGCCGGTTGCTATAAAGCAGTTGGAGATGGCGATGTGTGTGCTGTGCGTGACATGAATTCCGTCGGTGTTGGGACTATGGCCTGGTGCGGTCACGTTGAGATTAGAAGCACGGACATGGTTGCAACGGTCGAAAGAAACTTGGATTTGTTGTGCGTCTCTAACTCGCAAATCCCTCACTATCAACTTTTCACACTTTCGGAATGTCAATGCCTGCATTGTATCAAACCAATATTAAGCAAGCAAGAACGAAATAAAAACAATCCATTACTATATATACGTCAATGTAGCAAAGGCAATTTAAGTTGTATATTTATTAATTGATGAAAAAAATTGGGTAAAAGATAACATAACATACCGTAGGCGCTCCTTTGCAAGGCTACAAATTAGAAAGAGAGAAGAATAGTTAGTCAAGCTAAAAAAAAAAAAAGTAATTCTCAAACGCTTTGATTTGTTTTGTCTGCCAAATTAACGTCAAAGTGGAACAAATAGAATAAACTGGTTAGTTACTGTCAAGTATTATCTTAAAAGAAATAGTATGTCGAGTTAGTAATTCTTTATGAACAAAGTTTCTCTTTTGCTTTGATTTTGAAGTTTGAACTTACGAGTGATTTGTTAACTTTGCAAGAGTGCTTCCACCATACGTCTCCGTTGCCATTTAGGGTTCCACCGCCCTCGACAGTTAGATTATGGACGCCGTCGAAGACAAGCCAATGCCTGTCGGTGTAATCTGACCTGTCGTCCGAAGCTTCTATGGTTCCGAAAATTTGAACAGTAATGCTATCGGATTTGCACGGACCCTTGAATCTGATGGGCTTAACAAGGTAGTTGTTTTCTGGCACCACAAGAACGGCCGAGCTCTTCGACAAACAAGCTTCTTCCCATGCTCTAGTAAAAGCCTAGTTCAAGCAAGCAAAGGAACAAACAATATTTTATTATCCATCTTCGTTGTATATATAAAATCTAATAAGCTGTAGAAATAATGTAAAAACCGATTTGGACCTCTTACTTTAAACAAATATGACACAAGTTTTTCTTAATCGGTGACCACTAAATAAATTCCAAAATTCTGTCATCACTGGCACATAAATTTTTGTTAAAATCTAATTAACTCTGAGAAATAATTTAATACCAATTATGACTTTTTTTCTTCTTAATTATCAGTCACCACTGCAATATATTCCAAAAAGATATATATCATCAATAGCGTATTTGGCTACGGTATTGCCAAAGAAGAAAACTAGAGGTGAAATATCAATTTATACATGACAAAAATTGGCTGACGAGGCAAAAAAAAAAAAAAAAAAAACCATTAATACAATACAACCATCAAAATAACTAAAAAAAAAATTCTCTATACGTCAAAATTGTGTAGTCCAAGCCGTTTAGTATACGTACGCTAGTGTCATCTTTGCCGTTTCCTTTAGCTCCAAAATCATCAACCCTAACGATTCTTGGAACCGAAGACTCATCACTGTCCTCAGCGAGACTTCTCTTGGAAAATATCATGTAGTCTTTGACGTTGCCAATATCATCATGATCATAAGCAACACCATAAGCCCTAGAACTACGCATGACGTTTCTAAAAAATCTGGCGTAACCAGCGCTTAAAGAAATTAGAAAGATCAGAAAGACGGCCATCAAAAGCCGCATCGGAGCCATTGCGAAACGCTCGGTTTGAGAGAGTATTGCGAGAAAGTGAAAAAAGCAGTGAAAGAGAGACAATGGCTATATCTAAAGAACGTAGTGTGAGACTACGTGAAGGTGAGTGAATTTAGCTGGTTATCATATGGGGTATTACATATATATAACTTTAAAGTATGGTTTGAGTGATTTAGATTTCTAAACGGATATTAGGAGTACTGAGTTTGTAAGTCAAACTCCTGCATTGTATATGAGTGTGAATAAGTATGGTTTTAGTTATGTTGGAATTCTAGATGGATTAGGACTTTGAGTTTGAGTTTGAGTGCGAGTCAAACTCCATTAATTTTACTAACCAGGTTAATTTAAGTAGTTTATCGCAGTTTAGCAAATAAAAGCACGTGTAAGAAAAAAAATTCACTTAAACAAGTGAAAAGAATTAGGTTTTTAGATGGACAACTTTGGCGGTTATGGGAGTTTTAAGTTGGGAAATTATTATATATATCTATTCTAAAATGAATAGATAAATACAAATCTAATTTGTGCTTTAAAGTTTTCACTAATATATATTTTGTAAAAATTATTTATATGGACATAAATCTCTATTTATGGAAAAATATCAAATAAGTATGGGCATAGTTTAAATATGAAAAAAAAATCAACAAAAATATTATATATAAGTAAGATCTATAAAATTAATTTAAATATTAGATTTGAAATTTTTTTAATATAGAAACCCCGTATAAAAAAAAAGGTTAAATGTAATTTCTTAAGAATAGTACTTCTCCTTCAATGAAAATTCGGATATTGGAAATAAAATATTTCAATAGGCGCTTGTGTTAGAGATTTGTTCATAGAAAATACGAATTAGTTGAAAATTAAATATTTTTATAAAAAAAAATTCAAATTGTTTATGAGAAATATTTTTTTAAAATTTAAATTTATTAGAAATAAAATATTTCTCTAGAAATATCAAACTCCGAATAGGTTATAAGAAAGAAAATATATTAGAATGTTTCCTATTTTGAGTAAACACAATGTTACACAATTCAACACATGTAATTGAATAATAGAGTTAAGAGTACACCAAATTATTGTGTTTTTATTTCACCTTATAACTACCAGAATAATAGACAAAATCAAGTGAAAAGAAAACCCCTCGCTGCCACTATCCTCGACTCCGTTGCCGGCTCCGGCGACGGCCATGCACCGAGGAGGTGCCAGATGTGAAGGAGAGGCTCGTCGGAATTTCCTCTCCTCTTCCCTCCATCAACGTCAATGTGTGCGTCACCAAGAGGAAGGTAATGTTAGATATTATTTTTTCCCATTTGGGTGGGTTTAGATCTAGCTAGTGTGTGCTTGATCGAGTATTAATTTTGTTTTTTAATTTGTGGTTAACATGTGTGTAACATGGATATTTTCTTCGAACATTTTTGGAAGAACATGCATATTCTTGGTTACAGAGCATTTTTCAATGGGTTTGTTTCCTCAACCTCAGTTTAGTTTTTGTAAGTGAGTACTACAACGACGACAATGTAGAGGTCAAGGTAGTTAGAGCTCCGGCGACGTAGACAGCGCAGAGCATTGCCGTGGTGGTGGTGGTTTTACCCATGGACGATGCCATCCAATGTCGTTGTTGGGGAGTTCGGTTTTTGTTTTTGTTTTTTTTTGTTTTTGGCTTTGATGTTCTTATCCCAATTGATCAGTCTTTTCATATTTTATTGATTAATGGGCAATGACCATGTAAAGCTGCGTGGTGCGTTGACGTCCAAGATGACCAAATATTTTTAAAAAATGATTCGGTGCTTGGGGTTGCACAATAGTACTAATAGACTTCCTATCTTAACGGCCTATAAACGTGAAACATTGATGTTTGTTGAAAACAAGGAAACATTCTAGTCTGATCGATAAATTATTTCTATACGAAGACTAATGAAAAACACATGTATCTATAAGGATAAATGAGTAATAAAAACTTTTATGCATTTTAATTAAAGAAACATTGAATATTGATTAAATATTTATGTTAAATAATTTTGTAAATATTGAATCTAATCATATAAATTTGTAATTTTCTCTTTCGAGTTGAATAAAATGCAATAGTGTGCGTATTTTTGTGTATATATATATATATATACACATATATATATTATTGCTATAAGTACGTTTGTTCGGAAGTTGGAATCACGTACGCTTAATGTTGGTTAATTTATGCAATTTGTGCACGTTAAGATCGGATGCACATTGAGACCATCAGGGGGAAATGGTCCCATTGGCTTTTTGAAAATTACAATTTTGTCCCCAAATTAAAAAAAAAGTGTGAAGTAAGAATATATTTAAATTGTGCCTTATAAATTAAAATATATACACAAATCTTTCAACAATTAAAAATAGTCTATTTTTTTAAGAGGCATACTTGCAACACGTGCGTATGTTAGATCTCAGCCTTTGTGGCTGTGGGACCCACAGTCACGAACGGCTGAGATCAAACAGACGCGTCAGTCACATCTATTCGTAGCAAAACTCATTTTTAATCACTTTCACGTGAGAATGATGGTTCAATTAATTACTACATACATATAATTGAGTTATTGATTATTAGGTGAGTTGTAAAAATGTGTCAAAATGAAACGGGTCTTTAAAAAAATAACACATTTCAAAATTAAAAAAAAAAAGCACTTATAAAGAATTTTATTATAAAAAAATATTTACACATTTGTAATAAATTTTCTAACATTTCATATTTACTCTTAAAATTTGAAATATAAAAAAATTTATTACAAATGTGTGAATAATTTTTTGTATGAAATTTTTTGCAAATGCTATTTTTTTATATTTTAAAATATTTGCTATTTTTTAAAAATGTAAAAAGATTTTTGCTATTTTCTACAATTTCCATTGATTTATATTGCTATAATTGGTAATTGAGTTATTGATTATTTTGCTATAATTTTTAAAATGTTGGGTATTGATTTAAATTAAGTTCATAAATTATACATTTATTATATTTCAAAAAAAAAAAAAACTATACATGCTTCTATTAGCTCTTCAAAATTATGTACTTGCTCATAAATTTTATTTTCTAAAATTATGTCCGATATTTAACTTTTTAAGCATGTCCCGGCTGAATTTTCATATTATAGCTTCAAAATATTTAATTATGTCACTCTTTTGACCGCACTATCGAATTGACTGTCAACGAAAGTGAGTTCAACAATTTGTGTGAATTGCCGTTTTTAAGTATTGTTTGCTTAATGTGTGAAGTGAATTGCAAGAGGAACAAAGAAGAGCGTTGGGGAATTCAGTTCGCTATGAAATATATGTCACAATTTCTAATGACTGATTTTTAATTATGTTTTATGGGGCAACTTATAATTGGAAGGCTTTAACGAGATATAAAATGCCTTAATATTGACTGATTTGTTAATTGATGATTTGAAATTGCATTATAAACAGTATAGACATCGACATCAAGAGTGATTTGCCATATGTTTCTCAACCTAGGGGGTTAATTAATGCTCTTGAATTGCTAAAAAAAAAAAGAAAGAAAGTATAAATTGGAAAAGAATTGAATAGCGAAAAATATAACAACATTTAATTTATTAAAAAAAATAATAATAAAGTTAACAATAACCTATGTACTACGAGTCCTAATGAATGAAAAAAATTGCATAACGAAAAAAATAAAAATAAAAATAAAGAGCTAAACTATAGCTGGTATTCAAAGAGAGGATAGGGTCATTGATGATCATGATGATGATGGTGGCGGTGGTGGCGGTGGTGGTTATGATTGGTCTTTGGTGGTTGCTGAGGCGGAGCTGGTGCGGGAGGACTGGGAGTGTTATCGGTCTTTGGCTTGTCATCATCGGCAACATTGGGACACAACGGTGTAACAACTCCGATATCTCTTAACTCGACGTTTTCGCACGAAGCTTCGGGCTTTTTGTCGCCGTCGTACCGTTGAATGTGGACGTCCTGAAACACAATCCTTTCACATTGGAAGCTCTTGCTGCAATCGAACTTAATCGCAACCTTTGAAGCGCTTGTGCCAGTGATGTTTCGGTACAAGACGTCGCTCACTTGGACCGCCGAGCTCTTCTCAGAGCAAGGCTTTTTCCGGTCGCAGTAGTTTTGGTCGATTATGATGGGGTTTTTCACGTTGTTCATTTCGACGTTCATGAACTTTATGTTGCTTGCACTTCCTGAACCTCCCTGCAATACGTAGTAAAAAAAAAAAAAAAAAAAAACGTTAGATCACATATAAATAGGCCAAAAGATAAAACTAGTCAAGATCATAAAGTCTTAATTAAAGTTGTACACGAAGAAAGAAATCTAAAGTCAAACCTGCCAAGTCTTGATTCTAAGTCCATTAGTAGTTTCCGAAAGCTTTGCCCTGTTGACAATCACATCTGAGACATGTGCTTCCTCATTTTTAGCTCCCAGACTACCAATACTATACCATAAGGAAAAAAGAAGAAGATTATATTAGAAAAAAAACAAACAAAAAAAAAATGAAACAAAACCAAACTTATAGTTATTCAGATGAAAAATTCTCAATATGTTATGTACCTAATTCCATGACCAGGTCCGCAAGTGATATCCGTGGCCCGAACTGTTTTGGACCCACTGACGATGGAAATACAGTCATCGCCGGTTGCGATAAAGCAGTTAGAGATGGAGATGTGCGTGGTGTGCGTGACATGAATCCCGTCGGTATTGGGGCTGTTGCCCGGTGCGGTCACGTTGAGATTGGAAGCGGTGACATTGTCGCAACGGTCGAAAATAACTTGAATTTGTTGCGCATCTCTGACCCTCAAGTCCCTCACTGCCAAACTATCGCACCTGTGGAATGTCAATGCCGTCGGCGCTTCTTTGCAAGGCTGCAAATCAAAAGACACAAAAAAAAAAAAAAAAGAGTTAGGTCTATGTTAATTAATTAGGGCATATGGATTTTTGAATTAGTAATTTATGTTTTTCTTTTGTTCATTATAAAGTTTGTATACTTACTTGTGATTTGTCAATTTTGCAAGAGTGCTTCCACCATACGTCTCCGTTGCCGTTTATGGTTCCGCCGCCCTCGACGGTTAGATTCTCGACGCCGTCGAAGACGAGCCAATGCCTGTCGGGGTAGTCTGACCTGTCGTCGGAAGCTTCTATGGTTCCGATGATTCGAACAGTAATGCTATCGGATTTGCACGGACCCTTGAATCGGATGGGCTTGACAAGGTAGTTGTTTGCCGGCACCACAAGAATGGCGGAGCTCTTCGACGAACAGGCTTCTTCCCATGCTCTGTTAAAAGCCTAGTTCATGCAAAGCACACAAACCAATTTAGAAAGATTAGACACACGAGGGAATAAAAGTTATGTATGTAATATGATTAGCACTTTGATGTTATGTCGCAGTATATTTAAAACACGCCTTGTAAAACCTTTTTATTGGGTTAAAAATAAATAACAAAAATTTATAAAAAAAAAAAAGCGCTAGACTTAGATACCATCGGAGAAGGAAATATTGATCAAATTAATCTCTCTCTCTTTTTTTTCTTTTTTGTTTGTTACGTTTAATTATTTTGGTTATATGCAGGGAATATATTAAATTGGCTATTCTCCAATAGACTTTCTTTTTTTTTTAATCTAATGAAGGGTACGTAGAATTATTTAGCACCGATTAGGACCGGATCATATTTTAGAACAAATACGAAGCAAGTTTTTCTTCATCGATCATCACAACTAAATAAATACCTATATTCTATCATCACTAGCTCATATATTTGCTCTAATTTAATTAACTATAAGTCATATATAATGTCAAAATCTATCACCACTAGCCTAAAGGATTGTCAAAGAAATTACTAAAGGTCAAATATCAATATAAACATACATGTAGAACGACGCAAGGAAATAAAGATCAAATTATATCAAGTCGATCGTAACCGAAAGTCTCTATCAAAATTTATAGCCCAAGACTTTATTAGCTATACTTACGTTAGTATCATCTTTGCCGTTTCCTTTAGCTCCAAAATCATCAACGTTAACCATTCTTGGAGCCGAAGACTCATGATTGTCCTCTTTGAGACTTCTCTTGAAACCGAAAACCCTAGACATGCCAATATTATCATGATGATCATAATCAGCCCTAGAATTACGTGTGACGTCGCCAAGGAATCTGGCAGAACAAGAGCTAAACGAAAGAAGGATCAGAAAGACGGTAAACAGAAACCGCCTCGAAGCCATTGTTGTGGTGGATTCGATCGCTGGAGAGATTATTAATAAGGTGAGAAAGTGAAAGCAGTGAAAGAGAGAGACAATATTAGTTATCTCAAGAGCGTATTATGAAGTGTGTGTGAGAGTGAATGGAATTAGCTGGTACTCATACGGTGTATTTATAACTTTTGAGTATGGTTTGAGTGATTAGATTTGTAGAGGGATTAGGACTGAATTGTAAGTAACATTTTGCGAAGTGTTTATGCATGAGCTTGAATTTGGTTTTAGTAATATTAGATTTCGAGATGGATTAGGACTGTTGTTTGAGTGTGTAATTAGTAAAATTCCATAGTATTTACCAACTGGAGTTTATTACAATTTAGAAAATTCCATAATATTTACTAATTAATCGGAGTTATCACATTTTAGAATATAAAAGCTGCCTACGAAAACAGTCGTTACTTAATTAAACAAGTGAAATAATTATTTGGAATAGTCTAATTATTTTATATTTTAGTATTTTATTTATTTGTTATTATCTATTTAACGCAACTAAAACTGACTATTTAGTTCAAGGAGATGTAGGTTTCATCTAGAATGTTATTAATTAAAGTTAGTAGTGATGGGATTAAATTTGTATTCAAACTAGTATTTTCATCCTTAGTCTACACAATATATTATGTGCCAAAAGCGTTTCTCCAAAGTTTCGTAGCGTTTTTTTTAAAGCGGTTTCGTGGCGTTTTTTACGCGTTTTTAAGGGGGGTTAAAATAAATTTTCTTTCAAAAATTAGGTTTTACATAATTATTCAAAAGTTTAAGGACTGAAATGAAATTCAGTAAGGATGTAAATGTAAGAATAAAGGACTTAAAAGCAAAACAAACAAAAAAACCCTTGACACAGGGCCCGCGCTCATGGGGCCCTGTGTTAGCTTTATCCCCACCTGCTCCCACTCTCCCTCTTGGGCGCGTGTATACACGCGCTAGCCAGTTTCTTTTTTTTTTCTTCAAAATTTTCTTTTTTTTGTTTCTTTTTTTCAAACTTTTTTTTTCTTTTTTTTTCCATCTCTATTTTTATTTTAAAACCTATATTTTTTTTTCTTTTTTATCTCTCTCTCTCAAATATATATATATATCTTTTGATATTGTAATATTTTTTATTTTTATTATTATCTTGACTTATATCTTTTTTTTATTTTATTTTTAATTTAAAATTTATTTTCATTATATTTTTAATTTATTTTCTTCTTTTCAAATTTATTTTATTTTAAAACCTATATATTTTTCCTTTCTTTTTTATCTCTCTCAAAAGCGCGCGCGTGGGGTTCATCATTTATTTTTTCAAATTTGTCTTTTTTTTTTTTAAGTTTCCTCCTTTTTTTTCCCTCCTTTATTTTTATTTTAATTCCTATATTTCTTTATCTCTCACAATTTTTTTTTGTTTCTCTCTTGATATCATAATATTTTTTATTTTTATTATTAAGTTATTTAAATTTTTTTATTTTATTTAATTAAATATTTTTTTTAATTTTTAAATAATAAAATTTTTTCTTATTTTTTTATTTTATGATTTAATAAGTTAATATAGAAAACCGAAAGACTATCAATATCAATAATAATTAGATGGATATTTTAATGCGGTTATAGGCAGGGAAATTAGCTCCAATAACGACTTGTAGTAATATTTTTTTTTATAAGAGTTGTCAGAGTATAAAAATTAAAACAAATTAGGGATACTATGGAAAGCAAAAACTTGAAAAAATAAAATTTATATTAAAAATTACAATGAACTAGTTTAGGTCCGAAGAGTTAACTCACATCCCAAGCTGGCTCAGTGCCCGGTTACAAGAGTGTTGGGTTTGAGTCAAATTCATTACTTGGTATTGTATTTTTGCTTTTTTTTTTTTTCGTCATTATTTTTTACATATCAAGGAAACAAAGTACATACAAGATTTGTTCTTGTTTTCGTTTGGGTTGTTAAAACCTCTTTATATTAATAATCTTGAGAACAATTTTTTTTTAATTTACCAAATTATTAATATATCAATAAATGATAAAGTATTAATTTATGAGTTTTTTAGGTATTTAACTAAACTTTTGGGTAATTTTTTAGGATTTAGCTATAGTTTCACGAAATTAGGAATTTAGCCATAACATGTAATATTTTTGGTAACATGTAACATATATACGTGTAAAAAATGTAACATTAAATGTAACGTTACATTTTTTACACGTATATATGTTACATGTTACAACAAATATTACATGTTATGGTTAAATCACTAATTTCGTGAAACTATGGCTAAATCCTTCAAATTTTACCTTTAAGATAGCTAATTGCTTAACTGGCCCTTAATTTATTGGTAAATTAATAAAATTATTATAATTATCAAGATATTTTTCTCATTTATCCGAATATGTGTCATGTTTAACATACTTTTACAAACTATTATTATTATGATGTCATGTATTTTTTATTAAGTATGTAAATTCACATTGACATTAATTTTAAAAAGAACAAGCAATACTGGATATATATTTTTATAAAATAGTCTAAATAATATTTAAAAAAATTATATTTAAAAATTATTAATTTATATATCAAATGGGTCCTGATTAAAGTCTTCTTGATAATGTATTATTTTATAAATTTAGCGAATTATTAATTTAGCACGTAAAGCACGAGTTTTAATTGAGGTTATTCCTCAATTTTTTTTTATAATTAATAATAGGGGATATAAACTCATATGTATAGTAGTAAATCATGTCTTATCATATTATCGTGTCTGTGTCGTGTTTGTTTATTATCTAATAGTGTTAATTGTGTACGACCTGATAAGACACATATCAATTAAAAAAGGACTCAAATTGATCATCTTTATATCGTATCTCGTTTCTGGACCTAAATTATCGACCTCATGTAAAATGCATACAAAATTAAGGTGTTGAATGAGATATTTCATATATATGTGCAAACGAAATCGATATTCAAATTAAACATCACAAACCATTTATTGTCAAATTTTCTTGAATATTCAATACTTTTCTAAGCTCCAAAATAACCTCATATAAAAATCCTAACTTTTCTTTATTTTTCTTGTAAAATCTATACGCATAATTTATAAATAGAATAAAAGAGGGTAATTGGTTCCCATGGTTTCCAAATTTTCAAATTTCAAATCTTCCATCTATTTTAATAAATAAAAATCTCTATACATATTTATTTTTAGAATATAATCCGTATCTGTTTATTATAACTAAATTATTAACAAAAACTCATACATATGATATTGCTATCATTAAGCTCTAATTATATGAAAAATAAATTATATAAATTTAGTTTTAAACAATCACTTTTATTTAATTGAAGAATATATTAAAAAAAAGATTGAAAAATCTTCATTGAAAAAATACAATATGAGACTCATTTAATTTTACTTTCATATAATTAAAATTTCATGTGAGTAATATATAATCAATTTTTATAATAATTCAATTAAAGCAGATAAATAAGGATTAAAATTATTAAAGAATTTTTTTTATACTGAATTTGTATATTAAAATGGATCGGTGATGAAAATTTATTCTTTAAAATTCCAATCAATGGAATTTAAGGGAATCCCAATATAGAGGAGCCTGACAGTGACACTAATATGGCATTTGCCAGAGACCCTTTTTACCCAAAAAAAATAAAAATAAAAAACCAGAAAAACAGTGTACCGACACAGTACAGATCACAGAGAGATTTTAAAGCAAAAAGACAACATACAAACCAACACACAACACAAAGCATTCATACATACATAACGTTTTTCCATGTCACTCTCTCCCTTTCAAGCTGAGCTTTCAATTTTCTCCCTCTAAAACAACCCTCTCTCTCTCTCTCACTGGTATTTGAAAGGGTTTTGCGCTTTTTGGATTTGGGTTGTGTCTGTGTGTGTGTGTGAGAGAGAGAGAGAGAGAGAGAGAGCCTGGATGGAGAGAGAAGCAGAAGCTGGGACATCGTCTGAGAAGCACAAGGAAATGAGCGAAAAGCGAACCCAGCTTTGCGATTTTGTTGAACATGAAGAAGAAGAAGAAGATTTTGATGATGATTTTCATGATCATGATCACAATTGTGATGTTGCTGGGAATGGTGATGAGTTTGTTCCTGGGCCTCTGCTTTCTCTCAAGGATCAGATTGAGAAAGACAAGGTTTTTCCTTTTTTTTTTTTTTTTTTCCCTCTCTCCGTTTTGGATTTGCTTGAAAGACTTGGAATTTTTTGTTGTGAGGGAAAATCTATTAGCTCTTTTGAGTTTGAAATGGGTCAAAAAAGTAAATCTAGGACTTTTTTTTTGTTAAAAATCTGGAGTAAAACAGCAGGGAATTGGTGCTTAATTTTTTTTTTTTTCACTCTATTTTGCCTTATTTCCTTACTACCAATCGGCAATTATTGTTGCTTAAATATATGCCAATTGATCAGTTTGTTTCAAGTTTCTGTTTTGATTCTTGAGTATTTAGTTTCCATGCTTTCGAAACTTCTGTCAAGTTGATAACTTTTGAATTGAAATATTGATACCTCAAATTTTTGTGGGCACTGAGAAAGACGGTTTATATTCTATGCCTATAAATATTCAATTTGCAGGATGATGATAGCCTGAGGAGGTGGAAAGAGAAGCTGCTTGGTTCCTTGGAAAGTGATCTAACAGGTTTGTTTGTATGTTTGTTTGTGTGTGTGTGTGTGTGTTTTTTTTTTTTTGTACTGAGCTGTGTTATTTACATGCCCATTTCTTTAGTTCCATATATCTGTCCTGTTTTTGTAATTAGTACTTCTTGATTAGACCAAATGGAACCCGAGGTCAAGTTCCACTCGATCGGAATCATGTCGGACGACTTCGGGGAGATCAATACTCCCTTACCCGTGAACGAAAACCAACGGGACTGCATCCTTTTCACACTCCGAGAGGGGTCTGAGTACCGGCTTAAGCTGACGTTCAGCGTTCTCCACAACATCGTCTCGGGCCTCACTTACTCAAACACTGTGTGGAAAGGAGGAGTTCAAGGTGTGTTAGAACCCCGATTTTCTTCCTTATTTGGCTGGGTTCTCATGAGATCTTATAAGAATTTAAGTAACAGACTTGAAATGCACTTCATTTTCCAAGTTTCTGAAGTTTCTAATGTTGTTGTACTCTTGCTGAAACTAAACATGCTTTTGTGTGTGTTAATTTGCAAAAGGAAATATTTTTAGCTATCTGATGGTTTTTTTGGGGTTTTTCAGTTGATCAAAGCAAGGGAATGTTGGGGACTTTTGCCCCTAAAAGAGAACTTTACGAGCATACATTGGAGGAAGAGACCACTCCATCGGGCGCACTTGCAAGAGGGACATACTCGGCAAAGCTTAAGGTGGCTGAAATATAAGCATTATTAATTTTCCTAGAGAACCTTATGAGTGTATATATATTTTTGTTGCAGATTATTGATTTCTTTGTGATTGCCTAAAGAAGACGTGAATTGGCTTCATTTTCTTGGTTATTTCTCTATGCAGTTTGAAGACGATGACAAAAGATGCCATATGGAACTCAAGTACTCGTTCGAGATCAAAAGGAGGTCTTAGCTGAGAATCTTTTCATGGCATTTCTTGCTTTTCCCATGGTGTACTTTTTTATTTTATCTATTTATTAACTTATTTTGTTAAAAGAAATCATGAACTACATACCTTTGTGATACTACCATTTTAGCATCGAGTTCTAGGGTGTTATGGTCCTTATGGAAATGTAAAAGCACTATGGCTTGCATGAATTTATCTATGCTACACATGTAGAGTTGGACTATATTTTCTGTGTTTTTGACCTTGAACGACTCTCTTTTTATTTTTATAAAAAGCTATAATGTCATGCAAGGTATTTTCAAGATGGTTTGATGGTTTAACATAACCATGGCTTTGGTGTTTAGTAAAGTATATGAATGATTTGTTTAAAGTTGATGTGTCAAACTGTCACAAAAGAAAATATTAAAGTTGGAAGTTGAACTGTCTGACAATGCAACGCTGGTGATTGGTGAAGATGGAATATTTAAGGACAAAAGGTTCAAGAAAGAAAAAGAACTATTAACTGTGGTAAAGAATGGCGATGAAGCATTTGATTTTACAAATGAACCCATAAAATTAATTTTTTATAGACTGATAAATCCTCAATTGTAGTACTCCAACTTCTTGTCGTGAAATGGCACTTGAGCTTTTTGCATTACCTAGAGATCATTTAACAATCTTATCAAGAAGTTTGCTAAATTTGTTTGAATTACAAACCCTGTTGTATTTACTCATTCTAATCACAAAATTAATAGAATTAGCAGTTGTATCATGTTCTCTGTATCGGAAAGGAAAAATGGCACAGATGAATGCTTCCTTCAAGGACGATCGTGTCATTTGGCAGTTGTTATTCTTTGCAGGAAAGCTCCTCAACTCGCACTTTCTTAACTCTAAGAATATTATCTGGCATTCCCTTCTTCAGAGTCTACTAATGAGCGAAAAAATAAATTACTCCGCTGGACAAAAATTTAGCTAAAAGTTTTACGGGCTTGTTGAAGAAACACTGTTTAGCAACTGTGGAAAGGACATAGATGAGAGCCGCCGGAGAAGGTTGGCGTATTATTGGGCAAACATCCAAAGAATGGAGAAACCTCTTTTGACTTGTTCCTTCGTGTAACTGCAATGTCAAAGCCTCGCATCAGAGGAGGTTGCCGGGTAGAATCAGGGAACATAAAGGCGTGCTGAGTACCCCAAAATTCCCTCATCTAAAATATTAGAAAAGAATAAAAAGAAGATGAAAGAAAGTAACTTATTATCTTATCACCTATAAGTAATCCAAGAGCATTTTAGCTGAAGAATTCTTCAGTCTGCAGCTCTGTCCTAAATGTACGTCCCCAAAAACGTATCTGCATCACCAATGAAACATAAGGAATAGGTGAAAAAGGTATCGCTAACCCTTATTGTTTTTTTTTTCCCCTCAAGGATTTTTAACCTGTATTCACAGTATTCCGCCCATGCACACCGAGCTTTCCCATAATCCCAGTAACAATCCTCATCCCTTAAAGGGCCACGCTTGGCTGTTGACAGTTACTATTGATCAGTGAACAGTGATTAAAGTAAACCTCACAACAAGGAGGGATAAAGTGATTGTGATAGTAAAACAAGAGCTTAAAAAGAAAAATGAAAACGAAGAAGATTTACCTTTTGTAACGAATTTTGATGTTGCATTTGGATGGATATCATGCCACATCTGAAGCCACAACTCCCGCATTAGAACTGGTGATCTAACAATGTTCCTGTGATTTGCTACATAGAGACAAGGTAACGTGAATACTTGTGGTTTAAAGTTACAAGAGAAAAGTGATTTCTATGCTTTCAGTTCATAAACCAAGCTGGGAAATGTTACATTTGTCAAGCTCCCAAACTGCTGTCCTCTTTCCTGGAGTACTGGCAGAATCTTCATAATAGGTAACGTACTTGACCCTCGGCGACTTCGTCATGTTGGGAACAATATCTTCTTCATGGTTATGTACTACATTCAGCTCCTTTTGTATATCGGACCCATCATGCTCTGACTAAAACGTTGGAGACGGAAAAAATAAGGAAGAAAAATCAAACATTTTGGATATGCATTACGTGTCTCAGAAATCAGAGGTCAATTATTTGGATATGAATACCTGTGGTGCTCTAGTTATGTTGACTTTTGGTCCAAGCCAATTCTTGCACCAAGAAAGAGAATGGTACGGTACCTGTTGTTGGATTTGCTCATGAGAAAGAGAAGCTGTGTATTTTTCTAATTAAAATCTGGTGGAAATTATAATCATTTAGCTTACTGTTTCATCACCACTTGCAGCTCCTGGATTTCCCTCCACAACATTCCCCGACCTATACAAAAAAATTTAAGTAGAACGTGTTTTTAATAAGTCTATTCTGGACCCTTGTTTGCCTGTTCAATACTTTTTTTATCTTTTTTTTTTTTTTCAAGATGATTAATGTATCGCCTTTTTTTTTTGGCTTGGAAATTAATTACTAACTTGTAATGGAGGAGAATTACCTTGACGCCAATGATCCTTCATACTCATAGATAACATCCGTAATAATCCAATTATCAGGGTAAGGCTTGCCACTTGGTGCAAAATAATAGCCGACCTGTTTGTCATTGCCAAGATACAAAATCATATTACTACATTAAAACTACCAGCTCAAAATAGAACCAGGATGACAAATGCAAATCAAACGCTAATTAATTAATTTTAGACAACTAGTAAAAGGGGAAAAAAAAAGTAATAAAGAAACTGGTCTATAGTGATCAAGTACATTTTAGAATCTTACCAAAAATTAAAAAAAACAACATTTAGTAACAAGTTTAGGAATGAAGAACAATATCCACGCACAAACACAAAGGTGAACATTTCCAAGAACATTGGTTTTGATATGGTCATACATATTTATTTTCAGAAGAATATAGTAATACCTCAGTCTTCAAATCTATCCCATAGATACAAAAGACATTTTTTATCGGTGGTCTCTCCCAAGGTGTTAGTGGATTTAAAACTGGATCACCATGATATGACCTGAAATATGAAGTATAATCACAATCCTAAACGAAAGCTGGACCCAAAAAAACACCATCATCTTTACTTAAGTAGACGAAGGGAAAAAAAAGTGAGACAAGAAGATCCAAATGGCAGTCTTTTTAATAGCCAATTTGCAGTGCTTCAAGTATAAGAGGTTCAGATCAGATTCACTCCTTGCAGCAAAAGGTGAAAGGAGAACTTTTGTCTTTTCTACTTCTACCTAGAAATACAAGTGGGCACAATTTTTATTTTTTTTTTACCCATCCTAAAAAAATACGCACTTCTGTAATTGATACAACAGCCTCTTACTGTCCGGATCATAATCCTCAATTGCTTTGAAGAGGGTCCCATCTGCTATTTCACGAGCATTGAAAGATAACTGAGTTGGAAGTCCACATTCCATGCTGGAAAAATTAGCCTCAGCTAAATCAGTAACTGATGGATATGCATCAAATCCTGTGAATATAGGAGGGAAACACATATGAGCATAGACAACATCGTACCAGCAAATCTGACTTTGGACTTGGGCTTTTACCGTGGCTTGAAGGAATTTCGATGTTGATGATATTTGTTGGCCACCCAGAGTAATTCAACCGAGACTCCCGCTCATCGCAGTGGTAAGTTTGACCACCCCTCCTGTTCCCCCATGAGAAATGCTTTGAGTATACATTCTCTGCTCTACAATACTTTGAAAATGGCATCATCCATAGCGAAGAAGCAAATGAATTAAACAACAGCCGGGCTGTCCCCTGATTTTCACAAGCATGTGTAAGGACAGGTACTCCTCAAAAACAATCAAAACAATGTTAAAGTTGCATCACAATTATCATAGTTTGACAATAAGCCAACGATAGTTTTTTAGTAATTTACATCCTTAAGTTATTTTTAGGCATAGATGATCCTACAGATTTAGTGCTTGATGCAGAATTTCACGGAACCAAACAGAATGATATATATATAAGTGAGCCAGACTAGAGGTAGGAAAAGGAACAGAACAAGTCGAGCAAACTCGCTTTCAAAAAGCAGAAGCTTGAGCTACCGGCGTGTTAGCTACAGTTTCACAAAAAACTAAAATTCATAGGTAACTCCAACTATAGAGCCTCGCCTAAACTTCGTACCCAAAGTAATGGCCAAAAAGCAGAGTACAATGATGTAGAGGTAGAAAACAAATTACAAGCTAAAAGATTAAAGATCGAAATGGAAGATATGAAACATGAATGTAAAAGTAGTCACCTCAGAAATAGGAAGACCGAATGTTGCTCCAGAAAGCGTTGCTTTAATTGCATCGGTGGCACCAAGAAGAGGAGCTCCTGTGATGAATCCAGTATTATAAAATTAGTACACATGAATCATTACCATCCTAGCAACTAATGTTCGAGACTAGTGGTTCTTTAATGCAAGCAAGCCATACCAACTGCAAAGTAAGCATGGATATGGTCATCAAGCCATGCATTGTAATGCTTCGGTGCGATTTCCAACTTTAACCATTCCAAGAAATACTGGAAAACGTTATTACCCAACGAATGAGCAAACACTATTGAGGGGCCTCCACGAAGTTTTAGTGCCGTTTCAAAAGTCAATCTGCAAAGAACCAAGAGCACATCTACTAAACATCACTGATTAGACACACAAATAAGCTGCAATCTACGAAAGATAATGAGATTGAAAAAGTACGCACTTTAGCTTGTGAAAGTAAAGGTCTCGCTCTTCGAGCTTCGATGGTGATAATCTCCAGTCGTACGGAACTGCAATGATGGCGTTTGCCTCGATGCCAAACTCAATGCACCACTTAATCCATTCTTTCCATACCGAAGAAAGAGGGCCTGCAAGCCGCTTAGAACGAAAAAACCTATAACTGAAACAGCTCCGCAAGAAGTGCAAAGCCAACCATTGTGAGTGGAAAATATACCTGTTATATACCCCGGATCAAGTTCCGTAATTGCTGAAAGACCACTATCAGGGCGAGACTTGCAATCAGGGTGATCTGTTTGATTGTAAGGGTCTAGCAACATGCATTTAAGCCAACAATTCACTGCTGAAAGAAGCTACAAGACAAAAAGGATTTCAAACCCGGATTATGCAATGAATTTTCTTTTTCTCTTTCATTTTCTTTTCAAAAGTTTAGCTCTTTCTGCTATCTTCTTAAGAAAAAGACAAAAGCCAGTTTAATAACTCCAAATCAACACTTTTTCACTTTTCAATTGCACCATTTTTGTACAGAAACTAAAGCATTAAAGAAGAGGAAAACGACATAGGACATACTGACATAACACAGCATCAACAGACAAAAAAAAAAAGGTCTCTTTTGGACCTAACCAAACCTAAATTGCTTAAATCATAGTAGATTATTCAAAATTTTTGAAATGAATATGCGTACACACATATATACATATATATATATACACACACATATACACACACAGCAAAGACAAGAAGGCCACCATTGAATCGTCATCGGAATTGAGAATCAAACGAACAACGAAGAAAACACAGAGAAGACTATTGAACGAAGCTAAATTGGAAGAGAGAGAGAGTACTTTGGTGGTGTCGAGCCAGACCAAATCGAGAGGGTTGAAATCGAGGGGAGAGAAAGGGCAGTCAAGGATCGACCACGCTCGGAGCTGCGTGGAGGCGAATCCAGGGATGATAATCCCCGACAGCTTCGAGTAGTCGCCGGAAAAATCGCCGCCGGCCACGACTGGGCTAGCCGGGAGGACGGCGGCGAGGAAGAAGAAGAAGCACAGGGCTCTTGTCTCGACCATTGGCAGTGATCGAAGAAGAAGACGAAGAGGGATTGCGTTGAGAGCATGAGTTTTGCGAAGAAGTTGGAAAGACGAAGAAGGAGAAGAAGTTTTCAAAGCCTTTGTTTGTTTGGAAAAGTTTTGGTGCTTTTTTTGGTCTCTGTCCCCACACTTTTAATGGCTGCTGGTTTCTGACAGACACACAATTTTGTATTTCTCTCTATTTGTATTTGTGAGGAGTGCGTGATCAATTGTGGCCGATCCTAGCAAAATCCTGTATTTATTGCCAAATCATAGATATTTAGCCAGGTAGGTGTTTGTAGTGTAGTGGTTAGTTTTGGAGTTTTGTTAGATACACTAATTATTTCTGATTTTTCCAAGTGATTGACCATAAATTGTGTCGGTCTTGTAGTTGTATTGATTAAACAAAGTTTTTTTTTTTTTTTAATTTTTGAAGAGTGATTAAACAAAGTTTACTTTTGATAAGCTTAGATGTAAATTTAAAAAAAAAATTGAAAATTCCATTAATTTATGAAATAATGCAAACTTTAATTCAGATGCGATCAGCCTCAATATCGAACGAGAGTCCTCGTGAGATAAAAAGCGTACTCAATTCTAATAATGGAAAACCAAAGGTTAGTGGTAAATATTGAACACACATGCGCTTTTATATATATACATACACACATATATAGTTGGTGACACATATATAGATATAAGTTTACACTTAGGCTATACACAAATCTACATAAAATTCAAATATAGTAAAATAATAACTAAATCGAAGATTGGAGAATTTGTGTTCGTTACTATAACAAAACTAAAACATAAACCAATAGAGATAACACGACTAGATTTTTAACACTCCAAACAACATCACAGACAAACCAAACCTCTCCAAGGCCCAGATAGATGTCATCACCACCGACCAGTCACTTTATCATCGCCATCATCGAGCACGACCATAAGAAGCTTTGACAATCTCAACCCACAATACAGAAAACTAATCCATTACATGGAAGAAAGAATATGGGACCAGGACTCGCAAGGAAACACACAAATAGTGCTCTAACACTCCAACACACTCTTAAATCCACAAGAGAGTGACGGGTAAACAAAATAACCCTACGTAAATAAGGGAGAAAAAAAAGATCAAATGTTTAGATGTAAACTGTTACTTTCATTTTAATAGTTGGATGTTAATTGGTGTCTAAAATTTAACAAGTAATTTGATGTTATGACTAAGAATTTAGCGTCACATTTTATTTTTTTGGAGTTGTCACCATTCTTGTTAGTATGCCCGGAGGAGTCTAATGCCGTTTTACGCTATCGGACTCCTCGCTAAAAAAAGAAGGTACTTTTTAGTGATTTCATGATGGTCTTTCGAAGGCAGAATCTGAAAGATTTAAGAAAACTATGATCGGTGAATTTCACGAATCATAGATAATGTTCTTTGTTCCTTCTTAATTATATGATGGTCTTAGCTCTTTATTTCCTTTTAATATGAAGGGTGACGTTCTTCAGTTATGGTATTGCTCTAGATGACTCTTTATCTTATAATTTTTTTTAATTTTAAAAACAAAGTTGTTGCTTGTCCCGCCATTTAATTATCTTTTTTTTTTCTTTTGCGTTTTGTGATAAACGTTGTGAGCTATGTTATGTGTCTCTGCAACTAGAATTTCTATGCAATGTTTTATATGACCTCTACATTATATGTCTTTTGTTGTCGATCATGCAAATTTCCATTTATTGTAGTGGTTTACTTATAAAAATACATAACTTATATGTGTGTTTAAGTATTATGACTATTATCACACCTTGTTTCCTTTCCATTTTCGAAACACTCATTTCAAGTTTGGCGATGTGTTATATCCCTCAAGTTCATTAAAATTTATTGGTACAAGCAATATGTGGTCGAATAGAATTGTCCTTATATATTTGGTCTTTCAAGTTTTAATTGATGTTCGTATTTCTTTTAATTTGGTTTTAAACAGTGGGACTCACTAAAAAGGTAAATCTAACGATCTAAAATTATTTCATGTGGTCGGGCGTGCCCCATCACATAATCTTCCTAATAATCTTTAAAATATATAATGTGGGAAAGGAGTTTCTCCAAGTTTCATTGCGTTTTTTTTTATGCGGTTTCATGGCGGTTTTTTTTTTTTTTAAACACATTTATTAGGGGGGTTAAATGATTTTTTTTTTAAAATTAAGTTTTTATATAATTTTAAAAAATGTAAGGACTAAAATACAATTAAACGGGAACATAAGTGTAAAAAAGGACTTAAAAGCAAAAAAAAAAAAACCCTTTAAAGCCTCTGTTACGAGCTCGCATGTCAGGGGTTGCCTCCTTCCCATGTCTACTTCCGACACGCCCACCAATTTTTTTTTCAAACTTTTTTTTTTTCTTTTAAACCTTCTTTTTTTTCCTTCTCTATTTTTATTTTAAATATTATATATATATTTTTTACCTCTTAATTATTTTTCTCTTTTGATATTATAATATTTTTATATTTTTATCATTATCTTATTTTATAGGTTTTTTTTAATTTTAATTTTAATTTAATTTTTTATTTAACAAATTGTTTTTTACTATAATAAAATTTTTCTTATTTTTTATTTTATAATTTAGTACGTTCGTGCATAGCACGTGCCAAAAACCAGTAATAACCAATAAAGAAAACAAAACGTATCTTTGACCGTTTGACAGTTGGGCTTTGCCGTCTTTTTTCGGAGAGAACCAAAGCTGGCCTTCACAAAGACGAGGCAAACAAAGCTCCGGCCATGGGGCGCACAAAACGAGGCCCGACTTCGTCACTTCCCATATGAATATAAACTCCATTTTTTACTCTACTCCGGGAGAGAGAATCTCCTCTACGAAAACAACTTCTTCTCGTGGCGGTGTTTGTTCCGCGGGAAAATCCAAAACTGTTCTGTCTCGATATGGAATCGTCGTCCAGGCCTTCCACGAGGTTTCGCTTCCGGGACCACTCGGAGTCGGAGATCGCTGCGTTCTCAGACACCGACTCCGACCTGTCGTCCGCCTCGAGCGAAGGCGACGACGGTGATCGCGATCTCGAGTCCATGACCGGAAAGGTAATTATGATGTGACGATGGGTTTGAGATCAGCTGAATCTGAAGTGACATTGTTGTGTGTGTGAGTTTGGTTTGATGTTATTGCAGGGGATTAAGCATCTTTGTTCGGAGCTTCAGGAGCTGAAGTTGGCATCAAATGACGAGTTTCACAAAAACATTCTCTCTAATTACACTGTTTTCGTAAGGTATATATGTATGTAACATCTCAGACCCAACTTAGAAGGTCCTAAATGTGTCTTAGAATCGGAAGGTCCTTTAGTTAATTTCCGTCCAACTTGTTGACGAGAAAGTTTTTCTCAAAATTTTTTAAACTAATGCTCTTAAATATCAACAAGCACCCATTTTCATAAACTCTAAAAAACCTAACCCTACGACTCTAATTTTAGAAACTGAAAAGGGATATTGGTTAAAAAAAAAAAAAAAAAACTAGGGGTGGAATGGAACAAGTGCATAAGACCGTGGGGAATTAATGCAATTTTTTAAGAGTTCATGGGGTGATATTGGTCCAAAAAAAAAATATCAGGGGTGAAATTGTATTTAATTGTATATCTAACTGGTGTTTTTTCAAACACGTTCAAATTATAATGTTGTATAATTCAAAAAATAAACTTAATGAATACGATCCGTATTGCAATGTATACGTATAAAATTACGTAGTATAATATAACACAATATAATACAATACGGTGCACCAAACGTGCCTTAAAAATGCATATTGAATTGAAGAACATTCGTGAAATTGTAATATCGAATGCGCAGAATGTTCGAACAAGTGGAGCACTTGGAGAATGAGCTAGAGCAAATGAAAAGCCATCTTTCGACTCAAAAGGCACTGGTCAAACAGCTTGTTGATATTGTGTGTTCAGAGGCTTTATCAGAGGAGGCGATGGATTCAATTGTTGAAGAAGTTGAAGTGGATGAGCTGTGGTGTTCGAGTGAATTGAAGGATCGCATTAACAATGTAACAGGAATTTTGGATGTCCTGGTGTTAGAAAATAGGTTTGAGGAAGCCCTTGATGTGATAGATTTGGAGGAGGAAAATTTTCGAAATATGCAGTTAGAAGATAGCTATTCTTTGGATGATTTAAGGCTTTATAACTCCGTGATTTCTGAGAGGAAGGATGGTCTCACATCGAAGCTGACTTGGTTGGCTCAAAACCCGAGAATAGCAGCGCCTGAGCTCCATAAGGCACTTTTGGCACTTTGCAGGCTCGGCGAGAGCGATCATGCTACTCAATTGATGCTGGATTACTATGATTCGCGTATAGCGATTGGGATTAGTAATTTACAGCGAACAATATCATTTTCAGATGTTAATTACATCAGAGAGGTCTCGAAACTCGTGTTCCCTTTGATCTTCCAAGCGGCAAAGAGCTTTGTCATCTTGGGTGGAGAGGTTGCTTTTATCGAGTGGGCAAAGAAAGAGACCAAAGCATATGCCGATTGTTTCAATCAGTATCTCAGGTCCGTCTCGGAGTTGGGTGGGGGATTGGAATGGCGGTACGAGCTGTGCAGATTTCAATGTCGTTTTGCTCTCTGTTGGAAACTAGCAGATTGATGTTGAGATCGTACTTGGTCAAGCATATAGGCCCAACAGTGGAAGAACTTGTACATGCGAATGTAGAACACTTAAAGAAAGTCATTAGGGTGTTTAGTGCTTCGGATTCGTGGGTTTTAGGCAGATATATTGTATCTGGAATTACAAATGAAGGGTGCTATTCTATGGTTGTTGGGCAAGAAACTGAGTGTTGCATGCTTACGAGCAGTGGTCGAAAGTTTGCGAGGCTTGTAAAGGTTTGTCAAGCTCATTGGTAACTACTTGCATAAATATTGTTATTTCTTAAATCTCATTCCATATACTCATATTCTTTATTGTTCAATGAATATGATCCATTGTATTGATTCACTGTTGATGGCTCTAAAAGCTAGTGTTATATTATTTCGTATTATACAAATGATAGATTTAAACTACAATAAGTTCAGTCCTAATAAGTTTAGTATCCTTTATTGTTCTAAATTGTGTCACCTCTTACCTTTCTCTTTGTTTCAGACTATCATAGAAGATATTACTCCACTATTTGGCTTTCAAATGGAAGGCTCAATCTTTACTGGGCTCGTAAACCTCTTCAAGGAGTATGTTCTTACCATTGAAAAAGCCCTATTCTATGGTTCAGATGTTACTGAAAAGGACGATTCAAGAATCAATTTGGATGTGGCAATCGAACAACAGATTTCTATTCTTGCCAATCTCTCAGCATTAGAGCAAATACTCCTAGAATATTGATTAGACCCATTAACGAACTTAGCCATCCTATCAACTCTGATCACATAAATGAACGTGCCATCAGTTATCAACGTAAAGAAATCGACATTTTCGCATTGTTTGTTCAAGAAGCTTCGAGTCAGATTAGAGTCCGGTTTTGTCAGCAATATGTAACTAGAGTAATGTCCCAAGAAACTAGCTGCAAACTCACTTCACATACTGGCAATTATGTCCAGGGTGATGCTAGTGCGGTTCGTGATGCAACGCCATCTGTAAAAATTCAAGTATGTCTTTGTACTTTTCTTGCCAACATTACCAATTATTTCATCAACCTTATAGCATAGCACATTTTATTGTTGTTAATATTACTATTCACTATTTTCTTTTATACATTGGAAAAGCACTTGCTCTATCATCTAATAGTTGTCTTTGTGTGTTATTACTTAAGACATTGTTTCTAGAATTGAGGAAGATAGAGAGGCTAGCTGAAGGCAATATTTTTGACAAGGAATGGCTTTCGGAGATACTGAGGGAGTTGGTAGAAACTATATTTGTTTGGATTTCAACTAACGAAGATACGTGGACCACTAGTGATGAGAATTTGACTCCGGAAAATTCCATCATTTGTAAGCAGGTTGATGATATTTTTATTAAAAAATCTAGTGGAATAAAAAATGGGAACAAGATATACATTTAACTCTTTTATTTTCCTTTTCTTGTTTTACTATTAATTATGTTCATCTACTCTTGCTTGAGCAGTTTGTTATGGACCTGAAATTTCTAGTACAAATTGTGAAGTACGGAGGGTACTTCTCCAACCACCCCTTGGTTCCTGAAAACCTCGTGAAATCAACCTTTCTTTCTGCCGGAATGATTTCTGAAATGTAAGAGTTTAATTTCTAGTCAACTTTTTCTCTTGATGAAATCTTGAATAGTTGATCTTATGAAGCCAAGCTATGGTTTTCAAGTGAACGGGTACTGGAAAACATGTTGTTTCGTGTAAGCGACTTTTATGAAGAAAAACTCGTATCTTCTAGTTGTTTTCTTCAATAAATAAAACCATAGGTCGCATTTCAAATTTCGTTGTCGCTAAATTTGTGGAAACCATGTGCATTTTTTAAGGAATACGCTTTGCATAGTAACATTGGTTAAATATAACTTATGTCATTAACATGACATATTCATTATTCCGTATGCAGGGATATCAACGACAATGAAAGTTTGCTAAACAGTTTCAATGAAATGATCCAAAAGCTGCTAGAGATTGAGAAGACAACAATACTTCCGAATGCAAAGTCTATGAATGTTGTAGAAAATGAAACAACTGCAGCTGTTCAAGATGATTTTACATCTTTCTCAGACAATAATTCTATGGACTCAGATGTTGACATAGTAGCCACTGATGAGCCAATAATTGCTGCGATCGCAGAATCATACTCATTAAACGAGGAGTACCATAGTCCTCAAGGGGAGTTTCTAGGTAATATTTCAAGTGGTGACGATACTGATATATACTTGGCATGCTCTTCAATCGGAGTAGGAATTATTGGAACTGAAAATAAAGTACATGAGGCAGATGGGGAAGGGAATAGAAATGAAATTCAAGTCGCATCTTGTGTGATTGAGAAGGCGGAAGATGGCGAATAGGATTTTGTTGGATTGCAAAACCAGAAGGCGAGTGAGCATAGGACATGACAACAGTGAAGAGAGTATTGTTTATTGAAGAGTTTTGAGCAAACTAATAGTTCAATTCTCTTCGAGGGCAAATATTTATGATCTCTTTGTAATTTAACATAAAATGTTAGTAATAAAATATAGCGTAAATGTTGGCAAAAATAATAGAATGAATGTCTCTATAGATGTAAAATGGTTCCATGGACTTGCGGTGTGATTCAATAGGAATTTTGGTTGTATACATGTTTTAGTGAAAAATTCACCGAATTTGGAGATCATTTGTAGTAAAGGATGACAATGGAAAAAGATAGTACTCCGCCTTATATAGGACGAGGATAGGGAACTAAACGAGGAATGTATTAGCCATTAGGGTCGATAACAAGTTTTATCATCATGATTAAAATAGATAGACCATCTGTAACCCTAGTCTAAAATATAGTAAATAGGAAAAAAAAAAAAAGAATTGGACTACATTAATAAATAGAGATGTGGTGTATGAATTTAACCAAATCTCGTTTGACACGATTTATGAAAGGTTTTTTGAGGTGGGTCCCACAACAGATACTTTAAGAGAAAATACCATAAATCACCCCTGGGTTTTGAGGTAATACCAGGACCCCTCCTTCAGTTTACTATAATACCATAAACCACCATTGAGTTTATGCGAAATTCCATTAACGTTTCTTTTCGTTGACTAAGTGTTGAAAAATAATGTAAAATGTCAATAATGCCCGAATACAAAACTATGTCGTTTTATCTGATCACCAATAATTCATTAAGATGTCCTTTTATTCTTACATCCAAACACCACCAATGCACACACACAATTTAAAACAAATAAAAAATAAAAACAAAACCAACATTGCTTTCTTCATTCTTCATTGACAGGGCATGAACCAACCGCCGCCTACACCGCCGGCCGCCGCAACGACCCAGCGACACCGCCATGAACCTCATCGCAGCAAACCCACTACCGCGGCGACCCCTCCCCGAACCCCCAAGCCTCGAACTCCCCGAACCCCACCACCACCATTTTGCCCGAACCCCGCCTCCTGCCTCCCCCTCCCCCTCCGCCCCCGAAACTCGCCTCCCCCCACGAACTCACGCCCCCGCCTCCGCCCCACAAACCCACGCCCCCTCCTCCCGCCTCCGCCCCATGAACCCACACCCCCGCCTCCCGCCTCCTGCCTCCCCCTCCCCCTCCGCCCCCGAACCTCGAAACTCACCTCTGCCCCACGAACCCACGCCCCCGATTTCCAGCCTCCCCCGTCCCCGAACCTCGAAACTCACCTCCGCCCCACGAACCCATGCCCCCCGAACCCCGACCCCCGCCTCTGCCCCCGATCTCCCGCCTCCGCCCCCGATCTCCCGCCTTCCCCGCCCTCGATCTCACGAACCCCACCTCCTGCTTCTGACCCCATCTCCCACCTCCACCTCCGCCTCCGCCTCGAACCCTGAACCCCGCCTCCGCCTCCAACCCCGAACCCCGCCTCCGCCTCCCCCTCCGAACCCCGCCTCCGCCTCCGCCTCCACTACCTCCTCCGCCCCCGAACCCTGCCTCCTCCTCCGCCTCCACCTCCAACCCCCGAACCCCGACCCCCTAGAACTCCGAACCCCGATCTTCACAACCCCGAATCCACTTCGAGATCCCCAGCCCAAAAACCCCAATCCCGAAATCGCCGGCCCTTAACCTCCAAAACCGCCAACCCACGACCGCCGAAATCGCCAACTCACGACCTCCAAACCGCCATAGAGCAAAAATTTCTATTTTTTTATTTTTTTTTTCATTTTGGGTTTTTTATTTTTGCTTGAGAATCTCTGATATTAGAGTTTTTTTTTTCTTTTTTTTTTTGGGCTTTGGTCTTAATTTAGGGATTAGGATGTTTTTAAACCGGAATAACTTACTTGGCAATTCCAATCACGGATAGCTGACGTGGCAACAAGGGTGTTTATGGAATTGTAGAAAAAGTTCACTGATTTTTCAACACTCAGTCAACGATAGGGTTGAAATTGAACCGAACTTAAAAACTTAAGGGTGATTTTGGAATTATAGTAAACTGAATAAGGGGTCGTGGTATTATCCCAAAACCCAGGGGTCATTTATGGTATTTTCCCATACTTTAATGGGAAATTGTAGAAAATAGCCAAAAAAAAAAAAAATTCCTTTTTAAAATTCAGCCTATGTTTCAAAAAATTAAAAAAATAGCCATGTTACAAATTGTATAACAGAAAAATGTTACACAAAATATAACACATCTGTAAATATATGTTAGATGTTTTGTAACACTTCAAGTTTTACTTATTATTTTTTGAAGTGTTAAATAATATCTTATAAATATTTATAGATCTGTTATATTTTGTGTGACACTTTTCTGTTATACAATTCGTAACATGGCTATTTTTTTAATTTTTTGAAACATTGGCTATCATTTAAAACAAACATTTAATTTTGGCATATTTTTGCAACTCACCCTTCACAACCGTCGGATCGCGGCTTCGCGAAAAGAATAGCAGTGGCGGGAATTTCGTATTTTTTCGTTTCCTTTCCCTCTGGATACAAACCCACCGGCGGGGTTTCACAAAATCAAGAAAAAATTGCGCGCGCATGCCAAACGGCGTCGTTGGCAAAAGATGACCCATCGCACGCCACGTGTCCTTCGAAATCTCTGATGCAAGTAATATCGACCGTCCCACGCATTGCCACGTATGTGCTGTAAAGTATTTGAAATGACCGCCTCGCGATTCGGCAAGAGAAAAAAATACTTCGAGAGAAAAAGAAAAAAAAAAAAAAAGAGCAAAAGCTTTGCCAAGAGAAAAATAGCTTTAGAGACCGAACTGGTTATGGAAGATTCTGCAAAATTCCTGAATCCGTGGGTTCTTAATTTCCAAAAGCTCGGTCTCGAGCTCAAATGCCCTCTCTGGTGCGGGTTTTTCTTTTTGTTTCATTTTCTGTTTGGTTGTCGAGAAAAATAAGAAGAAAAGAATATTGATTTGATTTTTTTTTTTGGTTGGTGTTGCAGCTTAAACTTGGTTAAACGGCCGGTTTTGTTGCCATGTAATCATGTCTTTTGCCAGTGAGATTTCTTGCTTTCTTCTTGAATTTTCAAATTAATTGTTTTTTTTAATTGTGTTTTATGTGTTTTGATTTTTTTTTTGAAATTTATTTTGTTGTAGCTCTTGTATTCCCGGGTCGACTCAGTTTGGTTCAGATTGTCCTGTCTGCAAATCCCATTTTAATAATCAAGGTTTGTTTAATTTCTTTTCCTAAGTAGGAATTTGAAATTTTAGTTGTTGTTATTGTTGTTTTGTTTTGTTTTTCAAGGGAAGAGTGTTTAAACTGAAGAAAATTATGCTTTTATCAATGGCTCTTAAGTTTTATTTATTTATTTTTCCTGGCAGATCTGAGGCATTTGCCTTTCTTGGAAAACATGGCAATAATCTATAAATGCTTGGATGCTACTTTCTCTGCCAACTTTGGTCAGACTTCTCATTCAGGTTTGATAAACTATATGTTGGGTGTTTTTTTTTTTTTTTGGTGGGTTATTATCGATAACTCTTTATATTGGTGTTTAAAGTTCAAGCTTTTTGCTTAGTGAGTTAATTAGATCTAAATGTATTGACACTACAGATTCTGGGAAGGTTTCATTCCAAAGCCCAGTTTTAACTAATATCAAGTTTGATGACAAACTGAATAAAGAATCAGTTAAGAGGGCGTTGAACACAAAAGTTGGGGTTGAAAAGAATGGCAAAGTGGATAATGAGGGTGTCCCAGTAGATGGTAAAGGGATTGGATTTAGCAGTGATGTGAAACCAAATTCATCATCATCGGGATGTCGAGCGATTGTGGTTCTGGAGACACGATCGGCTCCAGATAGCCCTCCTTCATTTGGTGATGCTAGAGGTTCAGATAACGATAGCCCTCTCCGCTGTAGCGAGCTCGTAAGAGTCAAACATTTCATTGGTTAATACTTCTCCTTTTTGGGTTTTGATTTGAATTATTGGGATAACTATGAACAATAAAAAGTTCTTGATGTTGTATTGTATGTGGTTTTTTCTTTATATTGCTGGGCTGAATAATTTCATGATCACCTTTTGTTTCAATAAAGCCTTATTTATCTGGCCATACATGGCATTTAGAAACTATGAAATATTGAAAAGCTTATATCTGCTATTTAGACGTGGTTTTTGCTCAGTTTAAATTTGGGTAGTTGATGCTATCATCAAATTGTTTACATGGCTGACGGCTTTATTTTTTCTCTTTTAGAGCTCAGAAAATTCTTTGGTTAAAAGACCAAGTCGAGAGAATGGTGGTTCTAGAATGGGGAAGCTTAGGAATGAGAATGAGAGTTCTGGGTTTGAAAAGGACATCGATTCTAGGGAAGTAAAGAGACATAAGCAATTGAACTACGGGCAAGGGCAGTTGGATGCGAGAAAGGCTGATCACCTCCAAGCAGAAGAAGTTTCTAACTCTGGTATTTTGATGCCTAACTCGGTGCTGGAGCTTCAAAAAGTACCGGAACCTATTGGTATACAGGCACCTAAAACGTCGGATGACCTGTTTGTGAATCAAAGTGTTTGTGCATTTTGCCATTCCTCTAAAATCTCACAGGTAAGGATTTTCTCAGTTACATTAATTCTAATTTATAATTCCTCTAATCCTCTTTTCTCAAAGAACAAAATTAGTTGACACTTCGGTCTGTTTTAATGAAAAAAATGCCTTGCTAGTTGTTACTGATCTCCTGATTCTTCTTTTGGTGAAAACTATCAGGAAACAGGACCAATGTTGCACTATTCTAATGGAAAATCGGTAGTAGGTCATGAGGCAACACTTTCCACTGTCATCCATGTTCACAAACTATGCATTGACTGGTATGCTATTTCAATCTATAATGTGGTTGGGCAATGACGGTGGCATTATATCATAATGCCTTATAATGTGCTAAGATAATTTATATGCTCTATAATGATTCTTTGGCGCTGCGATGTATACTGGTGTTAACGGGATCTGTTTACTCTTAATTGATATGGCTTGTTGATTTTAGAACAATTTTTCCTTAAAATAGAAAATCAATGTGGCATTTGGAAATGCAGGTCTCCACAAGTATTCTACGTTGATGATAAAGTAAAGAATTTGAATCAAGAAGTGGCAAGGGGTGGAAAGCTTAAGTGCTCAAAATGCGGGCAAAAAGGAGCTGCTTTGGGATGCTATGTGAGATCTTGTCGCAAAAGCTATCACGTACCTTGTGCATTAGGAATCTCAAAATGCCGTTGGGATTATGTACGTGTGCCGTGCTTTTTTATCTGATTTATTAAATATTTACATTTCAATGCCTTGTATTGTACCAAAGCCTTAAAATAATGGTTTATTTATTTATTTCTGGCAGGAGGACTATCTCATGCTTTGTCCAGCTCATTCTTCAGTTCGATTCCCTAGTGAAAATTCGAAGTCCAGGAAAAAAGAATCTAGTAGGCCAGTGATGCCCGCTATAGTGTAAGATTTCATTCTCGCATGTGCTCAATTTGTTAGCTAAGAAAAAACCTTTATGCTATTTGGTTGTTATGTCCATTTTAATATTCACAATAGTTATTGGATACAATTGTGTTAGCATTTCCTAATAGGAGAGGTGCCATATATTCAAAGCACCAAGCAATATGTGTTCCTTTTGAATATCTTGATTTTTCTGACATTGTCTCCAGGAGCTGTCAGCTATCCAATCTTGCAGCTTCAGCAGATGGTGACAAAAAATGGGTTCTTTGCGGATCTGCTTTGTCTACGGAAGAGAAGGTTAATTCTCCTAGTTTTCTGTTCTTAATCTGCTTTTACCACACTGGATTAGCTGAGGTGCTTAACTTCTTCTCGGAAAATGTCCGATAAAGTGCACAGTGGATGATTATCATTTTTCTCTTTGTGAATCTGTTTGGTGCAGAGTCTTTTGGTCAAGTTTGGGAAGATGAACGGTGTTGCTGTGTCCAAGTTTTGGAACCCAAATGTAACACATATTATTGCAGCCACGGACGAGAATGGTGCTTGCACACGGACATTGAAAGTTCTCATGGCAGTCTTGAATGGAAGATGGGTTGTTAAAGTTGACTGTATGTATCACATGGACATGGACTTGTTGATCTTCTTTTAGTTATTAGCTGCTTCAGTTGCATTCTCAGATGTGCTCTTCTATAGCTTTTTCTGATTTTCTTTTGCGTTGCATGTCCTATTAATGAAAATTGTTCACTCGAGTGTTTAATGAGCACGATTCAACCATGAAAATGGTCTTTGCAGGGGTAAAAGCATGCATTGAAGCTAAGTGTCATGTTGATGAAGAGCCTTTTGAAGTTAGCCTCGATAACTATGGCTGCCGTGATAGTCCAAAGAATGGCAGGCTTAGGGCATTGAACAATGTAAGTCTTGAACTATGATACTATCTATTCATGTTGTCCAGTTTATCAAGCTACATCCTGTAAGATCATCTTGCTTCTACAACAAGTTAAGTTATGAACTTTGTAAATTAAATTGTAGGCGCCAAAGCTCTTTGGCGGCTTGAATTTCCATTTCGTGGGGGATTTTCTTCGATCTTATAAGGAAGATCTTGAAGATTTGGTTATAGCTGGAGGTGGTACCTTGATAAAAAGCAGAGATGAACTGTCAGCGCAAAGTTGTGGAGAACTGACAGCTCCAATTCCGACACCAGGGGCATTAATAGTTTACAATCTCGATCCACCAGAAGGATGCAAACTGGGGGAAGAAGTTTCAATCCTTTGGAGAAGGCTAAGTGAGGCAGAGGACGTGGCTTCGCAAACTCAATCCAAAGTAATCGGTCACACTTGGCTATTGGAGTCCATAGCGGCGTATAAGTTGCAGTCTTTTGTGTGCTAACAAGGCATTCACAATGCACTGAATTCTCTAGCTATTCTTGGAACTGTAGTCAAATCTTTTGCTCACTGAAACACGTGTGAGATAAAATCCTGTAACCTGTTAGTGATATTTAAACTAGCTCTAATTTTTGGGAGATGGGTGTAATTTGTAGCTCTTATTTTTGGGAGATGGATGTAATGTGGTAATTTTGTGCTTGAGGATGTGTTGTTGTAAGATAAGTGTCCATAGTGAATCTTTTGATTTGAGATAACATGTTATTGAGTAATCTGATAATGTTAATTAGGCTAGCACAACCGGGTAAAAAAATTTTACCCGGTCACACAGCCCCGGGTAATTTTTGGGTAATTACTCGGAATTACCCGGTGACAAATTACTGGGTGCCGGGTAATTACTTGGTGGGTAATTACCTAAAATTTGCCTGGAAATGTTTTTTTTTTAATTATTTATTTTTAATTTAATTTGTTTTAAGGTTAATTTAATTGTTTTAAGAAAATATTGATAATGTTGTGAATTGTGCATATATGTTGATATTGA
Organism: Boehmeria nivea var. tenacissima; assembly: GCA_018132145.1. Classification (NCBI taxonomy): domain Eukaryota; kingdom Viridiplantae; phylum Streptophyta; class Magnoliopsida; order Rosales; family Urticaceae; genus Boehmeria; species Boehmeria nivea. The sequence continues at coordinate 12,127,504 of CM030878.1, read as the reverse complement.
AGGGGGTATTTATACAAGTTTTTAGAGTACACTGTACATTCACGGGCTGAGAATTGTGCATTCACGGGCTGAGAATGAAGCAAAAAAACCTAAAAAATTAAGAAAAGAATATATATATATATATAGGGAGAATTTCAAAACAAAGCCATTTTTTATGCCAATTAATAATCTATACCCCATGTAGTGTGCTCCCTTTTCTTCCATCTTATGTTTGTAGTGTAAATTTTGGGGTATAAATTAAAAGTGCAACTCACATGGGGTATAGATTATCATTGTGTCAATAATGGGGCATTCTTCAAAATCCCCCTATATATATATATATATACGGGAAAGTCGGCTAAAATTTTTTTAGGAAAAAACCGGGTAAAATCCAGATAAATCCCTAATGTTAATGCCGAGGGGATATTTTTGGTTAAATGCCCTTATTTTCGACAAATGGAATTCCATTGTGTTTTGGCATATGGTTTTGAAACTGTCGTTTTTTGTTGTTTTGGAATAGTATATAGTAAGGGTTACTGTGCTACGCGTAGCGGAAAATGACGAGAAACATAAGGTATTAATTGGAAAAATGAACAACGCTTTGTTGTCGGCTAACTAATAGGTCCAACGTAAGGACCTTCAGTACTATTTTTTGCCGAAGCTTTCTTCGGCCAAGCTTCCATGGCAAAGTCCCTTTTTGATTCCGTTGCATCGGCGTTGTAAACGAACGTCTTCGCAACGAACAGGAAGAAGAAGAAATTCAGGAAGCTCAGGACAGCCAAGAAGGCGTAGTAATAGTCCAGACGCGAAATGTTGAGGTTGTCCAAAATCCAACCTTGTCGCCCGTTTCTCTTCGTGGTGTCTGCGACCGTTTTCAGGACAAAGCTGCTGAGGAAATTCCCGATTGCCAAGCTGCTCGTAAAGTACGACGTCCCAAGGCTCTTCATCCCCTCTGGCGCCTGGTCGTAGAAGAACTCGAGCTTCGCCGTCTCCACGAACGAGTCTGCGACGCCCGCTAGTGCAAACTGGGGAAGAAGGACGAATATCGTGAGAGGTACAATGTCAGTTTTGGATAGGGTCCCATTCTCCCGTGCCACGTTGAGCCTCTTCCTCTCAACGAGATACGCCGTGACCATGATGATGGTGTGGAGAACCAGGCCCGTGCCGAGGCGTTGAAGCAGAGTGATCCCTCTCGGGTTGTGCGTGTAGCGCCGCGCGATGGGGACGAAGAGACGGTCGTAGATCACGAGGCTCGCGAGCATGAAGAGGGTGACGAAGGCGCCGAGGGATGCCGGAGGGATATCGAAGTGCGGGCCCATGCTGCGGTCCAGCGTGGTGCCTTGTTTGATGAAGAGGGTGTGGCCTTGGGCTAGCAGCGTGCTTGGAATGAATGTGGCGATTAGGATTGGAAGCATTTTGAGCATTTGCTTTGTTTCTTCAACTTTGGTCACTGGACTGAGCTTCCATGGCGAAATTGACCCGGTCCTCACTGCAGCTTTGTCCAGGAATCTGCAAAGCATATTGTATTGTCAAAAACATTTTACTCAAGTGTGAAGAGAAATTGCTCTGAGCATAAGCTAGTAAATGGATGGTGAAAACGAAAACATTGTGCTTCTATACCAAAGTGTGGAAGGATCGTAAACAAGTGCCTTAGAAGGAAATTATTTAGTGAAAAAAACTTCTTACATAATTTTCAACTCAGAATTAAAGCTTAACAATTTATCATGATTAAAAAAATCTGTGGCAAAAAATTTTTCAAAAAATATTAATTTTCGTTGAAAAAATTGCTCTGTGACAACAAACTCCATCACAGTATCACTAAAAGGGACAAGTTGCTCTGAATTGTGACCATAATAATATATTGTCAAAATTCAATTAATTACTTTTTTCATTTTAAAAAGAAAAAAAGGATTACCTTAACGAGGGAGTATGGTCAATTCTGAACTTCCCAGATTTTGCATATTCTTCCAAGGTGAGCTCATGGAGCTCTTTGGGGTCATTTGGAAGAGTTGCTTTGCGATTCCTTAGAGCTGCTACAAGAACCATAGTTATTGTATTGAGAGGACTACCTGAAGGCAATTTGTGCCTGTAAAATTTAGTTCCCATCAAGAAAACCATTATTGAAATTGCAAGCCCAATTGTTGGAATCCCATATCCTAGAGACCATCCCACATTGTCTTGTATGTACACCAAGAATGTGCTTGAGAATAGTGTTCCAAAGACGATGCTAAACATCCACCAATTAAAAAACGACAGCTTCTGGGTCCTTTCCTTGGGCTCCAAGTCATCGAATTGGTCGGCGCCCATTGTTGAAATGTTGGGCTTGGTCCCGCCTGTCCCGACGGCAATTGCATATAGCGCGCAGAAAAATACACCCTTTTGCAAGCCGGAGGCCCGTTTCCCACAGTATGCATCTTTAATCCCGTGCCCGCACGATGGCGGCTTTAGAGATGGCACTGAAACTGCTAGGGTTAGAAGCATCATTCCCTGTTTGGGTTGCAAAACAAAAGAAAACAAGGGGGATATTTTGACTTGTTAGTTGTAACCAATATGTAGAAGAGAATATTGTAAAGACAGATTCATTTACTCAAAAACATACTAAAACTAGAAATAAACAGTTAATTTCATGAAATTTCTGTGCAGTTGAAAATTTGGCTTGTGAAAAAAATTGGTTGAAAAGCTAATAATGATGTAAAATAGGAGGAAGTAAAAGTCAAAGAAAGGCAAGAAAAGCTTAATACCTTAATCAAGGCAAGTAGATATATAGAAAGCCTAATAATTTGACCTAAATTACCTTAAATTTACTCATGGAGAGATGTACTGTTAGATCATCAAATTTAACATTGGTTCACTTATTATCAATTTTCGGTTTATGGATGAATTGGTAAATTAATATGATGTCAGAGTAAAAGCTTTTGAATTCAAACTTTATGCACCCGCATTTCCCAATTAATCTACATCACTTAGATCCTTTATACATTATGGCCACCTCCTATATTTAAACTTTTGGACGAATTGATAAACTAACACACATCCGACTTTTTTTTAACCATCAATGATACTATGGTTGAATTTCTTCGAGTTAGCAAAGCCTCTAAATCAAAAAGTTGAGAGCGAAATCCAAGACCGAGCTAATTCTAAGCCTTGCAACATTAAATCCCCCGGAAAAAATAAAAAAATAAAAAAGAAGAAGAAAAAGAACCATCTGGGTTGTTTCAACAAAGACTCATTCATATACGTGATCAATTGAAAATGACTGTCTACCTTGTACGTTATGATTTTTTTTTTTTTTAAAAACTAGATTTGAGATAAGAGATAACTATGAAAAATAAAAAAAATAAAAAAAGCTCTTTAGTCATGTGTGAAATATGTATATATACCATAAGATAAATGGCGGAAGAAATGAGAAAAGTCCAATATCGGCCGAGATAAGAATCTGCAATGTAAGCACCTAAAATGGGTGTGAGCCAAACAGTGCCAACCCAGTTGGTTACGTTATTTGAGGATGTCACAGTTCCTTCATGTAGCTTCCTTGTGAAGTACAACACTAAATTTGTTGAAATCCCATAATATGCCATCCTCTCGAACACTTCGTACCCTATAAAATAGGTATTGATGAACACAAAACACAAAAACAAAAGAATTGATCACAATTACTCATGTTCTTTTACAAAACGATCACCAAATTCTCTCCTCAATTCTGTGAAATACCAATTTTGATCATTATATCTCTAGTGGGTATTATCTATGATAGAGAATGATTTTGGATCATGCATGAGATTTGTCTTTTTTAAGAAGAGAGGTCCACTCAAAAACTAAATATAGTGATTTATAATCGTTACAGCAATTAGCCACATCACTACTACAAATAATGCATTCCAAGATAGTCTAGAAATGATGTCTTAACTTTTAACGTCATTAGTGCAACTGTTGTTAACGTTGGTATCGTGAAAAGTGTGCATATATACATGATGAGAAAAGGTATACACACACATATACATACATACATATATATATATATATATATATGATCATATACATAAACATACACATATAATCTATATATAGGAGATGAATATGGAAGAGTACTTACCTACAATGAATGAGCAAGCCGTCCATCTTCCAGTGTTTGATCTTAAAATAGGTCTACCTTTAAGATCCACAGTCCCATCTTGTGTGTACTCTTCGCCTTCTTCATGGCCTAATTTCTCTTCTACCTTCACTGCCATAGTTTTTAGTTAATTACCAATTAGCTATAAGGACTTGGGAGAAAATAATCATGTGCATCAATCCATTAGTTATTGGCCTTTTATATATGCTGCATTAGGACCTAGGACATATTTATTTATTTATTTTTCATCTGTATATACACGCGTTTAATATCTACATATTTCTAGCTAAAGTCATTGTTGACAAATAAAAACTATATCTGGCAGTTTAATAATTAGTACTTGTTATTGATTTATGTATTTTTTAAGAAATTTAGGATGGATGGATCAATAAAGCCTTGTTTAGAATAAAAAATGTGAATTAAAGATGTTATTTTATTAAGTAAATGACCTGTTTTTAACTTTAGTTTTAAGGAATTGACCTGAGTTTGTTATAATTAAGTTATTAGCCTTTAGATAATATGTATTGACTTTTTTGCCCTTTATTACATGAGGTAACAAATGAGTAATGAGGGGTAAAAACGAGATTTCAAAGTAGTGTGAATGGGCTTTGGGGCTAATAACTTAATATTTGAATTCTTAGGCCATTTTCTTAAAACATAGGCTTCCAAATGGCTATTTAACAAATGAGCCCGATTATTAAAGGGTGTTCAGAAGAAATTTTATCATATTATTCTTGTACGCAAATGTAATTTCAGTAATTATTTTATCATACAGGTAAATGATTTAATTTTAGACCCTAATAAAGAAAAAAAATCTATAACTGTTGATTTTTTGATCAAAAGGTTTATTTTTGATATTTAGCAATATGTAAAGAACATGCCTTTCACCTATAAAAAAAAAAGAAAAATTGTAATAAATAGACAATTTTTTAAAATATTTTTAAATGATAGCCCATATTTCAAAAAATTAAAAAATCGTCATGTTACGACATCTATAAACATTTGTAATATATTTTGTAACACTTCAACATTTACTCATCATTTTTTATAATATTTTTAAATGATAGCCCATGTTTCAAAAAATTAAAAAAAATCTTCATGTTACAAATTGCATAACAGAAAAGTGTCACACAAAATATTATACATCTATAACCATTTGTAATATTACTCATTATTTTTTGAAATGTTAAACAATATCTTATAAATATTTACAGATGTGTAAATATTTGTTTGACATTTTTTGTTACAAAATTCTTCACAGTGGCTATTTTTTTAATTTTTTAAAACATAAGCTATCATTTCAGAGATACATTTAATTATTGCCTATTTTTACAACTCATGCTACAAAGAGTTGCGAAATTTTTTTTTTATAAAAAATATGATCTATATAACATATCAACTAGCTCAATTTTCCTATTTTATGTAGGGGTGTGAGGAGAGTAAAAAAAAAAATTGCAATTGAAATTCCTTTTAGGAAAGATACTAATTTAAGAAAGACGTCTCCTAAACAGATATTCGAAGGATTTTAAATCTTCAAGAAGATCACAAAGAAGAAAATAAATTAATTCTCAAAAACTAGAAGACTTGACAAAGACGGCTTATAAAATTTATGTTCCACGGCAAACATAAGTAAAGACAAAGTTTAGCAAGTAGTTCAACCATGGAATCACGGTAGAGCATATAATTCTTTTATAATATATGTATTGTAGAAATTAACTTGAATTTCAAGATCCACTATATATACTTGATTATGTCCAAGAGGAAATGCGTTTAGTACTTATTATCTAACGCTAGATGTGTAACTTTTCCGAAATATATAACTAATATCATGTCAAGGACATGGGTTTTGGCAAATTAAATTAAACTATATATTATCAACTATATGTATTTACATGTATGTATGTTATCAAGTTGCACATTTTTGTCGTCGAGGCAACGAAAAGTACCAAAAGCTATAGCTAGAAGTTAAGTTTACTTAGCCAGGCACTCCAATTAACAAATCAAGAATTATTTACGGGTTTTACAATGTCAATTATCTGTCCTTTACATATCGGAATATTTGAGAAGAGAATTATGCTATTCGGCCAGTAATATAATTTGATTTCAACTCACATCCTCAAATAAACTTTTCGCCCTATTTGATGCATACCAAAATAAATTTTAAAGGGTCAGTTAGGTAAATAGCTATTTCGGACTGTGTTTTTTTAAAAAATAGCCACAGTTTCAAAAAATTTAAAAATTAGCTATAACACATTGTAAGAAATTTCTGACAATAACAAAATTACACATAAAATGTGCTGTAAGAAATTTCTGACACGTGTCAGAAATTTCTGAAAGGGCTAATTTTTAAATTTTTTGAAACTGTGGCTATTTTTTAAAATTATTTTGTAAACAGTGGCTATTTTTTCAAAAGTTCCATTTTTAAAAAGATTAAGAACTTATTTAAATTAAGTGATCTTTAAAATAAGTTATCTCAATTAATTTCGATTATTATTTTAAGTTTTTCAGGCATCTAACCAAATTTTAGGTAATTTTTTAGGATTTAACCCAAAATTTTCGAAATTAAGGATTTAGCCATAACATATAGTATTTTATGTTACATGTAACTTATATACATTTACAAGTGTAATATTACATTTAACGCTACACTTTTACACGTATATATGTTGCCTGTAATATAAAATGTTAAATGTTATGGCTAAATCCTTAATTTCGTGAAACTATAGTTAAATCCTTCAAACTTTACATTTAAAATGGCTAATTACTTAACTTGCCTTATTATTTTTTTATTTATTTGAAAATTTCCAAAAAGAAAAAACAATTGTAAATTCGAATAACGTGTTAAAACCTTATATAATGTTTACGTTTTTGACAATTGTAATTATATATATATATATATGTATTTATTGACAACGTAAGGATATATTCGTTGTGCTACTTTATTTTTTTTTTTTGGTTATTGTTAGTGTTTACGTGTTAGTATTTTGTTCAGTAAAATCATTATTCATAATCTTTCTTTGATATTTGATGATCTTGTCTTGATTTGGAGAGAGCGGTTGATTGGTTGGGTGATTTGCTTGAGCTGGTCGGATTTTTTAGAATTGCAAAGTGTATCATGGTTATTCATGGACTAAAAAATGAATCTGGATAGTTTTGACAAAATTGAATAAATGTTTTCAGAAGTGTTTTCCATCGGTGTTCCAACAGTGACTATATTTGACAAATTTGATTCCTGTTAACTTTCAACTTGATGCGATTTGGAGAATGTTGATGGAATCTTCTTTTCATGAAAAGTTCTTTATGGCGGATTATTCTAGTGTAATTTGAATCTGGATGTTATTTTGGTAACAGTTTTCAAGTGTTCTTCTAAGTGTTACTTGCGGTATTACAACTTTAGATTTGTTAACAAGTCTATTTCAGAAATCTGTTGAGCACTGATTTAATGCTAGCTATATTAGATGTTATTTATTTGAAATTTGGTCTCCACATATGATCAAGGGATATATTTCTCTTATTTTGATCAAGATCATTTGGTCTTAATGGCAAGAGTTGACCAAGCTTATTTTTGGAGAAATGGCATTCTTTATTTGGTAGCTTTTCCGACCTTGGTTGGGTTTTGATATTCTTATTGTTGGGGTTGCAGACGTGAAAAAGGAGAGAGCTGAAAGTTTGAAGTCTGGTTTTATATACAAGAGTTCATGTTTGTGTAAGTTGAATGAACAACACTCTTTGGGTAAACTTGTAAGAGACAAATAAGAGTGTTTTTGTATGTGTACTAACAATTATGCTTAGTATTGTTGATGGTTGTAATTGTTCTTCGGAAAAATTAGTGAGTGATTACACGAGAGTGTGATTTATAAGACGATGAGATCTCGTCAAGATAGATCACTAGGATAACGAGGGTGACGGCGGAAGAGAGTTGGAGGAAATCCAATCTTGTATAAGTCCGGGTGTCCTTATTTGGATTTTTCTAGTAGATTTTTTTTATCTGGACGTGGTTCCGCAGATGTAGGCGTAGTCGAATTGCGTTATCAATTTTTCGGTGTCATTTATTTTATTTCTGCACTTTTACGTTTACGGTTTATAATGTTTATTTTTATCTCAACTATCTGCACTAGTGGTTTTCTTTGTGAGTGTTCCGACACTGGAAAGAACACCACTCATTTTAATGGTTCTTTCAGTTATATTTGATCCACCTATAACTTGTACTAATCTTCTTATCTAGCGGATTCCTTTCTCGAATTTTCCCCCTTTTTAAGTTTCCACTTAAATTTGTGTTTTTTGCTAAAGTTTTCATCTTGATTTATACAAATGGTTATACATAGTAGACTTCTTGTCGCTCAAGTTTGTGTGTATTTATTTTCTCTTGTGTCATGAATATAGTAACACACATGATATACAAAACAAAAGTAATACCGTTCTTTCATTTTCAATACCGTATATATTTTCACTTATACGTCATTGCAGAGAAAAGCACTGTCTATACATGACGTCTTATTAGTTAAGCCGATTCTGGCGAAGAAAGTTTCCAACTCCAAATCCTTCGTAATTCCTTTGCTTCACCGTATTTAACAACTTGGAAACTAACAAAAAGAAAAAGGAAATTCAGGAATAGCCAAGACGGCCAAGAAGGCCTAGCAAATGCCTAACAATTAAAAGTTAAAACCAATCCATAATCTCCTTAATTAGCGAAGCCTCTTCATAACCTTCGAAACCGTACGTCTTCATGGCGTTTAACCTTTTGGGAAAGATTTTGTAAAATTGGAATATTAGTATCCAATGAAAAATAAAGTAGATCATGTGGGATTATAGTAGAAGGCTAATAATTTATTTAAGGAATATCAGTGTCTAGCCTTCAAGATTGTGTGAGTAGTTGAAAATTAAGTAGTTGAAAAGTAAGGAAAGAGCCACTAGTTGTATTTCTAAATCTTTTTTAAAGAATTAGAACTCAAACCTAAAAAGACTCAAGTTGATGATCATTAACATCTATACACACTCAATGGACTGAGATCCAGTTTTAGTATTACTTGCTTTGTCTCTTCGACCTGTGTTACGGTGCACAGAATCCATGGTGTGTTTGTCGGTCCACTCTTCACAGCAGCTTTGCCTACGTGAAGGGATGCAATTGTAAATAATAATAAATAATAATTGACGCTAGCGGTCCTCAATGGCTTTCGGACTTTATAGATTTTGCTGCAAAAATAAAAATCTTTTTGATCTTTTAATTTTAATTTTTTTTATGTTATTAGTTCTATCTCTCTCTATTTTAAATAAATTAATAACAAAATTAGACACATGATCACTAGTATTAGTTTTTTTTTTTTAGAAATTTCTAAATAATCCTTGAATTTTATCAAAATTTTAGTTTTTTCTTTGTACTTTTCATAATTCCTAAACACTATGAAATGATCTTTTTGTAATAAGAAAAATATCATAAATGATCTCTGGATTTTTAGGTAATACCATAAATACTCCATCAGTTTACTATTACCAAAATTACTCTTACATTTTTAATTTCAGTTCAATTTCCGTTGACTAGGTGTTAAAAAAATCATAAATATTTTTTGTAATTCTACAGATACCTTTATTGCCATGTCATTTATCCAGTATAAGAATTGTCATGTCAGCTATTCCAATTTGAGAATAACCTAATCCTAAATCCTAAAACCAAACAAAAAACTCAAAAAGTAATAAAAAAAACTATAAAAAAAATAAACTAAACTTAAGCTTGCAAGTGGAGGCAGAGGGTCAGGAGGCGGAGGGTCGGGGTTCGGAGGCAGAGGCGGAGACGGGGATCAGGGCTGAGGTGGGAGGTGGTCAGGGCCGTGGGTCGGAAGGCGGGAGGCAAGGATCAGAGTTCGGGGTTTGGGTGGAGGCGGGAGGCAGAGGTCGGGCTCATCGGGATCATTTTTATTTTTATTTTTCTTGTTGAGGTGTTGTTTAGGGCGCGTCGATGGAGGGCAATCGATGATTATTATTATTATTATTATTATTTTATTTTGACGCAAAGTTTGACTATTGTCTTAAAAGTTAAAAAGCTACTCACGCAGAACACGTGAAGGGAATGGGAGATATCAATATGCGGATTGAAATGAAACACGTCTAATACTTGGATTGTTATTTAAAAAAAAAATGATAAATCACATATCTTCCAATCATACAAAATTTATAATATTAAAATACTAATGCATTATCATCTAGCTACCAGCACCAATAATGCCATCACAGTAATAACTTTGCCAGTGAATGCCTATATTTATTGGTCCTAAGCTGCACTAGTTTTATCACATAACAGATCAAGATCAAAAGCCTGAGGCATTAACAGATCAATAATATGGGTTTGCACAAGGTATCTTTGGCACTGCTAATGCTGCTAGTTATGGCTGCATTGGCTCATGCTCGAACTGATCTCTTTGGGCCTTCATTTTTCCGTCAATTGGGTAATGCATTATTTATTTTCTATATAATACTCCTCACAATTGTCTGTTTTTATTTTATTTTGCTTTTTCTAGTCATGCATAATTTTCATTATCAATATTAACTTCCATTCTCATGCATATACATATGCATAACCATATAGCAGACTTCAGCTCTACATTATCCGTTTCTCATATATAATAAATATTAATTTATTGGCACTTGATATAAATGAATATCCACCGTGTCAAAAAACATATTAAAAAATTTGAATCACTTTATGGTAATTGATTAAATATAAAAAAATAATCCAGTGCATATAATTAATGAATTGATTAGTGTGTTCAATTATTCTGAAATTCTAAATGAAAATTTATCTTTTTCTTTCAAAAGATTTTTTTTAACAATATAGTACTCTTCTAGTTTATAACTTAACTTAATATATTGTTGTTTGCACCAAATTCTGGCAAAACAGTTAATTATACTCCACTTAATTTGCTCACGCTCGAGAACTATGGGTGATCAGATCTAGAAAGAAAAGATCGTTCCCGAAATTCTCTCTTGAATTCTCTCTAGAACTTCTCTCTAAATCTGAAAAATGCTTTGTATTTCTCAAGGGGGCAAAAAGTTATATTTTCATTACAAGTGATCTCTATTTATAGAGTTTTGGTTACAATAAATCTAGATTTTCCTAGGGGTCTAGATTTCCTGCTCTTTTTCAGTCACGTCTGGGACGTGATTATTCGGGTATGCTTACATAGTGAGTGATTTTATACCACTTTCACGTGTTGAGCGCGCGTTGCTGGGCACTCACGTGCAAAAGAGTTGCATTGGATCTGCACGCTTAATCCCAATTAGCATCACTTAGTGTAATTACCAGTTTATCCTTATATGAAGTGAAACTGTGGCATTTTCAGTATTGGAAAAGCCTGACCCATACATAAGCCCTCCTTTTTCTCGAGAAGTCATGAAGAAGAAATCTTTGACATTCGGAGTGACTTTTTGAGAAAAAGCTGTGCGTCAAACTTCTGATATTCGCTTGTCGACTTCGTCTCGCTTGTCGGATTTTTGAATCTTCGAGTAACCTTTTGGTTGTTTCATGATGGCTTCTGGTGCCCCCAAATCTTCGGGTAAGCACTACAAGTCTTCTTCTTCTTCTTCTTTAGTTCATTTTCATCCTCTGACTCGCGCTGAGCGTATCGCACTATCGAATGACATCCTAGCGCTCAATGGTTCGAATCCCTCAACTCGTTTTGCAAAAATTCGTCCTATCCAAAATCTCGACGTGCTTCTACAGAAGAGTGAATATTCCCCAGATAGATTGTTTCTTTTGGTCGATGCCCTTAAGTTTTGTCATCTTCCGTTTCTGCAAATTCTAGTAGACTTCTTTAATCTCACTCGTCTGGCCCCTTGTCAAGTTTCTCCGGAAGTTTATATTATTTTGATGGCGATTTTCTATTCTCAAGAAAGACCCTTCCTTGGGCTTCCCAGATTAACCCTTTTTGACTTTATCGGCTGCTACTACCTTGCTTCCATCTTCAATTCTCATCCGCTATTCTTTTGTCCGGCTCCCCACAGTAATTCGGACTTTGCCCAACTTCGAGCTTGGGGTGTAAGGGTTCCGCCGAACTTGCATCGTCGGATGGTGCAGATTAGCATCGTCGTATTAGCACCAAAACCCCCACAATAGAAAGGTTTAAAACTAACAATAGTAGCATCTATATACAGTCTTTTCTTTTTGATACTTTTACGGACTAATAAACTAAGTTTATAAATTCCGAAGTTTTAGAATAAGTAGATAATTTAAAAAAAAAAAGTTTAATGCTAGTGATTAAAATTCCTAAATAATCCTTGAATTTTACTAAAATTTAGTTTTGTCATTGCGTTTTTTCATAATTCCTAAACAATTCCTTAATTGTTATATCTGGTTCAAAATTATCTTTTATGTCAGCTTCGGTCAAAATTAATGTGTAAAAAGACATTAATACCCAAAACAAAATGAAAAACAAACATTTTTTTTTGACATTCATTGTTTCTAAGATTTTCATAATTTAAAAACAAAATCTCCATCACCGAAAATAAATCTAACCAGCAAAGTATTCCACACTCATTCGCCTCAATGTCGCCGACGTAGCTCTAGCCAAGCCCAACAACTCAGCGAGGCCAACATAGAACCCAACGGCTCATCATCTCCTCCACTTGCAACACCCATACCCATCTACTAGACCTCAGTGCTGTGGATGTAAGAGCCACTAGGGTGGTATTGGAAGAACGAGCAAAACTCGTCAGAGAGAGAAATAAAAACATATAACAATGATTAAATGCACTGACCCACCATGGACAACAACACATTTGGGTATTAAGATTAAAATTGCTCTCATAATTCTCAATTATTAAAAAAAAAAAGAATCAAAATCCTAAACACCTTGAATATACTTCGATAACATCAAATAAAGCTAAGGAAAAAAATCTCTCTTTATCTCTTCTCTGATAAAAAAGATTAAATATCACTCTTTTTCTCTTTACAATTGTCATTACCACCTTTGTTTTCAAAGCTTGCGTAATTATTTGTAAAACTTGTGTAAAATAGATTTTATAAACCGAAAACTCTCTAAATTAGTCTCATTTTAGCATTAGTAGAAAATCTTCACTTTCTCACTTTCAGAGAACTTCCCAAACATTAACATACTCTCTCTCCAAACCTTAACCTTCCACCAATGGCTACTGCTGCTAGACTTCATGCCGGTCGCTAAACCTCCGCTTAGTTGTTAATTAGATCCAATATGCATTAGATATGTGCGAATTTTTTGTATTTTTTTTTATCCATGGTTGTTTTGAACAAGAAGGAGGAGGATGAAGATGGGCGTGATGCCTTTCTGTTAATTTTTTTTCCTCACATTTTATTTTAAGGGCATTTTGGCCATTTTAGAAAATTCCGTACATCTTACTATCTTAGTCAACCAAAACATGTCAGGAGGTATATTTTGGGTTCAGATCTAACAACTTACGGATTGTTTTATAATTTTGAAAAACATAAGGACAAAACTAAAATTTTCATAAAATCAGGGATTATTTAAGAAGTTTCCTTTTATATATATATATATATATATTTATATTGTGGCATATATGTAATAAAAAAACAACTCTGGCGTTGGAGGACCAACCTGCTAATCATAGAGACTTGTTTATGCCAAATCAATCACAGATGAGAAGCAGCGGATATCATCGGGTGCTGAGTGCTGCGAGAATTGCGTTTCTGTGGGATCATCATACCGTTGTATGGATGTCTTTACTGCATGCAGCGACGTAGACTGTGATACCTGCATCTGCCTGGCTAGTTATCCGCCTCAATGCAGCTGCTATGACTTACTCGACTCTTGCACCTCCACCTGCAATTCCGATCACCTCGTTTCGCCATCGATTAAGGATCAAATTCAAGCCCATCACAATGGTGATCACAGCTTTGAGAGCGTTGATCATCATCTTTCACTCAACACCTACAACAACTAAGTAACATGGGGCGTCAGTGCCCTGAGTTTGGCTATGTACATGTATGTGTGTACATGCAAACTTATATATATTTGTGTTTACGTACTGTGTATAATGTATTTGTATTCATGTGTGTGTGTCCCCCCGAGTTATCATGACTTGAAGTTAATGAACTTGGGTAATTAGAGCTTTACTTCCCTGGCGTGACGATGATCATGTTCGAGGGGCTCTTGAATTAATAAATGTAAGCTCATCTTTAATAAAAGTTTCTGTCTACTTTTTTATGGGTTGTTTGGGGTAAACATTTCAATCATTTCATTTTAGAATAGTTTGACTTTGTGAATTTTGATGTGGTATAAATGGTTGAGATTTAAGGGATATTACATTGGAATTAAGAAAGTTGAAAAAAAATGGAATAGAATGCCGGGATGTTTACACCAAACGAGGGGTTACGTTTTCTTAAAAAAAGTTTTAGATTGATCTCCAATGCTTATATGACTATGTATTCAAAACATACTATAAAAAAATTTGTCCATTCCAAAAAAATAAAAGAGAGAAAAAATTTATGGCTAAAGTTAATTTTTGGGGCCCTTCTTTTAAAAATATCACAAGAAGGTATATGTTAGAGCACTCATTTAGTGACTCGCTTCCGATCTTCAACACATGGTCTACTCTAAATTTTTTGAAATTCTCAATTCATCTGATTGATATAAAAAATTAATCGTAATACATCAAAGTTTCTTTTTTCTTTTTAAATAATTCTGAATTTCTTTAGAAACAAATCTTGACAAAGTTGAGCACATGAGAACTTGAAAGTTTAACAACTATATTATTGGCTCCCTTTCATATTCTCCTCTAAAGAAATGAAAGACTTATTAGAATGAAAAAAGAAATGCAGCATTCAAAGAAAGTAGAACCCACAGCCCACATGAGCAAAGTTAAGCCTAACCCAGAGTAAAAAAGAAAAACTGTCCAAGCAGGTCTACCAATCCATGAGAATGGTATCTCGTCAAAATCTTTCTCTAATAAAACTGATATAAAAAAAAAGTGCATAATTGAGGACTATAAGTCCAAAATATGGCTAGCTCACATGATCTTAAATGCTAACTAAGTCAAATTATTGGAATATCAAATCTCCAATCCTGAACTTGCTAGAGCAGCATCAGGATCCAACTTATCCATCACGCAATCCCCTAGCTTATATATTTATTAAACACTTTCTAATTTTTTTCTAGCTTGATTAACTAATAACACTATAGTAACTTGATCACATTATTCAATATAGGCCCAGCTAGGCTGGGATTTGCAAGTCAAGACCATCTAAAAATCCACCTTGGAATATTATTCGGGGAGAATTGCATAAAAAAAATATTTTAAATACCACTTAATAATTTATATTAAAGTGATGTACTATCTTTTATTTTTAAAAATGTAACATAAAATGAACATAGATTATTATTGTGTAAAAAAAAGGCGACATTCTTCAAAATCCCTGGTTTATTTCTTGACCTCAACATTATAGACAAAAAACTTAGCAACGACGAGAAAGAAGACAAGGTTGAGGAACGCCAAGACGGCCAAGAAGGCATAGTAATAGTCCAAATGAGACACATTCAAGTTGTCCAAAACCCAACCAGTGTGGCCATTCCGCTTGGTGATATCCGAGACGGTCGTCAGAACAACGCTGCTGAGGAAGCACCCAACTCCCTTGCTGGTGGTGAAGAACGAAGCCCCCAAGCTCTTCATGCCCCGCGGCGCCTGATCGTAGAACATCTCTTGCTTCGAGATCTCCAGAAACGCGTCGGCGATCCCCATCAGCGCGAACTGCGGGAGCAGCACGAAGACGGTGAGAGGCACCGTCTCCCTCTCCCCCACCACGCCGCTCTCCTTGGCCGCGCCGAGCCTCCTCCTCTCGGCGGAGAAGGCCGCGAGCGAGATGAGCACGTGGAGGACGAGGCCGGCCCCGAACCTCTGCAGCAGCGTGATGCCCCTGGGGTTGCGGGTGTAGCGGCGAGCGAGGGGGACGAAGCAGCGGTCGTAGAGGACGATGCTGGCGAGCATGAAGACGGTGACGAAGACCTGGAGGCAGGCGGGGGGGACGACGAAGCGGGGCCCGATGCGGCGGTCGAGAGTGGCGCCTTGCTTGACGAAGAGCGTGAGTGACTGAGCTGTGATGATTCCTGGTATGAAGGTTGTGAGCAGAATGGGGAGGAGCTTGATGATCTGCTTGGTTTCTTCAACTTGAGTGACTGGAGTTAGAGTCCATGGTGATGATGGTGATGACTTTGTTGGCTCAATCATTACGGCGGCTTTGTCCAAGAACCTAGCTAGAGTCAAATTATAATGATCAGGGCTTAATGACTTAATTATAATTAGGATTTTGATAGAGGTTGCAAGTAATATATAGTTTTGACCAGATACAAACCTGTTGTCCTTAACATGACTATCTCTTCGGCAAAAAAAAAAAAAAAGAAACCAATTATAGGGTTTTTTTGGTTTTTCTTTTGTTTTGTTTTTTTTTTACCAATTGAATTAGTTGAGCTATTGCCAAAAAGATTTTGTAATTATATATGGATATTAAGGTTGAGATATATAAATTAGAAAACATACTAAGAAATTGAATGCTACTAAATTTTTTATCGTATATAATTCGTTATGTTTTCACTAAATATACATATTTTAAATCTCTCCCTATTAGTTTTGCGAGTCTTATGTTTGGGTCATTCCCCTTTACATGCCACTAGTTGTAGAGAATAGCGATCTTATCTAGGACACTGCAAATGTCTTTTGATGTTTTCTCTTTTTTCAAATTTTGCAAATAACACCGAAGGTAACGTACGAACTAGGTAGCTACAAGTGCCAATGATTACAAGCGGAAAATATATTACATTACTTTTTTAAAAAAAATCCTTTTTCCTATTCATACAACACGCATCTACAGTTTTTGTGGTGGAACTATTGCTCAACATTGTTTAGCATTAACCAATATGCTTCTAAAATGGGCAGAGAATAAAGTGCTGTGCACAAGGTACCTTAGTGAAGGGGTGTGGTCAATTTTGCTTATCCCACTTTTGGCATATTCTTCTAAGCTCAACTCATAAAGCTCATTCGGGTCATGTGGCAAAGCCACATTCCACTTGCTAAAGGCAGCCACAATTACCCTTGCCATCTTGGTGAATGGACTTCCGGAGGGCAGTCTGTGCCTATAGAATGGCACGCCAAATAAAAACACTAAAATCGAGAGTCCGAGCCCTGCGGTTGGCAGGCCGTAGCCAAGTGTCCAACCGACGTTGTCTTGTATGTAAACCACAGCAGTTTCTGAGATGAGGAAGCCGAGGAACACACTAAACACCCACCAATTGAAGAAGGAGAGCTTTTGGGCCTTCTCCTTCGGCTCAAAGTCGTCGAACTGGTCGGCGCCAAAGGTCGAGATGTTGGACTTGGTCCCGCCATTTCCAACCGCGATTATGTATAGCCCTAGATAGAACATGCCCACTTGGAGAGGCGAGGCCTTCGGGCAACGTTCTTCGTTGAGTTCGACTTCGGAACACGGTGGTGGCCTCAAAGTCGGCACCGAAACTGCTGTGGTTAACACGCACATTCCCTGTACAACCGTGATAAATTGAGTTATTATTAACTAGTTGTGTTGAACACATATATATAAAATCACTTCTAATCTCACAGTTGTAAGTAACTAATGTTTATAACTGCACAGGTTAGGTAAAAAATTTTAAAAATTGATATATGTATTTTGTGACCAATGATTTTTTTTTTTTCAAGATCACTTTATGACAATAATTTCACTTTAAGACTAATTATTCATACATACATACATAATATATATACATACATATATAGAGAGAGAGAGAGAGAGAGATATACCATGAGATAAATTGCTGATGAGATGAGAAAGGTCCAGAAGCGGCCTAGATGTGCATCTGCAACATAAGCACCTAATATTGGGGTCATCCAAATGACACCATTCCAGTTAGTGACATTGTTTGAAGCTGTTACAGTGCCTTGATGGAGCTCCCTTGTCAAGTACAGCACTAAATTTGCTCCAATCCCTTGGTAAGCCAATCTCTCAAATATCTCATACACTACAACCCCCCCAAAAAAATTAAAAAAAAAAAAAAAGAAGTTCCATAAGGCAAAGGAGATTAAAAGATGATTATACAAAAGAAAAAAACGATAGTTAATTAATAGTTAAGAGTAAAGTGTACCGTGCCTATAATGAAAGAACAAGCTTTCCATCTTCCGGTCTCTGCTCTTAAAACAGGTCTTCCTTTAAGATCCACTGTCCCATCTTCTGAGTAGTCCTGATCTTGATCTCTATATGCATGACATTTCTCTTCGACTAGTAATTGTGCCATAATGAGTGAAATATTACGGCTAGTGTGGCTCGCATATATGCTAAGGTTAGCTTCCTATATATATATATATATATATATATATAGTGTGTGTGTGTTTATGGAACGTACGAGTAAAGTGTTTATCACTTATTAGACCATCTTCATTAATAAGGTAAATGTGAATATAGCAATCTTAAATTCGACACTAAGAAAAATATAAATAAATAAAAAATTATATTATTTGGCTTTTAGAGATTCTTATTCATTTTCAGCTAGTTTATTATTATTATTATTACTATTATATTGACAACATCAATTAACTATGAGTAATTAATATCGGCCATTAGAAGAATACGAAAAGATACTTATGCTCTTTTTGATAAGATAATTCTTTTTAAATAAAAAATGATAATCATTAATTATGAAATATTTGTTAAATTTTGGAAAATTAATCAATTATACAAACAAATTCAAATGTCAATTTTTTATTTTATTTTATATTTTGCTATATTTTATGCTAAATTTAACACGCAATATAAAATGTCTCCAATACAATGTCCAAAGGGGTGTCAATAACAAATTTTGACATTTTGATGAAAAAAGTGTTCTCATCAAGTATAATTTTAAATTGAGTATATTCGAAAAATGTTATTTTGATGTTGATTTTGGCACAAAAGTATTGCAACATGCCAAAATTTAATACTTAAAGTTGGTCATATTAATTGATTTTTGATTATTGATTTAATTTAAATAGAAAGTCATAATGATTATAATTTATATTCTAAAAAATTATCGTCTGCCAAAAGATTTATATTACTATGTACAGTATTCTTTCTAATATTAATTGCCTTTAATAAATTTAATTTGCAACTAAAAGTGATAATTGTATTGAAGTATCAATTACTAGATATAGCAATATTTTTTTAGTGTCAAAGTACATATTGTACATTCAAGATAGTCTACTAAATAATACTAATTATATTTAGGGTGAAGTAGACAAATACCCAGAATTTATATAACAATAAAAATAAATAGCCAAACTTTTAAAGTAATTGAGTTTGTAGTCAATTTGTGAATTACTTGCACATGCTTTTGGTAACAAAATGAATTACCACCACTTATCATTGTGTAAGTAATTATATTTTTGGGTAGTTGATCACATTTTTCAAAAGATTGGGTAATAATTTATATTAAGTTTTAAAAATTGAGTATTCACTATAATTTCTCTTATATTTAAACCTAGTGCTAAATCTAACACTAAATATTAAGTCTTCAATGCTTGTACTTACTAATGATGATCATATTGACCTAGATATATCAAAGTCAACTGTCTGCCAGCTCAGTCCACTGTTTTCTTTCGTCAATATGTATTTTGACTTGTGGCTGTGACACCACCCATGTCTCACCGACTATGTTGGAGAGAGAGAGAGAGAAATCACGATGAGTAATTAAGGAGTTGGGAGATTCGTTGTTTTCAAAGACTCTTTGGCTGTACCACTTTATTGATAATGCTATAAATAAATTATCATTACTTCATTAGTAAAGTAGTCTCCATTTGAGTATTATAAGAGGTTGAAACTCTGGAAGGGCACCGTATATATTCATCGTAATAATTAAGAAAAAAAAAAACCTTAAATTACCTTTACTAAGAAAAGTAATAGACACAATATTTGTCGAACTCGTGGAACTTGTTATGGATAAATTAGCAATATCCTTTTGGGAAAAAGTCATATGCTCATAAGGTTTAAAAAAACAGAAGAAAATAACAGGAACCACATAATGCTCTAACTTTTAATCGCCCTTTGTGATATTGTCCTCTCCTTTTTTTTTTTTTTTTTCTTTGCTTGATATCCATTGGTTTTGGCTACATTGATATATTAATTTATACTAGCGCTCCATACGAGTTCGAATCCCAAAACAGCTCGAATCAAGAATCCAAGGACCTAATTTTTCATTTTAAAAATTGAAATTGACTGATTCACGTTAAAATAATAAAAATATGAGAATAGGCTAAGGTGCCAAATCAATTTTTTTTTCTTCCCCTGCTAAGGTCCTTAGGAACCGAACCTAAAAACAGACTTAATGTCTAAATTATACTCTTGGAGCAAATTAAGTACTGATGCACACTGTTGTAAGAGAGTTCTAATTTCTATTTCATGATTACATTATATATTCCGTAGTACGTTTTTTTGATAACATGAAACAAATAATTTTTATGAAGACATACAAATCCATCGCTCGTCATATACTTATATTGAAAGTAAAGGTCTCATGGGTCCATTCTTTCGATTCGAATCGATGAGAATTCGGTTCTTATTTGAAATTGAAGAAAGCCGCCGAATTGGACAATAGAGCTGGGAATACGGGAATCCCATCCCATATCCGAACCCGGCAAGTTAGGGAGACCCATTTTTCATATTGAAGTGGGACAGGACTTCCCACACCCGTTTTAAACAGGCGAAATACCCGTTTTTCCCATTTTCCCCGTTTCTGATTTTATGAAAAAATAATAATTTTTTTTTTTGTTTTTTCGTGGTCGTTGGATCCAAATCTAACGGCTAATTTTTTTAAAATAATAATATGAGAATACGGAACCCATTTTTCCCCCAAAAATGGGTTCGATCGTGAAACCCGTTTCATGTGAAAACGGGAACGGGAGGACCCAGACCCATATTTTATGGGAAACGGGCTCCCATTTCCGTTTAATGTGGGAAACGGGATGCGGGTTCCCATATTTCCAGCTCTTGAATATATGTTGCGTGTAACAATTGAAGCTAGTATTTCAACGAAAGCTTTCTTAATTAGCGCGGTTGTTCTTCCTGATATTAGAAGCCGGTGCAAAAGTTGAAGAATATTTATAGCTTGTTCTTGTTGTTTGTTCCACACATAATTGTCTCAAGTTTGAAGATTCTACAATTTTAGAATGACAAAAAGTGAAGCCGACGACCATTGTGTAGCAGAAGCATATATAGGAAAGGTTTGCTGGAAAGCACTTTTTCTGGTGCGCACTATATATATAACTTTGGTAGAATCTGGTGCATACTTTGATTCTGATATGCAATAACATCTGCAAAATTTGAAGGACTTATAATTTGGCCACCAGTACCTGTATGGACTCGTGGCTCTATCACAAACTCACAAATCTTATAATTAGAGGATGTTTATGTTCATTAAAAAAAAATTGAATATTTTTAGTCGCAACTTTTAATCGCAACAAAAAAAAAAAAATCCCTTTTGTGACTGAATTATAATGATACATTAGTTACAACCCATTAAAATTTATCACTAATATATATATACCTTTTAATCACAATAATTTTTATTTTTAATGAAATTTGTTGGGACTTTAAGAATTTTTAATCACAAAAAATTCAAAATTTTTATCCAGACTATTTAGTCATGACAAATCTTAAAAGTTTAATTTTTGTGTCACAAATTTTTTACTTTTAATCACAAAGGAGTGACACTCACCAAAAGTAAAAATTTTCCGATTCTTGAAAGAAAAATGCTACAATGTCAGATTTTTTTTTTCTTTTTACCAAAATTATTTAGAAACTTATACGTGGAAACTCTTGATTAAACATGGTAAAATAAGTACATATAATTAGTTACACTGTTATTTATCATAGAGATTGACAAATTTTTCTTGCTTATTTTTTCACGCTACAAATATACTGTTGCTTATCAATAAGCTTGCCTTTGTTCAAGTCTCTAGGGCATCCGAACCCATCTCGGACCTCTTGGCCTCTGCATTGTAAACAAAGGACTTGGCAACAAGCAAAAAATAGAGAAGATTCATGGACGCCAAGACGGCCAAGAGGGCATAGTAATAGTCCAAATGAGACACATTCAAGTTGTCCAAAACCCAACCCTTTTGGCCATTGCCAATCCTCTTGGTGGCATCGGAGACCGCCGTCAGAACGACGCTGCTGAGGAAATTCCCGACGCCTTTGCTCGTCGAGAAGAACGAGGACCCCAAGCTCTTCATGCCCTCTGGCGCCTGGTCGTAGAAGAACTCGAGCTTCGCAACCTCGAGGAAGGCATCGGCGACCCCCATCAGCGCGAACTGAGGGAACAGAACGAAGACGGAGAGAGGGACGGTGTCCTTCTTGCCGAGGGCGCCACTCTCCCTCGCCACAGCGAGCCTCTTTCGCTCGGCGAAAAAGGCGGTGAGAGAGATGATGATGTGGAGGACAAGGCCTGCGCCGAACCGCTGCAGCAGCGAGATCCCTCTAGGGTTTTTGGTGCGTCGGCGGGCGAGCGGGACAAGGCATCGGTCGTAGGCCACGAGGGCGGTGAGCATGAAGAGGGTGGTGAAGACCGACATGCTCGCCGGAGGGATGGCGAATTCGGGCCCCATGCTTCGGTCGAGGGTGGTGGCTTGCTTGATGAAGAGGGTGTGCGATTGAGCGGATATTATTGCGGGTATGAACGTTGCGAGTAGAAGCGGAAGAAGTTTGACAATCTGCTTGGTTTCTTCGACTTGGGTGACCGGACTTAGATTCCACGGCGTGTTTGTTGGTCCACTCTTTACGGCGGCTTTGTCCAGGAACCTGAACGAAAATATGCAACGACGGAAGATTTTGTGATGAAGTATGTCATACGATAAAAAACGATTCTAGACTGTCAGATTAATATTCTACATGGAGTCAATCTAGCGTATCTATGAATAATATGATACAACTATAGTAAAACTATAATTATTTTGTATTATATGATTAGATTAACGTTTGTTGAGATGTGATTTTCGCGTTTTAAATAAACAAATTTGGTGATATCTCACGTCGTACGTTTTCCGTCGGTGCACATATTCCACCACAAACTTTTTTTTTCCTACAATAATATATATATATATTTTTTTTCTTTTCAATTACGATGTAATGATAGAGATATGATATTCAATGGCTATGTACTTACGTTGTTGTGGTTTGAAATAATTGTAGCCCTACAACTTGTCCAAATAATGTTTAAGGAAAAGGACATATATGTCATAAGTGTCTTGAGGATTATTTGAAGGCATTATGGAAAGCCAAAGTGAACAGTTTTGGTGACGATATATGCTTATAGTATGGATGCTTGAAAAATAAGGCGTGTGTTTTAATTAAACAAAATGGACATTCATATATAATAATTTTTAGTCAATCGTCGGTAGCATGATAATTGTGTTGCGAATTGATGTTTGGTGAAATTATAGTTAAATAACGTCTGATATCAAAAAGTTGAGTCATTTTGGCATATTATATATATATATATATAAGGTAGACTTCTAAAGCATTGGATAACCCAAAAATAAAATAAGGGAAACAATCCAACCGAAGTAAAACTTAAATTAGAAAGGAGAAGTCAAGGTAGGAATAGATGGAAGTACAATCGAGGTGGTATAGATGAAGTACATATTATAGGCAAAGAATAAAGTACATATGAATAGATTTTACACCCGGAGGTGTAATTAGCTCATGTAATAAATAGCTAATATATATAGTAAATTGAATGTTTCTACGACGATCTTTATAGAGACAAGTGTGGTAAAAAAAGTTATAGGCTTGTCAATGTTTATAATATAATTTTAGTAAAAAAATATATAGAGTCGATGTTTACAATCATTTTATTATCTTTAAAAAATGAAAAACAAGAATAAATTTTTGACCAATTAAGAAATTAGTCCTTTTAAAGGTAAAATTTGAAGGATTTAGCCCTAGAATGTCAAAATTAAAGATTGAGCCGTAACATAAGTGTAACATAATATATCATTTACACGTGTAACATATTATGTTATACGTATGTTACATGTAACATATGTAACATATTATGTTACACGTATATTACGGCTAAATCTTTAATTTTATAAAACTATGGTTAATTTTTAAAAAATTAGCCAAAAATTTAGTTAAATCTTTAAAACTCTCTAAATTTTTTCGCCAAATTGTAAAGATGAAAAAAATCTCCAAAAGAAAAAAATAGGCTTGCTATAAAATTAATTTTACCTATAGAAATTAAATATTAATTATCCTGTCAAACATAAATAAAAAGGTGTGGAAAAAACAAAGGATGATAAAAAGAAAATATTTAGACAAAAATTGGATGGTCTTTAATTTTAAAATTATTAAATGTACAACTCTTCAAATTTTTATCATATTCTTTTATTTATTAAGGAAAAAAAAAAGAAAACAAATAAAAAGAACAAAAACAAAATTAAATAAATAAAATAATTCAACAATTTTTAAGCATGCATATTAATAGGACTGTTGATTAATAATGAATATTTATACACTTTGAAAAGAGAAGTTAGATTTTATGTAATTATATTCATCTCTAAGGGAAATTAAAAGACATAGCCATTTTATTTGGGTTATTTAAAAATACAGCTAATGTTTTCAATTATTAAAAAATAGTTATTAAGTAGTTATAAGAGGTGAAGTGCACCATGAATCTTGTATTTGGACCACAAGTCACAACTATTTTCTTAATATTTTAAAACATAAACTAAAATTTAAAAAATCTTTTTTTTAAGTGACTTTTAGTTAATTCACCTATCTCTATCTCATTCCATACTATTACTAGTTGAGAAAGTGAGACTTGTCCTGAAAAAGTTGTTTTGACGAGAAAATCTTGAATCACTTATGAGCGATATATAAGACTTTTTAACTAAGGATATATAACATATATGTAGATAAACATTACAAATTCAAACTCATACCTCAGTGATGGTGTATGGTCAATTCTTTGTACCCCTAATTTGTTGCCATTGTATTCTTCTAAGCTCAACTCATGAAGCTCTTTTGGGTCATCCGGCAGAGACAGCTTCCACTTCCTAAAGGCACCCACAAACACCCTTGCCATCTTGGCGAACGGGCTTCCCGAAGGCCTCTTGTGCCTGTAAAACGGCGCACCAAAGCAGAACACCGCCACCGCCAGCCCGAGCCCCGCGGTGGGGAGGGCGTAGCCGAGGGACCACCCCACGTTGTCTTGCACGTACACCAAGACGGTCTCCGAGACGAGGTGGCCGAGGAACACGCAGAAGGAAGCCCAGTTGAAGAAGGAGAGCTTGTGCACCTTCTCCTTTGGCTCAAACTCGTCGAACTGCTCCGGCCCCATGGCTATGATGTTAGGCTTGGTCCCGCCGGCCCCGACCGTGATCACGTACAGCGCCAAGTAAAATACGCCCGCTTGGAGTGCTGACGCCTTCGCGCAGCTCTCTCCATTCGAGCCCATGAGTCGTAGCGGTAGTGCACGGGGGTGGCCTTAAGGCCGGGACTGAAACCGCTAGGGTTAGCAGTATCATTCCCTGCCTCATTAAAATGGTGAATTTAGCTTTTTTTTTTTAATTTTAAAAAGATAAATTTGACGATACAGTAATTGTTATTATTATTATTATTATTATTACTACCGTGAGATATATTAACGAAGAGAAGACAGAAGTCCAGAAGCGGCCTAGATGTGCATCGGCAATGTAGGCGCCAAGTATTGGGGTCATCCAAACGACACCGTTCCAGTTTGTGACATTGTTTGAAGCAGTGACAGTGCCTTGGTGGAGCTCTGTTGTCAAGTACACCACTAGGTTTGTTGCAATTCCATGGAAGGCCAATCTCTCAAACATGTCATAACCTTCAAAGAAACAAAAATTACACCCACAATTAACACAAAACTTCCATATAAATAAAATAAAATAAAATAGAAATACGATTGGTACCTAAAATGAACGAACAAGCTTTCCATTTTCCAGTCTTTGACCTCAAAACAGGTCTGCCTTTGAGATCCACAGTCCCATCTTCTGTATAATCATTGTTCCCTTTGCCTTTCTCCTCTACCTGTGCCATAATTATTTAGTATGATCTTGCTATGACTAAAGGCTTTTTTTTTCCTGCTTTTTTAAACAATGTTAGGCTCTAATGTATAGCTTGATTGTTATTTGTTGCAAATGACCCTATGGGCATATAACTATATGCATTTTTTTTTTTTGCCTCTCATTTTGTTGACTTTTTTTTTTTCTTTCTCTTCAATGATTGCACTGATCATAGTTAACTTGCAACTAGGTACTGTCTGCCATCTTTGATAGAATTTGTTTACTCAGAATATTGTACGAGCATGTCGCTGTTGAGTGGTGTATATCCAATTTAGATGCACAATCGAGCCATTTTTCAAATCTTTTTATTTTTATTAAAATGAAGATAAAAAAAAGACAATTAATAAAACAAATTGGCAACATGCATGTAATTAATATTACCATTGACTGCTAATATTAATAGCTACAGAAATAGTGACACCATGGATAAAGGCATAAATTTAGATTAGATTAAGAAAGCAGTTGATCTCATTGATGACAAACTCGAATCTTATTTTATATGGCCAAAATTGAAAATTTGCATTTAATTACGAAATGCTTAGTTGTCCAGAAGAGATTAAACATTGTATCGAAAAACAGTCAAAGCATGACTGATGCTTAGTGGTTAACTTGCCTTTTTAATTTCATTTTCATCTTGAGAAATTATAGTGAATATTCATTTTTAAACACCTAATTTAAATTAATATCCAATCTTTTGAAAAATATAACCAACTACTCAAGTGATTCAATTACTTACATAATGATAGCTTGTGATAATTAACTTAGTTACAAAAAATATGTGCAAATAATTAACGAATTGACTAGTTATTCATTCAAAATTTGAGTATTTATTTTTATTGTTTTGTACTTCACTCTTTTATCTTTTGTTTTTTGATCCATTAGTATGTGAAGATAAAGTAGCTAATAAGCATAATGAGGTGATATATTCGTACCATTCAATAATTTCTCTATAAGTACATGGCCTAAGGTGAGTTAGCATTATGCGTTTAATATAGGCGGATTTTGAGGAATATTCTATTTTGGACGGATTATTAATCTATACTCTTTTTATGTTACAGTTTAATTAATTTTTATCCTTATTTTTACACTAAAAACATAAAGTAAAAATCAAAAGGGTACACTACTTGAGACAAATTATTATGTGACACTTATAATGACTTTGTTTTGCTATTTTCCTTTAAAAACTAATAATTTACTATTGGTTTTTGGGAGTTTCTTGATGGAATCTGTAAAAAAGAAAATGAATTTGATTCTCATCGCTAGTGGGCTCTTTACACATATATTGAATAAAAAAGAAATAGATTGTGATTGTTTTTTTTTTTTTTTTACTTTCTTTGACTTGACTAATAAATTTGATTCACAAGCTTAAACAACTATTTTAAACATATGGATACATTTTATTTATCTTGAAAAAATAATGGCAGCCATAGAAATGCAGCGAGATGCCTAAATGTGTAGTGACAATTAAACAATAGAACGTATTTCAGAATATATGCGGCATTTTATAAGTCCCACTTTAATCCTTTTTTTTTTTTTTTTTTTTTTTGCTTTTTGGAAGGTGTACGCTTCTCCTTCTTTTATTTCTAAACCATTTAAGGTAAAGATTAAATTCGTCTTCGCATATATTAGAATGAAATATATGAATTTTAATCATGTCAGCCAAAAAAGAAATTGAAATTAAAAAAAAAACACACACACACACAAAAAGAAAGATTAAAAGTTGATTGTGAGAATATTTTGCACAAGTCAAAGAAGTCCTATTTATAACTAACCCTTTGTTTGGTTTGGCCATTTTGGCCATTCCATCCCATTTATTGGGATGGAAATGAGATAGAAAAAATGGTTTTAAAAATGGTTTGGAATTGTTTGAAAATGGTTTATAAAAATGATGTAAGAATGATTTGACTTTGCTGATTTTGAGGTAATATGAATGGTTGAGATTTTAAGATATTGTATAGGGATTTGGAAAGTTAAAAAAAGTGGTTGAAAAAAATGAAATGGAATGAAATAGTTTGAAGGATTTGAAAAGTTGAAAAAAATGAAATGGGAGAAATGGGGGAAACAAACAAAGGGTAAAATGTAATATCTGAATGCCATAATTAGTGCTACACTGCTACTTTAGAGGTATAGGTTCATTTCATTTTAGAATGCGACAAAGAATATAGTTATTGAAACATGTAGTTCACGTGGTATGTGGCACATATTCATGACTGATAATACTTTTAGACAACTACATCTACATAATGATTCTTATTCTTGAGTTTAATTAATAAATCGGTTGGATCTTTATTCCTAAGTCAACTTGAATATGGTTCTTATTAATTACTACTTGCTCAACATTTTATTAGAATATTCCTAAACCCGCATTAATATGATTCCAATTCGTTACTATTTAGTCAACATTTTATTAGAATATTTTCTCTTCATTATCATCGTCTTGATTCCTTTTAGAGAGTTGTAGAATTGAAGCTCAAACAGATTCTGTTTGATGTTGTTAAAAGCGGAACTATTTTTACAAGAGATTTTTTAGCTCCGATTCTTCCTTTACTTGTATCGAACTCATTATCAATAAAAATCCCCATTTCAATCGAATTTCGTATGGATTTTTCCAAATGTTACTCACGCATGATACCATTTTCAAAATGAAATCTCTATATAGCCGTAATAGTAAAATAAGAGAGAATCTACCAACTCAAAAAAAAAAATCAAAATAAAAAAGACTCGACGGTGACGCATTAAATAGAAGCCAAGACAAAAATGAGCAGAAGATATTAATTTCATTTCCAATTCCAATCTCAAAATCAACAGCAGTAAACGCCTACTTTATAATCATGAAACTAATTCAACATTCACCAAAAGTAAGAAATTCAATAGTTTGGAACCAGACTGCATTCAAAATACTGGGCGATGTGACTTTTAACTCACTAAGATTTAGATTATTGACCTGCTTAAGCAAAGAATCGGCAATCACACGAACTAAAAAGGAAATTTTTTAAAAACTTGCATTGACCAAACTATAGGAGATTAGACACTAAAACCAGAGGGACAATATGCAGCATTGATAAAAATGAACTTTCATCATCACCCAAAAGGAATCAGGAAGTTCAACTTCAAGCTATCTGGCTAGCTCTAGCATTATAAATAAAAACAGAAAAAACAAAAACAAAAAAACAAAAAAACAAAAATAAAGAGCGAAAAAAAAAAAAAGGGAAGAGGGGGCTCGAAAATTAGTAACAAGCACACACAAACTATAAGCAAACAATCTTAAGATAAATGATGCTACCTTGAAACAAATTCTTGGCAAATATTTCTACTCCTAGAATAATTTCTAGTCAAATATACTAGCACAACTACAAGCGCAAACTACCACTCAGTATCAAGCAATCCAACAAATTCCATCGCCATTCTCGGTATACTCGCAAAGTGAAAAGTTCGCCTGCACTATAATTACTCCAACAGAAACCAAAACCTTTGGGCTGCCGCTGCAACTAAACCTGCCTGGACTGCGCACCACCGTAACCGCCAGCAGCCTGTGACGGGTCAGATCTCCATCCTGCATTCGAGTATCCTGAATTACCATTATTGTCACCATAGCCACCACCGCCGAATCCTCCGCTGGTTCCTTGTTGATCTCCTCCGGAAGCAGCGGGACCAGCATTGCTATTAGGAGTACGTCCACCCGAAGCCCCGTATGCACCTGAGTAAGGACCATAACTTGCACCGTAGTTGTTATAATTGTAACCCTGATTCCCATATCCAGAAGGCCCACTTGGTGATTGACCTCGTGGAGCAGGAGCAGCACCACCACCACCAGGAGCACCCCAAGGGGCAGTTCCATATCCAGAGGCGCCATAACCTGCAGGTGTTTGGGCACCCCAGTTACTTTTCATTGCTCCAGGAACACCACCAACATACGCAGCATTAGGGGCATTTGGATTTCCGTAGGACCCTCCAGGACCGGCAAATCCAGTACCCGAACCTCCATAACCACTGACACCGTAACCCCCATATCCTCCATAGCCAACTGCAGTATTAGCTGTCCCGTAACCATAACCAGGTGTGCCATAGCCTGAATAAGGAGAAAACCCGCCTGCAGCGGCTTGAGGCTGCAGGTATCTATTGCCGTCCATCCGACTGTCAAACGTATTTGTGCTGGCACCAGAGTAACTTTGGTAGCCCCCACCACGGCCTCCCCCGCCAGGGTTTGCGTCTTTTGGAAGTGCCCGTTTCACCTCTACAGCCTTACCGTTCAACTCGTGAAAGTTCTTGTACAGTACTCTATCAACGGCATCCTCAGTGTCGAATGTTATGAAACCAAAACCACGAGGCCGTTGAGTGTTCTGATCATACATTATTACTACATCATTTACGTGGCCGAAACTCTCAAAAAACTGACGAAATGCATCTTCAGTCAGTGTGGAAGGCAGCCCTCCAACAAATATCTTTTTGGTCTTAAAGTTTCCTCCTCCTCCTCCTCCACCTCCTCCTCCAGAACTTCTACCAGAAGAAAAGTTTCCAGATTTCGAAGAGGTCTGTTGCTCTTCTCTTGACAAAGCCCTCTTTGCCTCCACCTGTTAAACCAAAGTTCATAACCTTAATATACAGCCCTACAGATACAACTAAAGTCTGAAATAGTATAAAAACATGAATAAATAAAAAATACAAAATAGAAACAAGTGACGATTTCAACTTAAGTTAGGAACAGTCTTTTCACAAACAGCTAGAACAGTGACATCAAATAGAGAAATCAGATCAACTGAAGACTTGGTATTATCAACTGTTTTCCACCCTAGATATTCTCCAAAACCAGCAGAAAACTTGCACTAAGTCCAGTTTCATTTTATTTTACCTTGATATTATACTCTGCTACCGGAACGAAGATAGCTAATATAGTTAAGAACCCTATTTGTATATTTTCTCCTAAAACAACGCAACCAAGACACAAAATCCACGCGAAACTCTCCCTTATAAATCAAAATGACAACATAACACATCGAATATCACATCACTCATTCTACCAAAAACCCAAAAAGAAATCAATAAACAAACATGACAAGTGGGGGAAAAAACTCCACAAGTGATTGAATTAACTTTAGAACCGAGTTAAGCCACTAAAGGGCATTGCATTTTCTACTTAAACAATGGCTCTGTAAGTTCAACTCAGAAGGGGTTTGGACTAAATAAAAATAAACTAGCATCACGTCCATAATGAATTTTTCAAAACTATTTTTTCCCAATTCGTCCATTATACAATATTGTAATCAAGAAAGGAACTTCAAGAGAACCCCAATTCCAAGAAACAGGTTATTCTAAACAGCACTTACAAACGAACGAAAGAGCCCCAATCAACCAACTTAAATAGATTGAAAAACAAATAGCTATACACCCTAACTGGACAATTCCCAAACCAAAGCAAGCCACCACTAGAAAGCTCAAAAACTTTCTTATTTAGACCCCCAAAAAAAAAAAAAACATAAAAAGTAGTCAAAACCTATTAGACAATACCAAGAACCAATCAATTGCCCAAAAGATAAAAACATTGCAAAAAAAGCCCTCGGTCCAGAGGGTCAATGCAAATGGTGGGAATTAACCAATATAGCAACTGACCGTACGGCCGTCAATTGTGTGCTTGTCGTTGAGGACAACGTCGAGGACCGAGGGATCGGAGAAGACGACGAAGCCGAAGCCCCTCGGTCGGCCGGTGGTCTTGTCGCGCATGATTACTGTCTGGGCGACCTCGCCGTACTGGCCGAAGTACTCGCTCAGCTTCTCCTCCGTCGTGTCCCACGCTATCCCTCCGATGAACAGCTTTCCCTCGTCCGACTCCATTGTTCTCTCTCTCTCTCTCGCTCTCGCTCGCTGTGTTCGACGGAATGTGGTCTCCGAGGACGTTTGTGTGTCGGGTTCGAGTTTGTTTCTCTCTCTAGGGACTGTAGAGAGAGAGGGAGAGAGAGGAAAATGCGAAAGACGAAGCCGAGAGGAGGGAAAGCGAAGAGAGAGAAAGGAAAGGAGAAAGTTAGGGTTTGCTAAACGACGGCGTATTTGTGTCCGACAAGTGTGTTCGTTTGTCCAACTTTAGGAACGACACGACATCGTTTTCTGCGTTTTAGTTTGGATTGGAAACGTAGTACTGATTTTGTGTTTCTCCTTTTTGTCTTTTGCTTGCCTCCTTTTGTAAAGAAATTTTGTTCGCTGTCTAAAATCGATCTTTTAAATGAAGCTGCGGATTAATAATTGGTTTTTAACTTAGGGCATACTTTGGTTTATTATTTGGGGGAATTGCCAAAAAAGAAAATTATTTTAAGTGTCACTTTATAATTTATGTGTCAAATGATACAGTCCATTGATTTATACTCTATTTTTATTATATTAAAATAAAGATACAAATTAAAAGTACAATAAAAATGAGATATTAATTACTAATGTGTCAAAAAAAGAAATTTATTAAAATCTCTCTCATTATTTTTTAGTAATGTTATATTATTTATAGTAAAATATTAAAATTTTAACTTGTCTTTCAACATGGAGATTGACATTTATATTCAAATCTTAAATTGTGCATTTGTGGTTTTATTTTTCGTACTTTTTTTTGGAAAGCATTTGTAATTAATTGTTTGGATTTCAATATTTGATTAAAAAGTCATGATAATTATAATTTCATATGTTAAAAAATTATCTTTTATAAAAAATTATTATTAATATTTATATTATTATTATCATTATTGTTATTATTATTATTATTATTTTGACTAATATTAATTGTATCTAATATAATTTAATTATTAATTCTTAAAACTAATAATCAAATGGGTGTTACGATTGAAGCTGAAAATAATAGCTCGTAATTAAGGTACAAGGCAAAGTTGGCTGTGAAGGGATTTACCTTTTGTTTGGGGAAAATAATCAAATGAGTCATTTAGAATTGTTGTTGACGTTTCAAATTTCGAAGATGAGTTTGAAGAGATTTTTCTCACCTGTCATGAAGATGAGTTAAATTCAAGTTGTTTTAAGAATGAGACGTAGGAGATGAAAAATATGCCCTATGCATTGACAATGAGTAGCTCAATGTATTCTATGTTAAGTACAAGGCTAGATATCACTCATGTAGTCAGTGTTGTCAGTCGGTTTCTGTCCAGTTCGGGAAAAGAACATAAGGTAGCAGCCAAATAATACTCAAGTATCTTAGAGGTACTTCCAGATTGTGTTTGTGCTATGAGAATGTTAAACTTGTGTTAGATAGTGATATTGATTCAAGGAAATTTACATCGGGGTACTTGATTAATTTCACGGAGAGAATAATTTCATTGCAATCTAAAATGAAGAAGTACGATGCTTTGTCAATTACAAAAGTCGAGTATATTGCTATTATAGAAGCTTGCAAAGAAGTCTTATAGATAAAGAAGTTCCTACTAGATTTGGTCCACGAGCAAGAAAAAATATTTTATATTGCGACCACCATAGTGAAATTCATCTTAACAAGAATTTCACATTTTATCTAATCAAAGCACATTTAAAGGTAGCACTAGATTTGTGATCCATAAAAGTCAAAGATGCTATAACTTGAGAAGATCCATGCTAATGAGAATGGTTATATTATGACAAACACGTTACAAAAAAAAAAAAAAAAAACCAACAAACTAAAGACATGTGGTATGCCAAGAGGCTGCATATATGAGAGAGACCTTCTCCACGTGATCGGGAGAGGGATATTGTTGTGGGTATGCTTCCCAAGTGACTACGAATGGACCCCACGCATTCAAGATTTAAGCTTTGTTCGTGGCTTACAGAAAAAAGAAAAAAAAAAGACTTACTCAGCCTTTTGATGCGACTTCTGGTGAGCTTTAGCCAAAAAAGCCTATTTTTAGACATATAAACCAAAATAATCAATTTGGTAACTTATTGAGTCTGGGATTATATAATCAAAAGAAGTAGAATCACAAGCAGCCGTATGAGTGAATGAGGAGGAGAGAGAAAGTGAGAGTGGTCTACACGAAGACTAAGGAAGTGAGAGAGAAATAGAGAAGAGAACGAGTAAGAAATCAAAGTGATTTGTGTGGTGTTTTATGCATTGAAGAACATAAATTGTCGACTAATCTTCGTGGTAATTTTAGCATCTTATTGGTCGCGGTTCGGGTGTTGATGATCGTTATTCAAATCGTGAATTCCTATCTTCATTCACTTAGTTAGCAAAAATATAAAAAATATAAAAAAAACTTTGTGTTTCATGATTATTGTTGATTTTAACCTATTTTATGAGTATTGATTGTTGATGCATCTAGTTATTTTTTAGAAAAGAATTTGGTGTACTCATTATTTGTTTAATGGAGATTTTAAGTGCTTATGAGACTACATCACTTTTTGTTTTGAGGGTTTTCCATGTAATCATTCAATGTCGTAATTTTTTGTTAATTGCATGGTTTATTTTTTGTCGTTTTATTTTTTTTTTATTTGCATTGCCTATATGATTACGCAACAAAAAGGGTAAAATAATTCGTTTTATTTCGTTGTGGTTTCTCGAGACAAAGATTGAAGGCTTCCATTTGCCAATTGTGTCTTTTGTTTTATGGTTGTGTTTTAGATGTTGATATTGTGTTGTAATGATGAATACGATTAACCTATTCGTTAATGTGTTTTTAGTTTTCTTCTAGGGTTGTGACATACAAGGTTGCTGAGTGTTTGTCCTTCGGGCATATTTTGATCTAATGGATTGGTTTTTCCTATCAATAAGATGTATTCGACATTTTGAATACTTTTTTTAATTTTTAATTTTATTGATAATACCATTTAGATTCACGGTTTAGTTGTCTTCGTATTAAGGTGGTTCACATCTAAATTGGTATGTTGTACTTGTTTGATGTGTTACCCAAATTTTCAAATAATAATAAGGGTTATCTATACAAACGCCCCCTAATGTTGTACTATTGTTATAATTTGTACCATAATGTTTAAAAATTATCATTTTTGCCTCCTAAAGTATTAAAAACTTATAGATATGCCCCATCTGTCGCAATCTGTAAAAAAAAAAAAGATTAAATTAATAATGTAACATTAATCTGTTGGCGCCTATACAAATTGTTAAAGATCAACCGCCTTCAAATTAAAAAAATTATAGTAATTAATTATATATTTATTTTCATAAACACCCTCTTATGTTATATATTTTTTTTAAATGCACCTCGATCTTTTAAAATTTTGTATTCATACCCCCTCCTCCCTGATTTTATCTATTTTTTATCTTAAAAATTTGACGAGTGCCGACAGATTGATGTTTTGTTATTAATTTAATCTTTTTTTTTTTTTCAGATTGTGACAGAGGGGGCATATTTATAAGTTTTTAATACTTTAGGAGGTAAAAATGATAGTTTTTAAATATTATGGTGCAAATTGCAACAATAGCACAACATTAGAGGGCATTTCTATAGATAACCCTAATAATAATAATAATAATCATTGTTCGTCTACCTTATTGTCGTTTGACGTTAAGTTTACACTCAACACTGTCGTTGCCTCTTTTTAGTCGTTTTTCTTCATCTTCTCTGCAACTCTACCATGTGGGTCCCGAACCGAGCCACATGACACACGATGCAGATCACTAGATGAGTCGATACTGCAAAACTTCAGTCCGCCAAAACCCATAAAAGAAAGGGAAAAAATGAAAAATAAAAAACAATTCCAGGCTGTGATCAACCCAATCATGAATTCCATTTCCAACGGTCACTTCCTCAATATTAAAAAAAAACAAAAAAACAAAACAAAAGAAAATTGAAAAAACCAAAAGGGAAACCAAAAAACCCAAAAGAATTTGAGAAGGGTCCCAAACTTGAAAGCTGATGACCGTTTTGTCCCAAACTTGCCTTCCTCTTTTTTTTTACCCTTTCCCATTCTTTCCGTTCCCTTGTCTTCTCCAACAAGAAGCCATGAAAACTGCTCTCTGCTAACCCCCCCAAACCTCTCTCTTTCTCTCTCTCTCTCTCTCTCTCTCTCTCTCCTTTTCAAGCGAAAGACCTGACACAGAGCAAGAAGAGATCTCTCTCTCTCTCTCTCGTTCAAATGGGTTGTTTTCTTGCGTGTTTTGGCACTTCCAAGAATGACCACAAGCGCAGGAAATACAGGAGCCACAACCAGGTTCAACCTCGCGACCATCAGGTAAGCCCTTTCTTGTTCAATCTTCGAGCTTGGCGTTGTTCTTGTTACCTAGAAAGAACGAGTGGAAATGTAAGGGTTTTTGCTATTTTGTTTCTTTATTTGGTCGCTCAGTGAAGCCGTAACTTGACTAGGCTTGTTCGGTTAGAATTTTGAAACTTCCCAGCAAGTCTTGTTTCTCTCGAGCTTGGTGTTTCCTTCTCGGTTTCCTCTTTTGCTTTTTGTGTTTCTTTCTTGCCTAATTTGGTTTTTGGTTTGTGAATGTTTAGCAACTGATTAGGTTATGTTGGTTTTCAAATTGGGCTTAGTCTGAGTTAGGGTTTGTTTTTTCTTGTTTAGAGTCTTTTAAGTAGCCTCAGTAGCTTTTTTTAACATAATTTCGAAATTATTTCAGAGATATGCAAGCTTCAAGGCCGTGCAATCTGCGGAAGCGTCTGTGCAGTGCAATCCCGGAACCGTTGTTAGCTCGGTTCCAGAAG
The DNA here is from genome assembly GCA_018132145.1 of Boehmeria nivea var. tenacissima. Lineage (NCBI taxonomy): Eukaryota > Viridiplantae > Streptophyta > Magnoliopsida > Rosales > Urticaceae > Boehmeria > Boehmeria nivea. The sequence continues at coordinate 12,090,691 of CM030878.1, read as the reverse complement.
TCCAGTGAGTGCTTGTATTTCGAAATTTTGCTTTTCCTTTTATGTGGTTTTGAGCAAACAAGAATTTATTGGGTGTTTTTTTTTTTAATCTTTTTATTATGCTTTTTGGTGTAGGGAAAAGCCCAAGGAGCAACCAAACGCCAGTCCGAGGAAGAAAGTGACTTTCGATAGAAATGTGAGAACCTACGAGCATGTTTCCACCCATGAAGATTTAGATCTTTTGCCGGGGAGTGAAGATGTCGAGAGGAATGAGGAGAAAGAGGATTTAGCAAAGTCAAGCCTTGCTAAGTCTTCCTCTGACGAGAGTTCTAATGCATCCAGCTTGGGGTCGTACCCTCCGAACCATCGGTACCAGAATTGTAGGGACAGCGATGATGAATTGGAGGACTTGGATTTCGGGGATAGTGATCTTGATGATGAGGACGAGGATGGTGATGGAGAGATAGAGTATGAAGATGAGATTGTTGAACCGAAGAGAATTAGTGAGGAGGTTAATAGTCCCATGCCTGTGTCTGGTTTCGCTGCAAGTGACGCACAATCAATAGGGTTGAATCGAAATGCTCGAGATAGGAGTGGCTACATTCACTCTGTGCTAAACCCTGTTGAAAACCTTACGCAATGGAAAGCTGTCAAAGCAAAAGGCACACCAAGAATGAAGCCTCAAAAAGAGAATTTTTCATTAGATCAAGAATCAAGGATTTCATTCAGTTCTGAGCCAACTTTCAAGGAGTTGTCTCTCAGCTTCGAGTCTAGACCAGAACAAACCATTAAGCCAAAGCAAGAAATGGCGGTCGATGCTAGCCTCTCAAACTGGCTGGTTACTCCAGAGACCACGCCAATTAACAAGGCTAGTCCTTTTGCTTTTGACACTCGCTCACCCGATAGAACAACATCTCAGGGATCCAACTCGGTAAGAAGCCAGGAGGACAGGCCGATTTTGGGTGCTTTGACTGTCGAAGAGATCAGGCAGTTCTCAGCTTCATCTTCGCCAAGGAAGTCACCGGGTCGAAGTCCTGATGAGATGGCCATAATCGGGACCGTTGGGACCTACTGGAACCACTCAAAGGATTCTGGATCGGCCTCGTCATTCAAAGGAATACCAAACACGACCAGCAAGTACAGAGAGGTACATTGGAAGTAAGATTTCTTCGGAATGTTACCAGAAAAATAGGTGCTTGGTGAATTTCTGATACGAGTTTCACGGGATTTGCAGGACAAAAGAGTGAATTGGCACAATACCCCATTTGAGACAAGGTTGGAGAGAGCTTTGAACAGAGGGTGTGCTGAAGCATAAACTTGTTTTACGTCAGATAAACTTGTCTCGAGTGATTTTTTTTTTTTTCTCTTTTTTTTTTTTGGATGTCATGTTTTACGTGATTTTTTCATTCTTTTGTGAATTATATAAGTTTGTTTGTTGTGTGACATTTGCTTGCATTGTTAATCTTTTTACCAGTTCAATTAAATATACGTTTGTTCATACTTTTCCCAGATGAATAATTATAGTGGATTGGAATGAATTGAAATGAAAATCGTTACTTTTGCTGATATAAAACCAAGATGGGCATAATAGTTGTAAAATTTTCTTTGCTTCCAACCCAAGAATTGTCTTACGATCGTTAACTTTGAAATCACTGACGACAAAATAAGTTTATTTTCAAGCCATCTATTCAGTTTAAACGAATTCAAGCCACCGTGACTCTCTTCACCAATACTTGTGGATCATCTTTATGTGAATTGTAGCATCCTTTGTGTGGCTCGTTCTATGGTTAACATGAGAAATATTCTCCTCCTATTATTAAACTGGAAATTCACTTTATAATTTACCTAAATTCCATAAACAATCCATAAACTGCAGTGACTGTATTAGCTAGCTTTAGACCACATAGCAACTTGAAATTTTTGGTCTTCTTTTTCTATACAAAAGCAAAAGAATTAACTAATCAAATATCTTGGCTCATAATTCTAACAAATAATAATTAAAAAAAAAAAACCTTGGGTCATAAGACCATGATGAGCGTGTAATTAGTAAAGCTCTTTTCTGCCTTCTACAAGAGGGAGTCCACTTAGTAGTGATTGTGAAAAGGTCCAATACCACTGAATGCGAGAAATGAGCAAGAGTGGCAGACTAGTACTTATTAATAAAGATTTAGGGTTTTTTTGCAGCTATGGCCCCTCAACTTGTCGAGTTTGACAATTTGGCACCTTTTTTTTTTTGGGCATTAACCTCCTTGAATTTGACAATTGTTGCATTTAACCCCAAATTGAAAATGATCGTTCGAAATTGGACGGAATTTGGCACGTGATTTGCACATGGGCGTTTATTTAGGGGCATATTTGTCAATTTATAACAAGCCCCCTCGATCTCTCCCAACCCCAACGCCGACCGACCAAGCCCCCTGGCCGGGTCCAGCTCCCCCGTGAGCGCCTCCTCTTCGCTCGGCCCCTCGCCGCGCCGCCCAACTTCAGTGAGCCTCTTAGCTCCTCGCCGATCGCGTTCCACCTCCTCCGGCACCAATCCGCACAAGCCCAAACCCCGGCGAGTCTCCATGCGTTGCGCCTCCCTTGCGCGACCTCGATTCTAGTAAAGCCCAGCCCCCGACTCTCCACTGCCCTCCGTCCGGCAAGGTCAGACCCGTTGGCCCCTCCTCTGTGTGAACCCAGAGTCGTGCTTCCTCATGTGCGCGGCACGAGGGTCATTCCATCTCTTATTAGACGGGCGTTATCAATTTGGGGTTAATTGCAACGATTTTCAAATTAAAGGGGGTTAATGCAAAAAAAAAAAAAAAAAAAAGGGCGCCAAATTGTCAATCACGCAAAGTTAAGGGGCTATAGCTACAAAAGGTCCAATACCACTGAATGCGAGAAATGAGCAAGTGTGGCAGACTAGTACTTATTAATAAAGACTTGAGATCTCGAGTCAAGATGACTTAATCATGTTGTAAGAACTATCGACGTGGTGATGGATCTAGTATGAATTTGGATGACAAAAAATCTCTACGCATTTCCTTTTTCCACAGTTCGAATGCGATCGAATTTTCTTTCTATGGTGGGGCAAGTGTGGTTTGTCCAAATAGTAAACTTAAACGCGTTGGGCAGACCTTGCTGTTAGTAGCAAGACTACTACTTCAAAAGCTATGGACCACTAAAAAAAAATAAAAATAAAAATAAAAATTAAAAAAAAAAACACTAAAGAATCGAATCTATCGGGTTTCTTTGGGAGATGTATGAAGCGCGTAAGAAAAAACGAGCTAAGGTCTTGTTCCAAATATTGGACCACCACTCTCGCTCGTTATTTTCGTAAGTTGATTTTCACATTTGGTGCTCTGATTTTGTAGAGTGTAACATTACACTAGCTCAGTCTACGCTGTATGTTTTATAAGAGAGTTAAACAATATATCACACGGATCAAAACTTTTAAGACACATATAACTTCACTACCATGAAAAAACAGTTCCAAATACGCTTCTCTCTTTTCTCCTTTGTACCAATGTTGCTTACTCTGCTCTAGTCAGATGGAAGAACAGCTTGTCTTCTTTCCTATCTTCTCTGAATTCATGGTTTCTCTCCAATGCCAACAATCTCTGCAACAGCTTGTCTTCCCTATGATTCCAAATGAAACCCTATATTTAATAATTTTGTTTTTCTATTTTACCAATAACTAATCACTTTATTTTATTTTTTTAAGTCTTTTAATCACTTTGTTTCCCCTTATTCAATATGTCAAAGAAAAACAACCCCATACATAAGAAATTGTCAGTATGTTTTTAATTTTTTTTTTCAAAACATTATCAACCACTTATTCACATACACATATAATGGAGTTTACTTTGACTACAATATAGACGTGCACTATAAAGGGATCAAAAGAATAACATTGTATTGATTTGCTAACTAATAATAATAATAATAATAAGGGTAAAGTAGGCAAATACCCAGAATTTATATAACAATAAAAATAAATACTCAAATTTTTGAAGTAATTGAGTTTCTAGTCAATTTGTGAATTACTTGCACATGTTTTTGGTAATTAAGTAAATTACCACCACTTACCACTGTGTAAGTAATTAAATCATTTGGATAGCTGGTTACATTTTTCAAAAAATTGGGTAATAACTTACATTAAGTTTTAAAAATTAAGTATTCACTATAATTTCTTTAATAATAATAATATGTATCATTAAATAAAATAAAAAGTCATGTCATTAAAAAATGTTCAAGAATCTATATCGTCACACTTTCAAACTTTTCAAGTAACCAACCGTATCCAATGCAATAGTGAAATTGTTCTTTTCACTCAAATATATTTTTCAATAACAAATATATTATAAGAAGAGATCACACTCAAAACAAAAAAAAATATATTAAGTATATTAACAAGCATGATATATGGTTATGAAATAGAAATGCTTTTTTAAGTGGGGTAAAAAATGAGGGGTGTAAAGATTTTTTTAAAACAATATTGGACTAAACGTAATTTTAAAATTAGAGAAATTATAGTGAATATCTAATTTTTAAAACTTAATGTAAGTTATTACTCAATCTTTTAAAAAATGTAACCAACGATCCAAATAATTCAATTACTTACACAGTGGTAAGTGATGGTAATTCACTTAATTACCAAAAGTATGTGCAAGTAATTCACAAATTGACTTGAAACTCAATTACTTCAAAAGTTTGGATATTTATTTTTATTATTATATAAATTCTGGGTATTTGTCTACTTCACCCTTTTAATTATACTTATTTTAATAATTATAGATTGAGTTAAATAAAAGGTGTGTACAGAGTGGATTGAGGAGTGACATAAGACGCACTATCTCGGAATTGTCTTGTGGCCGTCTACTTTGAAATCACTAATCAAACCTCAAAACGAAAACCTCAACTAAATAATAAAATGGACTACAAATGCTTAAACTTGACTACAAGTTAATCAACACAAAACACCATGAAGACAGTTCCAAAACCTCTCTTCTCTCTTCTCCTTTCTGTGCTATTATTACTCATCTTGTTTCCATTGAAGATCAATTCCTCTCCAAGGACACAAGCAGAAGCTTTGGTCCGATGGAAGAACAGCTTGCCTTCTTCATCAAGTTCTCTGAATTCGTGGTCTCTCACCAACATCAACAACCTCTGCAACTGGACTTCCATTGTCTGCGACAACTCGAGTGAATTGTCACAGATAAATCTCTCCGGGTTCAACCTGACAGGGACGTTGAAACAATTCAACTTCACTCCGTTCCATAACATCACCGCCTTCAACCTCAACAACAACAGTTTCGACGGGCGAATTCCACCAGCCATCGGCAATCTCTCGAGGCTCGCTTTCCTGGATTTGAGCGACAACGACTTCGACGGTGAAATACCGCCGGAGCTAGGTCAATTATCGGAGCTCGAGTATCTGGGTCTCCACAACAACTACCTCAACCATAGCATTCCTCATCAGCTGAGCAATTTGCAGAAGCTGTGGTACTTGGACCTCGGAGCCAACTACTTGGAAAGCTCGGACTGGTCTAAATTTTCAGGCATGTCTTCTTTGACCTATCTCGATATGTATCTGAATTCCCTTAGTGAAGAATTCCCAGGCTTCGTATCAAAGTGTAGGAACTTGACGTTCCTTGACCTGTCCCAGAACCAAAATTTGACTGGCCTGATTCCAGAGTCTGTATTTACCAATCTGGGCAAGCTTGAATACCTCAATCTCACAAACTGCAATTTTGTGGGACCCTTGTCGCCGAATATATCGAAGCTTTCTAAGCTCAAGCACCTCCAAGTTGCTATTAACCCTTTTGGCGGTCAAATTCCTAGTGAAATTGGTTTCTTATCTGACCTTGAAAGAGTTGAACTGTACCAAAATTCCTTCCAAGGGAAAATACCTTCTTCTATTGGCCAACTCACGAAACTCGGGTACCTTGATCTCCACCAAAATTCTTTGAACTCTTCAATCCCTTCAGAGCTTGGCCAATGTTCTAACCTCACATTCTTGGTCCTTTCTGAAAATCAACTTAGTGATGAAGTTCCTTTGTCTCTGTCAAATTTAAAGAAGATTGACCAATTGGGCCTATCTGATAACTCCTTGGCTGGTCCTCTCCACGCTGCATTGCTCTCCAATTGGACCGCACTCGCGTCTTTGCAGATTCAAAACAACAACTTCAGCGGCGAAATTCCACCGGAAATTGGGCGGATGACGAATCTCCAATTGCTTTTCTTGTACCAAAATAACTTCTCGGGCCCGATTCCCTCGGAGATCGGAAACTTGAAGAACCTGACAAACATGGACCTCTCTGGGAACCACTTTTCCGGTCCAATTCCTGCTACGCTGTGGAATCTCACAAATCTTCTCGACTTGCAACTGTTTTACAATGGATTCACAGGCACAATCCCACCCGAGATTGGCAATCTAGCATCCTTGACAAGCTTTGACGTCAACACAAACCAATTGTACGGGGAGTTGCCTGATACTATCTATAAGCTCAGTGAACTAGTGGGATTATCTCTGTCTGCCAATAAATTCTCTGGAATCATTGGCCCAGAAATAGGGATGTTGACGAATCTCCAATTCCTTTCTCTATACCGTAACAATTTCTATGGTCCAATTCCCTTAGAGATAGGAAACTTAAAGAGTCTCAGTACTTTGGACCTCTCAGAAAACTGCTTTTCTGGTCCAATACCTCCAATACTAGGGAATCTGACAAAGCTTGTGACTTTGGAACTTTTCCAAAACCAATTAAATGGAAAAATCCCACCCGAGATTGGAAACATGCGATCCTTGGTTATCTTTGATGTCAACACTAACCAATTGCATGGAGAGTTGCCAGATACTATTTCCAACCTCAGTAACCTAACAGGTTTCTTTGTGTTCTCCAATAACTTATCCGGAAGCATCCCGAGAGATTTTGGAAGGTTAAGTTCTAAGCTGAACCGCGTTAGCTTTTCAAATAATAGCTTTTCTGGAGAATTGCCGCAAGAAATCTGTAACGTAGTCCCCATAGTAAACAATAGCAATAGTGAGGCAGGGCTATTTCCTAAAGATGGCTTGAGAAATTGTTCGGAATTCGAAAGAGTACGGCTTGATGGGCAGCATTTCATAAACAAAACCCTCGAAACTGCCATATGCGTCTATCCGTATCTTCAATTCATGGCTTTTAGTGACAATTCATTTGTTGGAGAACTGCCAAAAGAGTGGGGAGACTGTAGAAATCTCACCAATTTGCAAGTGGAGAGAAACAAAATTTCTGGCAGCATCCCGCCTGAGCTCGGGAAGTTGACTAAGCTGCAGTTTTTGAGCATCGGCTCAAACAACCTGCATGGGCAAATTCCAGTTGAATTGGGAAATCTAAGCAAATTGTTCCACCTCAGTCTCGGCAACAATAATCTGACCGGCGAAATCCCTCCAAATCTATCCAACCTTATGGGTCTAGAATTTCTTGATCTCTCGGCGAACAGTTTGAAAAGGACCATACCAAAGTGGCTAGGAAACTGTGAAAGACTATTAAGCTTGAACCTTAGCCACAACAAGCTATCGGGTGAAATACCTTTAAATCTTGGCAACCTAGTTTCCTTGAAATATATTTTGGATCTTAGCAGCAATTTGCTCAGTGGAGAGATACCATCAGGTTTTAACAAGCTTGTAATGCTGGAAATTCTCAATCTCTCACATAACCATTTATCGGGCAGAATACCGCCATCATTGACCACAATGGTTAGCCTACGTTATAGTGATTTTTCTTACAATAAGTTGACAGGTCCAGTCCCAGCTGGAGGCATTTTCCAGAATGAAGCAGCAAGTTCTTTTGTGGGAAATCTCGGATTGTGCGGAAACATTTCAGGGCTTCCTCAGTGCAAAAAATCAAGAAAGAAACATAGCAGGGCTCTTATTCTCGTCCTTGGTCTCGTTTGTGGCTTTGTAGTCTTCGCGACTGCTATTGTTATAACTCTCATAATGTGCCATAAATTCAAAGTGTTGGACAAGGAAAAGAAGCCCTCCAGCCAGGACCACTGTTTAGAATCTCTGATATGGGAGCAGGATAGAAAATTCACGTTTAGAGAGATTGTTGAGGCAACAGAGGACTTTGATGACAAGTACTTCATCGGGAAAGGAGGGTTTGGCTCCGTTTACAAGGCAGTTTTACCTTCTGAGGTGGTTCTTGCGGTTAAGAGATTAAATATGTCCGACTCAAGTGATATTACAGACGTAAGTCGAACAAGCTTCCAAGCTGAGATACGAACTTTAACAGAAGTCCGACACAGGAACATCATCAAATTGTACGGGTTCTGTTCCACAAAGGGGTGTATGTACTTGGTGTACGAATACGCGAAGAGAGGCAGCCTCGGGAATTTACTACATTCGGAAAGAGCAAACGACCTCGATTGGGATGCACGAGTAAGGATTGTACAAGGTTTGGCACACGCAATCTCTTATTTGCACCATGATTGCTCTCCACCAATCGTGCACCGCGACATATCCTTGAAAAACGTTCTGTTGGGCTCAGACTTCGTACCAAGATTATCGGACTTTGGCGTGGCTAGGCTGTTGAAGCCGGATTCCTCCAACTGGACTACTGTCGCTGGTTCTTATGGCTACATGGCTCCAGGTTACCATAACTCAATAATATATTTGTATTCATATACTATTACCATATCTGCAACCCTTTCTGGTTTTCACAAATTGGTTACATGGATTGTTGTGTTGTGTTGTCCAGAGCTGGCTTTCACAATGCGAGTCACAGAAAAGTGCGACGTGTATAGCTTTGGAGTGGTGGCTTTGGAGATCATGATGGGAAAACACCCGGCGGAGCTGCTAGAAGCTTTACCGACGCTGTCGACCGCATCGTTGCGGGACAACACGGAATTGCTGTTGAAGGATTTGCTGGACCAACGGTTGCTGCCTCCCACGGGTAGATTATCAGCGATGGTGGTGTTAGTGATGAGCTTAGCATTGTGTTGCACCCGAACTTCTCCAGAGTCGCGACCCGCGATGTGCTCTGTTGCGCAACAGCTATCAGCCGGTAGGTTCAGTTCGCCCGTCTCTCAACCACTGAGGACAGTCACCATCAAGCAACTTGCAGGCCTGCCTTGAGTAGTAGAATGAAGAGAAAGTACTCAAAACTCAGGTGGAGTTTTTCTAAATAAATCCTATTAAGATCTTTAGTATGTCTGTATTGGAACTTTTCTTAATCCAAACATTGATTTTGTAATCGCAAAACTTTTATGTATTAATCCTTGTGAAATTTTTTTCCGCATTAATAATTATTAAATGTGAGATAGTATTTTGTTGCTCGTGGACTTTTTTTTTTGCTGGGTGTTGCTCGTGGACATTAAGAGATAGGTGGTTGGTAAGTTTCTGATTTGAGTCTAATGGAACTTTGGCTCCTTGAGATACGGTTGGACGGAAAGGCAAAAAAAATTGTTTATTATTTGATTATTTACTTGCAATTGACAATCTTTACCAGTTTGATAAGATATACTTTTAGACTGTTTATTTTGCTAATACAAGACAATGATAAAAAAAATCAAATAAGATTACACTAAAATGGGTGAATGGAATTTTAGCAATAAAACATTGTAAATGAACCAATATATAACAAAAAATAAAGGCAAGTAATTCATTTTTTAGACCATATTCAAAAAATGTACATAATTTTTTTTAATTAGGTAAATGACTCGTTTTTTGTGAACAGACAGAATACTATAGTAAGTGAATGAAATATCGATCATTATCAACTGGTATCTTGTCTACTAATATAGTAAATAATCTAAATATTGGAAATAAATTTTTAATAAACTGACAAATTATCATAATAAGTAAATAAAATATCTAAATAAGTTAAAAAATTATGTAAATTTTTTTATAAGGCTATTTAGATACAAACCCTATATGAAAAAAAGGGCTTTCTTTGCCTATTTTATCCGACCAAACACCACCTAATATATATATATATATATATATATATATATATTTACCCATTTTACTATATTTTTTATTTTTCTTTTGTTTTAGCTTTTCTTTTGTCCTATGTGTTTTTATTAAATAATAAAATTGCCCCTGCAAATAGTCGAAATGACAAAAAGTACATCTATCTTTTAGAATCGTAACAACAATAGGATAAATTTTATGAAGGGCCCCTATAATAAGCCACTATTTATATTTGGCTCCTAAAATATAAAACTTCTCAAATAGCCCCTCAAAATATAGTCACAGCAGAAATGTGGCCCTCCCGTTATCTATTTTTGACGGAGATAACAAATCTTAGGGCAAAAAAGTAATTTTGCCTAAGTAAATAATTTTGTTTTTGTGAGTTCACGCAAAATCTATTTTTCCAAAGACTCAATTGTATCCGAGGATGTAATGCATTGTGGAGACGCGGTTTAGGGTTTGAGGGACTGCAATTTATGGTTGAAAGTAGTGAAATTTAAAGGGCTTTTGTGTAGGGTGATATAAGCTTCCATCACAATGACTGAAGGAGATGACCCTGACGAAGTTGAAATCCCCGACTATGGTAAGTTATTTTTGTTCTTTGATTTGGTTCATGGGTTTCTCATTTGTGGCCCTCCCGTTACCTATTTCGTCATCATCATATCTTCTTCTTTTTCTTTTTTCTGATCACTAGCCTGCCTGTCTATCTTTTTTTTTTTTTTTTTAATGATCTCCAAGTACATCAATACATATATCAATAATGGCAGGTGAAAGTTCAGGAAAGAGAAACTCCAACATGCAGCTCTTGGAAGAATTGGAAGCTCTCAACAACTCCCTCTACCAATCCCACACCTCTGCCGCCGCGGCCACTCGTCGGACTGCCTCTCTCGCTCTCCCCTGAACCTCTCAACTGGTCCCTTCACTCTCTTCCAACGATGATGGAACCGCCAACGCCAACGCCAATGCCGCCGCATGTCACTGTCCTCGTCGCGCTCCTGCCTGAAGCTTGACAACGAGGACGGCAATAGTGATGCAAGCAATAGGCGAGCATCGGAGACCGAAAAGCCGGCTAAAGAAAGGCCCAAGGGAATGAGTAGTAACGCGTCATCAGAGGAGAAGAAAGGACGGATACGGAACTAGAAGCCGATCCGAGCTCTCTCGCACATCGGAATGCAGAAGCTGAGCTGTTTGTTCCCCGTGGAAGTGGTCACCGTCCAGAACCATCCGCCCACCATGAACGGCCTCAGGCTGTCTGTCTGCGTCCGGAAGAAGGAGACCAAAGTATTAACGGATAGGTCTTCGAAATGATTCCACGTTATTTTCCGTCAAAAGAAATTAACAAGAGGCCACTTTTCTTTAGTTATTATATTTTGAGGGGCTATTTGAGAAGTTTTATATTATATGGACCAAATATGGACCGTGACTTATTATAAGGGCAATTCATAAAATTTATCCATAACAATATACCTTGTAATTTGTATTATTATTCAATATTTGTTGAGATTACTTTTTCTACCATCAGTGTTTAAAATTTTAAATTACAAACATACAAATTTATCAAAAATATCACACATGGCTGATGGCTCACATGCACAAGGTTCTTGTAGTTGTATGAAACTAGTAAAATAAAACATGAGAATACTGCACATCTTTGAGGATTTTTTTTTAAATTTTTATGAGAACATCTATAAGGCTTTTGGTAATATGAAAATAAAACCCAAAGTCATATAGTAAACAGTGACGGACAACAACATGCTTCACGTCCCATGAATAGTCATTCAACAAAAATCGCTATATATGGACAAGCTATTTTATACTTGATGATACGGTTCATTCTATGTTTTCACATTCAATTAATACTTTTTTTTTTGGTGGAAAAAAATTAAACTTCGAACATTCAATGCTTGATAGTCAAACATAAACTTTGAACAAGAGATTTTCAACTATATCCCATCCAAAAATAAAATCTTATTTGATTGGGATAACGACAGGACTCAGAAGTTTCCAAAACTATTGGACCTTCATCAGATAGCTTTGAACGGAAAAACCTCATTTTTCAAAAACAAATACAAAATTCAAACCTGTATGTTCCATAATACCCATAAACTTGTGTGTTTATAAAAATAAATTATGAATATAATTATATTTTTGGGTGAGTTGCAAAAATAGGTTAAAATTAAATGTGTCTGTTAAATGATAGTTCATGTTTCAAAAAATTAAAAAAATAGCCACCGTAAAAAAATTTATAACAAAAATGTCAAACAAATATTTACACATCTGTAAATATTTATAAGATATTGTTTAACACTTTAAAAAATGATGAGTAAAAGTTGAAATGTTACAAAATAGCTTACAATTTACAATGTGTAATATTTTGTGCAATAATTTTTCTATTATACAATTCTTAACATGGCTATTTTTTTTAATTTTTTTAAACATAGGCTATCATTTAAAAACATAATTTTTTTTTTACTATTTATTACAATTTCCCTATATTTTTCTACAAAATAATTTGACTGAATTCTCTTGTGGTTTATATTTAAGGAAATTCTTTAATGAGTTTTTTTTTATGGTGGAAAATAATTATAGACCATCAAATTTATCTTTTTAATGTACGGGACCCACTAAAAAGGTGAATCTGACGGTCCAGAATTATTTCCCACTAAAAAAAACATAGAAGTACCCATCAATATTTACGATCTATTTTGGTAAATTGAAAAATAAATTTTAAGGAGTAAAATATTGTTAATAAAAGACAACAGATACTTATTGTGGTTTTTTATCTTTTAAAAAATGTATGGTGTCTTTTTAAGGTGAGTTGCAAAAATAAGCTAAAATTAAATATCTTTAAATGATAGCCTATATTTCCAAAAATAAAAAAATAGCCACTGTAAAGAATTTTGTAACAAAAAATGTCAAACAGATATGTACACATCTGTTAATATTTGTAATATATTGTTTTAACACTTAAAAAAATGAAATTGAAATATTATAAAATATCTTATAAATTTTTAAAATATATAATATTTTATGTGATATTTTTCTGTTATATAATTCATAATATGTTTATTTTTTTTAATTTTTTGAAACATTGACTATCATTTAAAAACGTAAACAAAATTTAACTATTTACTACGATTTCCCTTTTTTTATGATATTTTTCCACAACTGGTTTATAAGTTAATGTAATATTGATTGGACATTAAAATCAAGTCTCTAATAGAGATGAGACTCATAAATAGAGCTCACTACAGTCTACGCATATATAGTTGAGGTACACACGGTTATGCCGAGCAGCTATATTTTTCTTTAGAAACGCAGTAATACCAAAAGTTATTGCATCCGCTGTTTTCTTTCTTTCCTGTGTTTGAAAGTTTCAAAGTCAAAAGGGCTTATCGACTGCATTGTCAACTAGGGAAGAGTGTAGGCAGTTTTGCATTCAGACACAACCAACGATGATAATGAATCATATTTAAAAAAACACAACAACCCATTCGTGAATCATGATAGGGCTTTCAAAACAATAAATATTCTATGCCACACACACGTGATCCACTATCTATAAAGTATAGTTTTAACATATAATATCACCACTTGTCTAGTGACTAGTCTATACAATGTGATAGGCCGTCCGTTCAGTAATTTATGTTTAAGCAACATGTATTATAGTTTGGGTAGTTTACACTTTACACTTCATTTTGGATGAAGCCTGTACATGAATATAAAAACTGAAAATTAACAACTTATACGTATCAAATGATTGAATACCAAGAATGTTGATTTATGAGTCATATTCTATTTTATTAAAGCACAGTTTTAAGTTTTGATTTTCTATAAATGGTGTTTAAAAAAAAGTGATTTTAAGGATTTAGCCAAATTTTATACTAATTTTTTAATGATTAGTCATAGTTTTAGAAATTTAATAAATTAGCTTTTTATCTTTTATTTTATCACAGTTGATGAAAATTTTGTTAATGATAGGTGTTGGGGTCAGACTTCGTCTCTCCTAACAATGACCACTTGAGTGGTCATTCACTAACGAGTCAAGTGATAAACGACATGAGATCAAGTAATCGACGACATGAAATCGAGTGATAAACAACACAAGGTCGAGAGATCGATGACGTGAAATTGAGTGGCGAACGACCCACGGTCAGGATAAACGATGTCGCTTGACGATCAGGTCTCTTTACGATGTCTCTTGACGACGTTTCTCGACGAGGTTTCTTGACGACGACTCGAACACAAGCGAGACGACGACTCCGATTCAACTCAACAACGACTCCGAAACGACTACATGATGAGTCCACGTTAGCTCTACACATTGACCAAAAAGTAGTCGACTCAACACCACTTGAAGGAAGTCTACATCGTCTGAGCCATGTGTTAATTCATAAGTTGAACAAAAATCAAGCAATCAGATAACGACGATCCCATTATTTTTGAAGTCGACTAGGATCAAGCGAAAAATCAGGTAATTATCCTATACTCAAATATTTGAATAAAGGATAATAACTAACTTTCAAATAAAGGATGTCGCATCTGACTCGACGGGGACGATGAAACCCTACACCTATAAATATCAGGTTCGATCATTCTAAACACACACGAACATTCATACTCTAGATTATTCTAAGTTTTCGACTGATACTTGGAAGAGAGAAAACTCGCTCTGATCGAGACAGAGCGGTCTAACTATTTTCTTTTGCAGGTGCCCCTGAGTAGTCGATTAAACGAGTCGCAGTCTACGTGGTGATCAGCGGGCTCCTTTACGAATTGATTGTAGATTTTTCGAGCATCTACAGTAGGTTTGATTTATTTTTAAAATTGAATAAACCGAATTTTTTGAGATTTTTTATTTGATTTGGGCGTTTTTCTTAAGTAATTATCATATATACTTATGTCCATTAAAGTATTTAATGGCTATGTTCTAAATTTTGACATTCTAGGGTAAAATCCTTCAAACTTTACCTTTAAAATGACTAATTTCTTACTTGACTCATAAAAAAATGATCAAGGTTTCAATTAATTAAGAAATTAGTTATTTTTTTAATTACATGATGATGCGTACGTATTTATCTTTATGCCTTTAGTTCTCTTTTGTATTACTGGCTAATAACTTGATTTTTTTAAAACTTTTGTCATTTTCTTAAACATGGACCAGAAAGATAGTTAAACACGAAATAGACCGTAAAGTTAACTAATCCAGAAGAAAATATATTGCCAATTCTTGGATAAAACAGTAAGAGTGTGGCTTGAGCAAAACGTTTTTCTTTTATTTAATCGGGTCAACCTCAATTCTACTACGGCCAACAACTTTTTATTTTCCCTTCTACTTATTAATATCCTACTATGAGTACCTAATCCAACAATTGCAACTTGATTTACCTTATCATCTTCTTGTCTCCATAACACAAATTCAATTAACATTAATATATCACAATGTTTTATCGCCATTGCTTAGCTAATTAGCCACGTAATACCAAGTGAAAATAGATGCTCATTCCAATGTGGCTTTGCCATATACTTGTTGTATTATATGAACCACTCAATGAAAATAGAAAGTTATCCAAACACGCTTGGGACATATCTAAAAAAAAAAAAAGAAAAAAAAAAGAATAATTTACCAGTTTGGCTTAATCATTCAAATAGTTGTTAATTTCAAAGTTCTAAGATGATATAAATTATTAAAATTTATGCATTTCACCTGGAAAAATAATAAAAACCTAATTTGTCATTGTTGATTATGTGAAACTAGGAAAAAATTAAATTGTGGTTCCCATTTTGGCTAGAACTCAAAAACCAAAGTTGTGGGGCTAGATAAGCTTGAAAGTACACTTAAGGCATGGGAAGCTTGGAGACGAAGCCCGAAGGGAGAATGCCTAATAATTAAAGATTGAATTAGATGTGAAAATAGCTATTTGCTTGATTTTAGAAACAATGACTATTCTATAAAACATATGTTTAAAAAATGATCACTTACTAAAAAATTTCATATAATAATAAAAATTGAGTTGTTTGGTAAAAAAAAAAAATGTATGTTTAGTATTTAGTCATTTTTTGGTCTACGTTTTAAAGAAATGATCAATATTTCAAAAAATTAAGTCATTAACTATTAATACATAAAAGAACCAATAGCATAATAGTAAATACATATTATCATGTAGTTAAAAAATGACTAATTTCTTAATTAATTAAAACATTAATTATTTTTTAAAATATTATTTAAAAAACAGCCATTTACTCAGTTATATAAAAACAAATGTACTATTTACTGAAATTACCCTTTTTATTTTCTATCCGAGTTTCTTTTCTATCCCATTTTCTTTCTTCAGCAATGCTACTGCAATATAGCTCTGTTGCTTCCTAAAAGGACGCGCTTTTCTACACTTGCTGGAAATCCAAACTTTTGAGTTATTTCCCATCTCCAATTAAGGACATTTCGTGGAATCTTCAACCAAAAACAAGAAATTGCAACGCATCTAGTAGTTGGGTTTGTTCACAATTCTCCACTACCAATCGTGTCATTTTGCGCTCTGTTCCTTCGTAGAAACCCACAAATTTTCTTGCTGCCATTCTCCGAGGGGGTCCTTAAAAGCCCCTTTAAAGTGTGAAACAGAATACTAAACAAACTAGATGTTGACGCTAACCATGATTAGCTTTTATCTCCTCAGTCATTATTTCCACTCTTGACTTTCCCTCATTTTCCTACTGTATTAAATACCAACGAACTATTTTCAAACAAGCATGTAATGGCAATAATCTTTAGATTTGAACTTGGACGATGGTTGGTAAAGCCTTTTATTGAATTTTTCTTTTTCTAAATGTTTTCCTTTTTCCAGCTAGGATTTTTGGGCCAATACATAAGACCCAAATCATTTCTGATCAAAAACTATTGCGGACACAGAGAAGTCAACCACAACAATGCCAACATTTCCAAGCCTCTCTTCTCTCTTGTCTTTTCTGCGCTGTTTCTCGCCGTGTTTCCATTGAAGATCAGCTCTTCTCCGAGGACACAAGCCGAGGCTTTGGTCCGATGGAAGAACAGCTTGTCTTCTTCTTCATCATCTTCTCTGGATTCGTGGTCTATCGCCAACATCAGCAACCTCTGCAACTGGACTTCCATTGTCTGCGACGACTCCGTCGGAGAGGTCTCTCGGATAGATCTCTCCGGGTTCAACCTGACGGGACGTTGAGCCAGTTCAACTTCACTCCGTTCCTTAACATCACCGCCTTCAACCTCAACGACAACAGTTTCGACGGCCGAATTCCGTCGGCCATCGGCGGTCTCTCCAGGCTCACTTTCCTGGATTTGAGCGACAACGACTTCGACGGTGAAATACCGCCGGAGCTAGGTCAATTATCGGAGCTCGAGTATCTGGGTCTCCACAACAACTACCTCAACCATAGCATTCCTCATCAGCTGAGCAATTTGCAGAAGCTGTGGTACTTGGACCTCGGAGCCAACTACTTGGAAAGCTCGGACTGGTCTAAATTTTCAGGCATGTCTTCTTTGACCTATCTCGATATGTATCTGAATTCCCTTAGTGATGAATTCCCAGGCTTCGTATCAAAGTGTAGGAACTTGACGTTCCTTGACCTGTCCCAGAACCAAAATTTGACTGGCCTGATTCCAGAGTCTGTATTTACCAATCTGGGCAAGCTTGAATACCTCAATCTCACAAACTGCAATTTTGTGGGACCCTTGTCGTCGAATATATCGAAGCTTTCTAAGCTCAAGCACCTCCAAGTAGCTATTAACCCTTTTGGCGGTCAAATTCCTAGTGAAATTGGTTTCTTATCTGACCTTGAAAGAGTTGAACTGTACCAAAATTCCTTCCAAGGGAAAATACCTTCTTCTATTGGCCAACTCACGAAACTCGGGTACCTTGATCTCCACCAAAATTCTTTGAACTCTTCAATCCCTTCAGAGCTTGGCCAATGTTCTAACCTCACCTTCTTGGCCCTTGCTGAGAATCAACTCAGTGATGGGCTTCCTTTGTCTCTGTCAAATTTAAAGAAGATTGACCAATTGGGTCTATCTGATAACTCCTTGGCTGGTCCTCTCCATGCTGCATTGCTCTCCAATTGGACCGCACTCGCGTCTTTGCAGATTCAAAACAACAACTTCAGCGGCGAAATTCCACCGGAAATTGGGCGGATGACGAATCTCCAATTGCTTTTCTTGTACCAAAATAACTTCTCGGGCCCGATTCCCTCGGAGGTCGGAAACTTGAAGAACCTGACAAACATGGACCTCTCTGGGAACCACTTTTCCGGTCCAATTCCTGCTACGCTGTGGAATCTCACAAATCTTCTCGACTTGCAACTGTTTTACAATGGATTCACAGGCACAATCCCACCCGAGATTGGCAATCTAGCATCCTTGACAAGCTTTGACGTCAACACAAACCAATTGTCCGGGGAGTTACCGGATACTATTTCGAACCTCACTAACTTAGTGGGATTCTCCGTGTTCACCAACAATTTCTCAGGAAGCATTCCAAGTGATTTCGGAAAGTTCATCCCGGGATTGAAATACGTAAGCTTTTCTAACAACACCTTCTCTGGAGAATTACCACCGGACTTGTGCAGCGGGCTTTCTCTCGAAACCTTGACAGTAAACAACAACAGCTTCACAGGGCCGCTGCCGAAGTGCTTGAGAAGCTGCACAAATTTGAATAGGGTCCGGCTCGATGGAAACCACTTCAGCGGGAACGTCACGGACGCTTTTGGTGTTCATCCGAGTCTTGATGTCATCTACCTGAGTAACAACCAATTTGTCGGCCGAATTTCGGCAGAGTGGGGAGAATGCAAAAATCTATCTGATCTGCAGATGTACAGAAACAAAATCTCCGGCACAATCCCACCCGAGCTCGCAAACTTGCCACTCTTGCAAAATTTAAGGCTCGACTCTAACGAATTGAGTGGGCAAATTCCAGCGGAACTGGGAAGACTAAACAAACTGTACGTGCTCAATCTCAGCAACAACCATTTCACAGGGATTATTCCTCAAAACATGTCCCGTCTCACGGCGCTAGAAACTCTCGATCTTGCAGCAAATAATTTCACTGGCAGCATCCCCAAGTGGCTCGACGACTACGACCAATTATCGAGTTTGAACCTAAGCCACAACATGCTCTCGGGCGAAATACCTCAAGAGCTCGGAAACGCAGCCTCGTTGCGCTACATTTTGGATCTCAGCAGCAATTTGCTCACTGGCGAAATCCCCCCAAACCTTGTCAAGCTGTCATTTCTTGAGGTTTTCAACGTCTCACACAACCAACTCTCAGGCAAAATCCCGTCCTCGTTCTCGCAAATGACCGCCCTACGCTCCATCGATTTCTCCTACAACAATCTCAGCGGTCCAATCCCAACTGGGAAAGCCTTCCAAAACGCGTCCTCTTTCCTCGGCAACAACTTGTGTGGAAACGTGGAAGGTCTCAAGCCATGCAGCTCTGAAACCTCCAAAGGCAAATCACGCGACAACACCACCAAGATCCTCATCGGCGTCCTCGTCCCTGTCTGTGCCCTGATAATCCTGTTCAGCATTGTCGTCATAATCATTGTTCTGCGGCGGAAATCCGAGTCATACGACGAAGAGAACCGACACTCAAAAAAATCGTTCGACAGACCGGAGACGATGATCTGGGAACGGGAAGAAAAATTCACATTCCGAGAGATCGTGAAAGCCACGAACGACTTCGACGAGAAGTACTGCATCGGGAAAGGCGGCTTCGGTAGCGTGTACAAGGCCGTGCTCGCCTCCGGCACCACCGTGGCGGTGAAGCGCCTGAACATGACAGACTCCGACGACATTCCGAAGCTGAACAGGCAGAGCTTTGAGAGCGAGATCAAGACTCTGACGGAAGTCCGGCACAGAAACATCATCAAGCTTTTCGGGTTCTGCTCGAGAAGAAGCTGCATGTACTTGGTTTACGAGTACGTCCGGAGAGGAAGCTTGGCGAAGGTTCTGTACGGCCTCGAAAGTGAAGAGCTTCTTTGGGAGACGAGGATGAAGATCGTGCAGGGATTGGCTCACGCGCTTGCGTATCTCCACCATGACTGTTCGCCGGCGATCGTCCACAGAGACGTGTCGTTGAACAACGTGCTGTTGGAGGATGACTTCGAGTCCAAGCTATCGGACTTTGGGACTGCCAGGCTCTTGAGCCCTAACTCGTCAGTCTGGACTAATGTTGCTGGGTCCTACGGTTACATGGCACCAGGTATACCTTACCACTCTTCTTTTTGTTGCTAAATTTAACACGTGTTGAATTAAAATGCTTTCAAGTCCAACTGAATTAGTCTTGGAATTGTTACGGTTAGAATCTGTTTATGGTTTTGATAGTTTTTTTGTTGCATAGATAGACGGGGGATTATAAGCCAGGGCAATATAAATTTTAGAACCATATGGAATAATTGCTTGTTATGTGTTGTAATTAGTTAATAAGTGTAGTGTATAGCATTACTAGTAGAGTTATGATCTGTGTAGTGTAATAGATAATAAATGTGACTACAAGAGCCAAAAACGTTAACGTGAGTATTCTTATAAGGTGGGCTGATTCAGTGTGTTTTGGTGTTAACAAAACAGAGTTGGCTCAGACAATGAAGGTGACGGACAAGTGTGATGTGTACAGCTTTGGGGTTGTGGCATTGGAAGTTATGATGGGAAGACATCCCGGAGAGATGCTGGAGTCCATGTACGCATCAAAGGCGCTCTCAAACGACAGTGAAATGCTCCTAAAGGATGTGTTGGACCAGAGGCTGGAGGCTCCCACCGGCGAACTGGCGGAGGCTGTGGTTTTCTTCGTGACGGTGGCGCTGATGTGCGTTCGCACAAACCCGGACAGGCGGCCGAGCATGCGGTTCGTGGCGCAAGAGCTGTCTGCTCGCACGCAGCCTTACCTGCCCGGGCCATTTGCCTCAATTACCATGAACAAGTTGACTGGTTACCAAAAGTAGAGATGGTTGTAAGTTGCTTGTGTTTTGCCATGAAAAATGAGATTAAAATAGGTGGAAATTTAGAAAGATGCCACGTTTGAGATGTGTGTTTAGATTTCTATTGTTTGAAACTTAAATTTATACCTTATATCACTTTTTTGAACAAGAAAAAAGTGACATTATTTGCGCAATACGTTTAAAGTGCATTAAGTAAAAGAAAAACTCAAAATGTAGCTTTTCATCGGATTAATGTAAAATTAGGAAGATTAGAAATTTAGAACATTTATTTTTCTGATTCTGTTACTGTATATGTAAATATTCATATCAATGGGTTTTTTTTTAATGTATTGTTATGTCTAATTGTACAGTATGGATGATATATTTATAGTAAAAGTACTACAAACTATGTTGAAGAAAGCAATACTGCAATATTCCACACTGCATGATTGCTGTCAACTACAATGGTTTGCAAAGTGATGCATTCATCTTCTAATAGTAAGAGGCATATTAAGTAAAATCTAAGAGCAACAATGTGAGGGAATAGGTCCAAAACGGACAATATCATACTAATTGGAAGGGAGGTGTTGACAGTTACGAAAATTAAGGGCAAAAGCACAACAGCTACGACATGCCCATTGTCGTCACCGATGTGTATTTAGTGCCGCATAACTACTTTGATGGCACAAAACTAGCTCGACAACACAATGTATTGCTGTCGCGGATGCAAAAATGTGGTCACCAATTGTAACTCTATAAAGCCCATAGTTGGCGTAAATTTCATTCTCACTCACCGGTGCTCCTTTGTTTCCTCTCTCTCTCCGGCCCACCCCCAACCTGCCGCCTCCCTAGCCCGCCCCAAGGCCCCGCGCTGCCCAACCCCGACCCCAACACCCCACCTCCCCCACACCCCCCCACCCCCACCACCCCCCCCGCCCCCCCCCCCCCCCCCCCCCCCCCCCCCCCCGCGTCCCCTCTCCTATTAGCCCCTTTTTTTTTTTTTACCGTCAGCCCCATCTACCGTGCCACCCGCCACCGCCGTCCTTCTTCGGTGAGTCTCTCTCTCTCTCACACTATATCTCTCTCTATCTCTAGGTCGCCTTCGGGGGTCAACGTCGCGCCACTTCACAACTTACCAAATAAAACGACAAAAAAATAACAGACGATGACACTATTCTTAAGCTAATTAAATAACATTAAAATGACATCAAAATTAACTAAACAAAATACTTATTTTTTTTTCCTGCATCGTGTGCTTGATTTCACGCCTTTGGTCTTGCCATTGCGAACTGAACTCGAGATGCAAAATTCTCCAAATGTTCAGCTCGCACCCATAACATTCTTCACTGATGCTCTTTTGGAAAACCAAATATGTCTTCAAGGGGAAAACAAGCAACTTTTCGTGGAATCTACAATATTTAAATGTAGAAAATACAGTGAAGGTGGTTACTTCTTTAGTGGCAGTCACCATCACCAAAGAAAAGTTGGAAGGGTAAGAATTTTTTATTTTTTTTTCTCTTATGTGTTTGAAATGATTAGGAGAAAATAAAATGATTTTAGCGTCAAAATAGAAAGATTGCAAATTATTTATACATGTAAGTTACCATTTTACTCATTATACTATTAAAAAAAAATTTGACAATCCTACTTTACTATTTTTGTCATGTTAAAGTGAATTTTCCTTCTCAAAATCTTTCCAAATGTGAAGACACAAATTTTGGTCCGACCAATTCTTATTTTTATCCACCCTTTCTCTTTCTACCTAGAAATCTAGAACTCAATACAATTTATCAAACAACAACACATTAACTAATTTTTAATAAAAAAAGGGTGCTTCTATTTACACCCTCATTTTTACTCTCTACACACCCCTTCTAAAAAAGAGTTTGTGTAATTACTAGAAAGCCGAGACTAATTTCAAGTACATAATACACGCTAAGATTAAACAAATATAACCCACAACCTTCTCATATAAATTTCTGGTAAAACCAAGCCAATTTCATAGTAGCCAATTTCATAATAGTCAATAATCATCCATTGTTTGATTTGTTGCACAATTACGTACTAGTGCAAGGTATATATTTTGAGCAGAGATTACAGAGGAAAGAGAAAAAAACAAAACAAAAAAAAACTATTGTCATCATGAAGGCAAATGAATAAGTCAAAACAACAAAACAAAGGGATGATAGGAATTTCAGAAAGAGATGCACATAAAATTGCTACGACCTATTAGTGCATCACCGCTCACCACATATCAGCGACTGTTGTAAATGATTATAGGTCTTGCAACGATTCGTATTGCTTTAGATTAATCTCGAACAACAAAAACTAACCCATCTTAATCGAGGGTTTTTTCCTTAACAAATACAGCGATCGAAAATTCTTAAAAACTTTTTTCACAAACGAGATTTGAATTATACAATAATCATGAAAAAAGTAAGGGAGAAAAAAGAATAAGAAAGTGTGAGAGGCGTTGGACAGATTTTTAGGGATATTTTTGGAATATTATGATTAAGGTAATATTTATTTAAGAAAAATTATAATAGGGGTGTGGGAAAAGCAAATTAAGGGGTGTAAATAGAACCACCCTAAAAAAAATCCATCCATTATTTTTATCAGTTCTATTTTTTTTTCATACTAAATGAACAATTAAAGAATACGGTTTTTTAAATAAATAGCCATATTTTTATATATGTTTTTAACAATTAGCCTATGTTTGCTTTTATTAGCAAAGTAGCCATACATTCGCGTCTAGATTTTTGAGACTGCAGTCACTAATTTTTTGAATTCTGTTTTTGTTTTTTGTTACAGACAATATTGTCTAAAATTTTGTGTCTCTAGTCATGAAATTTGTGACTTCTTTGGTTGCATATTTTTTTGCTATTTATAAGATATTTTTTATTTAGTAATAAAATTTATTAAATTAGTTGTATAGGCAATCATTTATTTGTGAGTTAGTTATTTTGTTAATGGATGTTTAAAATTTTTATTGTGTTTATTTCAAGTTTTCTGAAATTTTGTGACCATAGTCACAAATTTTATGACTGTGTATTTTATTTATTTAGTCATAAATTTTATTTCTTTAGTCATAGATTTTTAGATGTTGACCTGATGGCTATTTTGCTAATTTTTCAAAACGTGGGCTATATCTTTAAAACATAGATTGTAAAATGGCTAAATCCTTAACACAACAAATTTTAGTCATTTGATCTGTTCAACAGAGTATTAAACATATGGAAGTCAACGTTTCTCGTTTTGTATTCATTTCAAAGTACCACAGCCTTTTATCTCATTTTTCTGTGGATTGGACCAGAGCTTTTCCTTGCCTTTTTCTCAATCCCAATTTCTTCATATGACTTCGACCATTTCACACTAAAATCTAAAGTAATAACTAATCCAAACCAAGTATTTAAGCATATTACAAACAAGGGGAAAACAAGTTTGAAAAACGCGTTTGTAAGAATCTTCTCCGACATCAGAAAAATGTTAGATTTTGACGTTTTATTGGTTTTATGCTGTAACACTACACTAATATATAATAATAAACTCAGATAATCAGATAAAAGCCTAGATATACATAAATCAAGTCAACAAACACAATGACAACAATACCAAAACCTCCCTTTTCACTTCTCCTTTCTATCCTATTGGTAACTTTGTTTCCAATTGAAGTTGCTTCATCGCCAAGAGCTCAAGCAGAAGCTCTAGTCAGATGGAAGAACAGCTTGTCTTCTTTCCCATCTTCTCTGAATTCATGGTCTCTCTCCAACGCCAATAATCTCTGCAACTGGACTTCCGTTGTCTGCGACGCATCCACCACCGGAGAAGTCTCCCAAATAAACCTCTCCGGCTCGAACCTGGCCGGAACGCTGGCGCAGTTCAACTTCAGTCCGTTTCTCAACATCACCATTTTCAACCTCAGCAACAACGCTCTCGGCGGACGAATTCCACCGGCCATTAGTAATCTCTCGAAGCTCACTTTGTTAGACTTGAGCACGAATGAGCTTGAAGGAGAAATACCGGCGGAGATTGGTCGATTAACCGAGCTTGAGTATCTCAGTCTTCGCGAAAACTTGCTCAGCAATAGCATCCCTTATCAGCTTGGCAATCTGCAAAAGGTATGGTACATGGCTCTAGGATCAAACTACTTGGAAAATTCCAATTGGTCTAAGTTTTCAGGCATGTCTTCTTTAACCCATCTTGATATGTATCTGAATTCCCTGAATGAAGAATTCCCAGCTTTCATATTAGAGTGTAGGAACTTGACATATCTAGACCTATCCCAAAACGCATTCACTGGCTCAATACCAGAGGCGGTGTTTACCAATTTGAACAATCTTGAGTTTCTTAACCTTACCAACAACAAATTCGAGGGACCATTGTCATCAAACATTTCAAAGCTTTCCAAACTCAAGCACCTTCGCATAGCGATTAATCCCTTCGGTGGTCAAATTCCTTCTGAAATCGGTTTGATATCCGGTCTTGAAATTGTGGAACTATACGAAAGTTCCTTCGAGGGGGATATACCTTCTTCCATAGGGCAACTTAGGGAGCTCACTTACCTTGATCTCCACAAAAATTTCTTGAACTCTTCGATCCCTTCCGAGCTTGGCCTTTGCACAAAGCTCACCTTCCTGGCCCTTGCTGAAAACCAACTCGTTAACGAACTTCCCTCGTCGCTATCTAATCTTAAGAGCATTGCCAATCTGGGTTTATCCAGTAACAGGCTATCTGGTCCCCTTCCACCCACTTTGATCTCCAACTGGACAGCACTCACCTCTCTGCAAATCCAAAAAAATGCCTTCAACGGGAAAATTCCACCACAAATTGGGCAGTTGACAAATCTTACTGTGCTTTTTCTATATGAAAATAACTTTTCTGGCCCTATTCCCTTGGAGATCGGAAACTTGAAGGAACTAACGTCATTGGACCTCTCCATAAACCAACTGTCTGGCCCCATTCCTACCACAATATGGAACCTCGCCAATCTCATCGACCTGCAACTCTTCTACAACGGATTAGTAGGCACAATCCCACCCGAGATCGCAAATCTAGCGTCGCTGAAAACCTTTGATGTCAACACAAACCAATTGTCCGGACAGTTGCCAGATACTATTTCCAGCCTCACTAACTTAGAGGGATTCTCTGTCTTTACCAACAAATTTTCCGGCACCATTCCAAGAGATTTTGGAAAGAATAGTCCTTCACTTAAAGTTGTTGCCTTCTCAAACAACACCTTCACCGGTCAATTGCCACCGGATTTGTGCCGCGGGTTTGCCGTTGAAACTTTAACAGTAAACAACAACAGCTTTACAGGACCAGTGCCCGAGTGCTTGAGAAATTGCTCCAACTTAAAAAGAGTACGGCTTGACAGAAACCAATTCAGTGCAAACATCACAACTGCTTTTGGCGTTCATCCAAATCTTACGTTGATGTATCTTAATGACAACCGATTTGTTGGCCAGATTTCGCCACAGTTTGGAGAATGCAAAAATCTGACTGACTTGCAGATGTCCAGAAACAAACTCTCCGGCGAGATGCCACCTGAGCTCGGAAGCTTGACCAAGTTGCGAAAACTGAGGCTTGATTTCAACGACTTGACGGGGGAAATTCCGAAAGAGCTGGGAAAACTAGGCCTACTGTTCGAGCTCAACCTCAACAACAACCATTTGGCAGAGGAAATACCAGAAAGCCTCTCCAACCTGATCGACATAGAATATCTTGATCTCTCAGCGAACAGTCTCACAGGCAACGTCCCTAAATGGCTCCAGAATTACAAAAAACTTGTGAGCTTGGACCTAAGCCACAACATGCTATCGGGCGAAATACCTCAAGAGCTCGGAAACGTGGCTTCTCTCAAGTACATGTTGGACCTCAGCAGTAACTCCCTATCCGGCGAAATCCCCTCAAATCTCGGCAAGCTTTCATCTCTGGAGGCCTTCAATGTCTCGCACAACAGCCTTTTCGGAGAAATCCCGGAGACATTCTCCGACATGGACAGCCTCAGTTCGGTTGATTTCTCCTACAACAGCCTCAGCGGTCCTATCCCAACCGGGAAAGCTTTCGAGAACGCGCCTTCTAAAGCCTTCGTCGGAAACCTGAACTTGTGCGGAGACAAGGAAGGCCTCAATCCATGTAGCTCCACAACATCCAAAGGCGAATCAAAAGACGACACTGCCAAGATCCTCATCGGAGTCCTCGTCCCAGTCGGCGCCATTGTAATCTTGTTCAGCGTCATCGTCATAGTCATCTCTCTACGCCGGAAGTCCAAGCCCGTCGACGAAGAGAACCGACGATCACGGAGATTCGACAGCCCGGCATTGATTCTGTGGCGAAAAGACGAGAAGTTCACGTTCCGAGATATCACGAAAGCCACGGAGGACTTCGACGAGAAGTTCTGCATCGGGAAAGGCGGCTCCGGGAGCGTGTACAGGGCGGCGCTCACCTCCGGCGTGGCCGTGGCCGTGAAGCGCCTGAACATGACGGACTCCGACGACATCCCGAAGCCGAACCGGCTGAGCTTCGAGAACGAGATCAAGACTCTGACGGAAGTCCGGCACCGAAACATCATCAAGCTTTTCGGGTTCTGCTCGAGAAGAAACTGCATGTACTTGGTGTATGAGTACGTCCGTAGAGGAAGCTTGGCGAAGGTTCTGTACGGCCTCGAGAGCGACGAGCTTCTTTGGGAGACGAGGATGAAGATCGTGCAGGGATTGGCTCACGCGCTTGCGTATCTCCACCATGACTGTTCGCCGGCGATCGTCCACAGAGACGTGTCGTTGAACAATGTGCTGTTGGAGGATGACTTGGAGCCCAAGCTATCGGACTTTGGGACTGCCAGGCTCTTGAGACCTGACTCTTCCAACTGGACAAGTATTGCTGGGTCCTACGGCTACATGGCACCAGGTAAATTTTACGCTTTTGCCTATTGTAAATATGTGTGGTAATTTTTTAAAAAATATTAATGTTGCATCTACTTGAGTATTATAATAAATATAATATATATAAGCCGCATGTATTTTATGCGAACATTTAGGCATTTCTTTTTTTAAGAAAACAAATAAATATAATATATATATGCTTATAGCTGTATGTTTCATGTATATACGTTTACTCAAGAGTATAATATGGCGGTGTTAATAGCTACATAGTGCATTGCTCACGTGGAGTAATGTATAGTATGCTTTCTTTTGTAGAAGTTACTACATCTACAAGAGCCAATAAATGCTTACCTAACTGCATAAAGATTCTTATGTTTATTATTACGCTCACTCGTTTTGTTTGTTGAAACAGAGTTGGCTCAAACAATGAAGGTGACAAACAAGTGTGATGTGTATAGCTTTGGAGTTGTGGCGTTGGAAGTTATGATGGGAAGACATCCCGGAGAGATGCTCGAAACAATATACAACACATCAAGAGAGCTCTCAAACGACAATGAAATGCTCCTAAAGGATGTGTTGGACCAGAGGCTGGAGGCTCCCACCGGGAAATCGGCGGAGGCTGTGGTTTTCTTTGTGACGGTGGCGCTGATGTGCGTGCGCACAAACCCGGACAGGCGGCCGAGCATGCAGTTCGTGGCGCAAGAGCTTTCTGCTCGCGCGCAGCCTTACCTGCCCGAGCCATTTGCCTCAGTTACCATGAGCAAGTTGATTAGCTACCAAAAATAGAGGGTTGTAAGTTGCTTGTATTTTTGGCAAAAGCTGCAGTTCTGAACCGTTAAACTATATATATATATATATATATATAATTTAAAAATAAATAAATATTACGATTCAGAGTTATAAACAGCAATAATATATTCACTATCATAGCTTTTTCCCGTATTTTTTTCCTTTGAAAAAATTATAATTTGGGAAAAGTTACGCCTTGTTTGAATATCGTTTCAAATAAAATTATGTATAATGATAATTGTACTTATACAATCATTAAGTTATTGCCGTATTTTTTGACTGAGTACTGGGTAGTATCACTGCGTGAGAAATCTAGGATTGGGTTGCACATAAAAGAGCTCTACTTAAGTAGTGGAGACTACTTTTTTCCAACTACTTTATGTGCTGCCTACAGCCTACTACCACATTTTCAAACACCAAAAGCAAACTTTCAGATTTTTAATCAAACCATAACGGGGACCAAAACTCTATCAGCCACGCTGCAAAAGAGATATGAGGAACCATCTGTGGTAGGAACATTTAGTGGTGAGAATATTTTAAAAGCGATTATGTATCGTCACATATACTTTCGAAGTTGCATTGCAATTCAGAATCGTTTAGAAAATGTTCAACTAAAAACTGTTCCTATTCCAAAAATTTCCGAGATATGATATAAGACAAACAATTGCTCGTTGACTGCATCTTCGTTTCAATTGCAACGT
This sequence comes from Boehmeria nivea var. tenacissima, assembly GCA_018132145.1. Classification (NCBI taxonomy): domain Eukaryota; kingdom Viridiplantae; phylum Streptophyta; class Magnoliopsida; order Rosales; family Urticaceae; genus Boehmeria; species Boehmeria nivea. The sequence continues at coordinate 12,061,469 of CM030878.1, read as the reverse complement.
AAAAAAGATCTATGATTTGGCTCCCACAGAACTTTCTTTCAATTTTGGAAATCAAATATAAATTTTGCTATAGAGAAATAGTTTTGGCAATAACACTCTACTACTACACATAAAAGCTCAATTTTTTTTTTACAGATTTTGCGTATACACCGTCTGATTGAATCTAACGATTCTTCTTTAAGATAAGGTTATTTTAGATAGTTCAATTCTTTAATAATCGAACTGGATGACTAATATATCAATTTATAAACCTCACTTGGTACAACTTTTTAAAATAATTTTTGACTTTTTCAATCCTTAGATTAAATCTTAAAATCATCCTAAAATTAAAAAAAAATCAACAACTATTTTTTCTTACTAATTAACAATTATTTAAATGATTATACCAAATAAGATAAATGTGAAAACAACACAAAAAGAAAGAAAAGTCCAACAATGCAACTTTAGTTCAAAATTTTGTTTATTCTAAAAACAAAAAACATAAATGCCATCCAACGTGATCTAAATTTTCGGTACTGCTATAATTAAAAGACTCCCCATATACCAGGACGCTAAAGAGCAAAATTGACTTTGACCACCCAATTAACAAAAGTCACATATTTCTTATCATTAATGTCTTGATTCTATGACTCTATCGTTCCTTTTAATAAACATTAAGTCAACTTCAACACTAGACCGGCACTCGATTGGAGTGTGGAAGAGAAGAAAAAAGCATCATTATAACTTTTCAAAGTCAAGTTTTACACATTTCCATTCAACAAGTTTTATATATATTGGAGAAGAAATCTATTTGTAATTTTGGCTGTCCGCATATTTATAGTGATTATATGGTTTTCTAAAAATATATTAAATAAAAATGGATGAGTTATATAATTGAAAAACAAAGCTTTGAAAATAATTAATTATTTGAGGTAAGTATTAAAACCATTTTATCTTGAAATTGTTTGATTTTGTGAATTTTGATGTATTATAAATGATTAAAATTTAAAAATATTGCATTAAGATTAAGAAAATTAAAAAAAATTAGAATTGAATGTGGGAAATGTTTACCCAAACAATGGATAAGAGGACTAACACATCTCTATCATGGGTTTGACAAATGGCACACCTTCTTTAACGTTTCTAATTGGAAAATAAAAAGGCATACTATATATTTTGAAGAAATAATTAGTGGCATACCTTCTTTAATGTTTCATTATCGTGTTGACAAACTTTTATTCCTAAACTCCAGTCAAATTTGGAAAGAGAATCTTCATTATTTTTTCCACATTTTTTTTCACCTGAAATTTCTTCATATCAATTACCAAAACACATAAAACTAATTTCCATATTGAAAAAATCTATTCAATATTTTCCTTTCCTTTTTTTTTTTTCTCTCTCACACCAAACGGATTGTTAAAGAACATTCAAATAACATGAAGAATAGAGAATGTGAAGAAATGAGAGTTGAAACGATAATAATAATTATTATAAGAATTAATTTTATCAGTTCTCCTTATATTTTAATCTGAATCTTAAATTGCTTATGTATTTCAATTTGTTACATCCGTTCTCCTTTACTTTTAAAACGTTTTAAACTCGTCATTCCGTCAATTTTTCCGTTCAAAAATATCACATGATTGTCACATAGTCGCATATTGAAGGGCATTTTAGATAAATCACTTAAGGCACCACTTTGAATCTCATGTGTTCTTTATTTCCCCGTTAAATTTTTCTTACAAAAATTGCGATTTTAGAGTTTTTCTTTCCCAAAATTCTTTTTAAAAAATTCTTTTGAGAATTGTTGTCTTTTATTGTTGAGTGTACATGTTTTTGACAATGATAAAAAAAGTTGACAGATGCATTTGTAAGAATTTTCTCGGTTGCCAGTAAGGACACAAATATTGGCATTTCTAAAGTGGTCAATAGTCTAAGTTTAATTTTTAAAAAAAAAAAAAACTATCGATATCCATGAAATTTAAAGAAAAAATTTTGAAATTATAATTATTTGCTTTACTAATATTTCATTGATAGTCAATACATTTTTCTTATATTTATAATATTTACATGTATGAAGCTATTATCAATAAAGATATAAAATTGTAGAAAAAAAAAATTAAGGCAAGATAAACATATCGATGAGCGTACGAAAATTAAGAAAAATAGAAGTATACAATAAACAATGATCCAACAATTATTTTAGTTAGAAAATTAAAATAAGAAAACAAAACTATGTATAGTCTTTCATCAAGGATTACGTGCGCGACAGTGTAAGAGCAGCTTAGCTCTTTGAAATTATAGCTCCAATGTTTATAAAATAAACTCAGATAATCAGTTCAAAACTTGAATACACATAAGTCAAGCCAACAACCACAATGACAACAATCCCAAAACCTCCCTTTTCACTTCTCCTTTCGATCTTATTGCTTACTTTGTTTCCAAGAAAAGTCGCTTCTTCGCCAAGAGCTCAAGCAGAAGCTCTAGTCGCATGGAAGAACGGCTTGTCTTCTTTCCCATCTTCTCTGAATTCATGGTCTCTCTCCCAACGCCAACAATCTCTGCAACTGGACTTCCCTTGCCTGCGACGACTCCGCCACCGGAGAAGTCTCCCGGATAAACCTCTCTGGCTCGAACCTGACCGGAACGCTGGCGCAGTTCAACTTCAGTCCGTTTCTCAACGTCACCATATTCAACCTCAGCAACAACGCTCTCGGCGGACGAATTCCACCTGGCTATTGGTAATCTCTCGAAGCTCACTTTGTTAGACTTGAGCACGAATGAGCTTGAAGGAGAAATACCGGCGGAGATCGGTCGATTAACCGAGCTCGAGTATCTGAGTCTTCGCCACAACTCTCTTAACCATAGCATCCCTCATCAGTTGAGCAATCTGCAAAAAGTATGGTACTTGGATCTTGGATCAAACGACTTGGAAAATTCCGACTGGTCTAAGTTTTCAGGCATGTCTTCTCTGACCTATCTTGATATGTATATGAATTCCCTGAGTGATGAATTCCCAGGCTTCGTATCAAAGTGCCGGAACTTGACGTTCCTTGACCTGTCCCAAAACTCATTCACTGGCCCAATACCAGAAACGGTGTTTACCAATTTGGGGAATCTTGAATCCCTTGATCTTGCCATTAACAAATTCGAGGGTCCATTGTCATCAAACGTTTCGAAGCTCTCTAGGCTCAAGTACCTTGATCTTCACCAGAATTCCTTGAACTCTTCGATCCCTCCTGAGCTTGGACTTTGCAAGAACCTCACCTTCATAAACCTTGGCGAAAACCAGCTCATCGAAGAGCTTCCCTTGTCTCTATCTAATCTGAAAAACATTGCCGAGCTGGATTTACACAGTAATTGTCTTTCTGGTCCGCTTCCACCCGCTTTGATCTCCAATTGGACTGCACTAACTTCGCTACAACTCGACCAAAATAAGTTCAACGGGGAAATTCCACCGGAAATCGGGCTGTTGACAAATCTCAAATTGCTTTATCTATTCCAAAACAACTTCTCCGGCCCTATTCCCCGAGAAATCGGAAACTTGAAGGAACTAGAAACCTTGGTCCTCTTTACAAACCTAATATCCGGCCCCATTCCAATCACATTTTGGAGTCTCAGAAATCTTGTCGACCTTCAACTTTATAACAACAAATTAGTTGGCACAATTCCACCCGAGATTGGAAATCTAGTATCCCTGGAAAACTTTGACGTCAACATAAACCAACTGTCCGGAGAGTTGCCAGAAAACATTTCTAGCCTCGTTAACTTAGAGCGATTCTCTGTCTTTACCAACAACTTCACTGGCAGCATTCCAAGAGACTTTGGAAAGAATAGTCCTATGCTTAAACTCGTTGCCCTCTCAAACAATCGCTTCACCGGACAATTACCACCGAGCTTGTGCAGCGGGTTTGCCCTTGATTACATTGCTGTGAACAACAACAGCTTTACAGGGCCCCTGCCAGAGTGCTTGAGAAACTGCTCTAACTTAAAAACAATAGGGCTCCAAAGAAACCGATTCAGCGCAAACATTACAAGTGCTTTTGGCGTTCATCCGAGTCTCGAGAAATTATATCTTAATGACAACCAATTTGTTGGCCACTTGACAGCACAGTGGGGAGAATGCAAAAAACTGACTGATATGCAAATCCACAGAAACAAAATCTCAGGAAAAATCCCACCTGAGCTCGGAGGCTTGCGTGAGTTGAGAAAACTAAGGCTTGATTTCAACGACTTGACAGGGGAAATTCCGAAGGAGCTGGGAAAGTTAGGCCTTATATTTGAGCTCAACCTCAGCCACAATCATTTGGTAGAGAAAATACCAGCAAGTCTCTCGTACCTAACTGAGCTAGCATCTCTTGATTTGTCAGCGAACACTCTCACAGGCAACATCCCTAAATGGCTACAGAATTACAACAAACTCACGAGCTTGGACCTAAGCCATAACATGCTATCGGGCCAAATACCTGATGAGCTCGGAAACGTGGAATCTCTCAAGTACATGTTGGACCTCAGCAGTAATTCCTTCTCTGGTAAAATCCCCTCAAATCTCGGCAAGCTTTCATCTTTGGAGGCCTTCAACGTCTCGCACAACAACCTCTTCGGAGAAATCCCGCCCTCGTTTTCCTACATGGACAGCCTCAGTTCAGTCGATTTCTCCTACAACAATCTCAGTGGTCCTATCCCAACCGGGAAGGCGTTCGAGAATGCGTCCTCCGACGCCTTCGTAGGAAACCCAAATTTGTGCGGAAACATGGAAGGTCTTAAGCCATGTAGCTCTGCAACATCCAAAGGCAAATCAAGCAACGACACCACCAAGATCCTCATCGGAGTCCTTGTCCCCGTTTGTGCCATGATAATCTTGTTCAGCATTGTCATCATAGTTATCTCTATGCGCCGGAAGTCCAAAACCCTCGAGGAAGAGAACCGGCGCTCACAAAGATTCAACAGCCCCGCAGTGATTCTTTGGGGGAAAGACGTGAAATTCACGTTCCGAGATATCGTGAAAGCCACGGAGGACTTCGACGAGAAATTCTGCATTGGAAAAGGCGGCTTCGGGAGCGTGTACAAGGCGGTGCTCTCCTCCGGCATGGCTATGGCCGTGAAGCGCCTGAACATGGCGAGCTCCGACGACATTCCGAAGCTGAACAGGCTGAGCTTTGAGAACGAGATCAAGACTCTGACGGAAGTTCGGCACAGAAACATCATCAAGCTGTACGGCTTCTGCTCGAGAAGAAGCTGCATGTACTTGGTGTACGAGCACGTCCAAAGAGGAAGCTTGGCTAAGGTTCTGTACGGCCTCGAGAGCCACGAGCTTCAGTGGGAGATGAGGACGAAGATCGTACGGGGATTGGCTCACGCGCTTGCGTATCTCCACCGTGACTGTTCGCCGGCGATCGTCCACAGAGACGTGTCGCTGAACAACGTGCTGTTGGAGGATGACTTGGAGCCCAAGCTATCTGACTTTGGGACTGCCAGGCTCTTGAGCCCTGACTCGTCAGTCTGGACTAATGTCGCTGGGTCCTACGGTTACATGGCACCAGGTATACCTTAATACTCTTTTTTTTGTTGCTAAATTTAACACGTGTTGAATAAAAATGCCTTCAAGTCCAACTGAATTAGTCTTGGAATTGTTACGGTTAGAATCTGTGAATGGTTTTGACAGTTATGTGTTGCATAGAAATATGGGGGATTATAATTAGCCATGGCAATGAATACATTAATAAATTTTTAGAACCATATGGAATAATTGCTGGTTGTGTTGCAATTAGTTAATAAGTGTGGTGTATAGCATTACTTGTAGAGTTATGATCCGTGTAGTGTAATATATAATAGTGTTACTACAAGAGCCAAAAACGTTAACGTGAAATTACTTATAAGGTGGGGTGATTCAGTGTGTTTTGGTGTTAACAAAACAGAGTTGGCTCAGACAATGAAGGTGACGGACAAGTGTGATGTGTATAGCTTTGGGGTTGTGGCATTGGAAGTTATGATGGGAAGACATCCCGGAGAGATGCTCGAATCAATATACACCGCATCAAGAGAGCTCTCAAACGACAATGAAATGCTCCTAAAGGATGTGTTGGACCAGAGGCTGGAGGCTCCCGCCGGGGAATCGGCGGAGGCTGTGGTTTTCTTTGTGGCGGTGGCGCTGATGTGCGCGCAACCGAACCCGGAAAGGCGGCCAGAAATGCGGTTCGTGGCGCAAGAGCTGTCGGCTCGCGCGCCGCCCTGCGTTGTCAAGCCATTTGCCTCAGTAACCATCAACCAGTTGGCTGGCCAGGGTACTCCCAGAAGTAGGAGCTAAGTGGATTTTGCCATGCAAATTATATAGAAGGATCAGAGTCACGCCTCGTATAGAAATGTTTTATACAGGATCCTGTTACGGCATGTTGTATTATTAGAAGTTCATTGGGGTAAAAAGAGGAATCTACTTTGAAAGCTGTTTTGAAAGAAAAAAAAATGTTTGATGTAATATATAAAAAAAAAAAATAAATAAAAAAAGGGAAAATGATTATAAAAAAAATCCCTTTTGTTTTAAAGAATGCCAAAAAAAAAAAAAGTCAAAAATATACGCTGTGTTTTCAAATTTGTGTCAATGTATCATATTGAGTAAATTTTATTGAATTTTCACTAAAAATGTATTTTAATTACCATCATACCCATATAAATAAATTGACACTTCTCGGCTGGCGACTCACGCTTGAGTTGAATTGCTATTGGTTCTAAAAAAAATAAACACTCACGGTTGATTTACTGTTATTGATTAAATTAATATAATTTATGTGTTATTAAAACTATTATATGAAAAAAAAATCCATTAAAATAAATCATAAGGTCTAATACAATTTTTTTTTTTGAATATTATAACGTAACTTGTATTATATTAAGTGTACGTCTCATACTAGTTTGAACATGAGTACGATGAGATTATTATTATTTTTTTCCTCTTTCCACCTATTATATGCTTTCTACGTTATTTTGTTCCCTTTCTCCTGCAAATTCCCCTTCTCCTTTATTGCTACCCGTGAAGCTCTTCCAACTCGATCGATAGTTTTTTTTTTAATATTTAATATTTTGGTGTGAACTGAACAAGAAGAAGAAAACAATCTTGGAGGTCGCGGTAGAGCAGCTGGGCGGAGCCGAGCTTGCCGTAGGCGAAGAAGAGGTGCGAGTGGCAGAGGAAGTTGAGGACGAGCGCCATCACGGAGTGGGTGATATCCTCCATATTTACTTTTTACCATAACATTGTTCAGATTCTTTCTGTGCATCAAATAAAATTGCATTATAATGACAATGAAATTAAACGACATGAAAAGCAAACGACGTCATTGAGAGAAACGACATTTGAGAAAACGACATCGATCGAGATCTGAAAAACGTCGCTAATAAGTGAAACGACGCAAATGCAGGAAATGATGGCACCTATATGATCAAATTTATTGAAACGACGTTTCAAAGAGAGGGCAGCAAGTTATAAAATTACTTGTCAAAATAAAAAAACGACAAAAACGTGGAAACAACTTCAGTAAGTAACATAACGCCGTGTAGAAGCCAAGCAATAGTAGTCTAAACGACAAAAAGAATGATGAATAACATCAAGATACGAAAACGACATAGCATATACTGTGTATTAAAAAAAAAAAACGGACAACCACTGTGCAGTGTCACAATTACTTAGAAAAACGACACCACTAAGAGCTAGAGGCATCGGAAGTAGATGATTAACGCAATACTGAAAAACGACATGACAGAGAAATTGCATAGGAAAGAAATTGACATCACAAAGAAAAGCGCAACCATTGAGAAACGACATCTCTGAGAAAACGACACCAAAAGATTAAACGACATCGCCTAGGTCAACGACAGGAATTATTAAAAACACGATTAAAAAAATAAAAAATAAAAAATAAAACAGTTAATGTGTTTACAAATAGAAAAGCGACATCAAAAGAAATCAACGACGAAACTGTAAATCTATATCATAAAAGAAACGACATCATTGGGAGAAACGACAACAAATGAAAAACGACGCTTAATGCTATGTCACCAACAGAAACGACAACTACATAAATAGCTAAACAAAACTGGAAAAAGTCGTCACTTGTATGTATAAACTTTCTTAAGCTACAAAAATTATCAAATAACGTCAGTTCACTTTTGGCAATTTTTTTTGTACTGGTAAAGCTCCTCCATACATGAAGTCGTTATGTATCATTTTGTCTATCAAGAGTTGGGGAGATAGTGAGCTCACCAACTTGGTAATGAATATTTACCTACTAATTACAAGCAAAAAGTTAATTGTAGAAAATTTACATATATACTTGGGAACGGTGAATAGAGCAAAGAGAGCTTGGATCTTTGCTTCTCTGCTTCGTGTCATTAAGTATCAGAGAAAACCAACATGTTACAGTTTCCAGGGAAAAGAACAGTTTCGAAAACGACAACAAAAGTAAACAACACTCTATAAAGAAAACGACAGAAGTTATCATCACTTGTAGAAACGACATCACTAAGAGAGGAGGGTCAGATGTAGATGATTAACAATACAGGAAAATGCTATGATAGAGAAACTGCATTGAAAGGAAAATGGCATCACGAAGAAAAGCGATAGCCATTGGGAAACGACATGTTTTAAAAAACGACACCACACCAAAACATTAAAACGACATAGCTTTGGGATGCGACAGCTATTATGAAAACAACATTTAGATTATGAGTTCATGAGTAGGAAAGCAAAATCAAAAGAATTCGACGTTGGAAATGTAAAACGATATTACTAGGAAAAACGACATCACTGAATAAACGACAAGAAGTCAAAAACGACATAAAAGCAAGGTCACCTATATAAACGACAACTAAAAAAAGTAGGCAGACATGAAAATTAGGGAAACGACGTGACAGTAGCAATACCAAAGTTTTCCTTACAATTACATTTGAATTTGATAGATTCTTTTTTTTTTTTTGCCACGTGGCAATGCGCCGTTGGCCTGTGTGCGATTCCATCCACGTATTCTAATCACAATACACCTGATCAGGACAACACGTTGGTGGGACCCACAACCGTACGGAGAAACTAGCGAGTGTCGCACTCACGGTCCCAATCCCACGTCCACCAAAAGCCATTAACGTCGTCGTATCGCTGAGACACGTATTTCGGCACGCAAATGACGTGGCCCAACTGAACCGGACCGGATGACCAAAAACCCGCCGGTTCAAGAGTCTCCGGTCTACTCTTTAGACCGCCGGCTTTTTCCAATCTTTTCCCGCAAAATGCGACCCCTAAACAACACTGTAATCAAAGTTCCAACGTAAACCACAACAGTCTCACAGAGAAACATTTTCTTGGACGAAAATTTTCCACAGGATTTTCTCGCGAAACTTTCGAAATTTTCTTGCAGAGAAACGAGAAAGAGAAGATGGGGCCGAAAACAGCGGCAACGGCTGAGGAAGAAGCGACGATAGCGAACCTGTGTTGGCAATCCTTCGGGAGCGAATCGCTGTTCGCTCTCTACTCGCCGCTCTGCGTGAGCCTTGCCGCCGGGACTTTGGATTCTCGAAGCTTTTCCACTTTCCTTGCCAATGGCATCGATATTCTGAAATCCTTCGTTCAAGCGTATCGACATGTCTTCGATCTTGAGTTTCTTTTTTTTTTTTCCCTGTCAAATTAGTACATTCATTGAAGCGAGTTCTTGTTTTTCTTTTTCAGATATGAATTGGCGAGGATTGTGCCGACGATAACGAAGAGAAGAAAGCCATAAGGCAATTGAGGGAATGTGTAGTTCAGAAGCTTGAGAACCGCAATAAACTCGTCCACGTATGTTCAGTTCACCTTTGCTCATTCTTTCGGTTTCATTTTCTTTTTAACAGTTCGAGTGCTGTTATTGCTGTTTATATTTTAGTTGTTTGGCTTCCAAGAAAACTGAATTAAAACAGAGGAAATTAGTTCTGACTTGTCCGTAAGTGAGATTGTTTCCTTCTTTTTAATGTTACTGATTCTTGGTTAAGAGTTCTGTTAGAAATCAACACGATTGTAAGCGGATCGAAGTAGTTTCTTTTTCTTTTTTCTTTTTTTCCAACTTTATGGCATTTCACTTTCTGGTAAATTCACTGAGAAAGGGGCAAGAAAAGGAAAGAAAGTGAAAGGTTGACTTTCACTTCTATGTTTGGAACTTCTTCATTTTGCTTTCAACTTCTAAGATGACGATTTTTACTTGATGCCGTGAATTATGCAGAGTTGGGGCTTCCAGCTCCCAGAAACGAGCAGCTCCGATGCTCCACCGTTGCAGTACATTAGCTTTTTGCTCGAAACGGCATCGGGAAAAGTGGAAGGAGAACAGGGTCCCTGCAATATTGATACTCCTTTTGAGAGGACGAAAGTCGCTGCTTACACGCTTGGTGTCATTGCAGCTTGTATGAGGCTGTATGCTTGTCTGTCCTATGGGATAAAGACCTTTCTAGACCCTTCCGAAATCGCTCACATTTCCAAAGAATGGATTCGCTATTATACTTCTCAAGACTTCAAGGTCTTTCCCATTAAAAATTATCCTTACGCTATGTCTGGTTGACGAAAACGCTTCTCATTTCTAGTTGCTCTTTTGAATCAGGCGGAGATTCGGAATACTGAAGATGTGATGGAAAAATTGAGCGCTTCTCTTACTGGTGCGGAGCTTGTATTACAAGAAAAGCTCTACAAGCAAGCCTTGACGCTTCAACTGGAATTTTTCGCCACGCAACAGATTTCTCCGAAGAGCTTGGCGCCTTTGTCTCAGGCGCAGGAATTTGGCAATCGAAAACTCACCATTTTTTGTGACTTCGACTTGACATGCGCTTCAGTTGATTCGGGCGCCACACTGGCGGAGTTGGCAATTGTAACAAATCAGGCACACTTCAACCTCAGGACATACGAACATGTACAACAAGTATCGGGGAACTTGATGGGGAGATGGAATGCTATATCTGATAAATACAGTCAGGGGTTTGTACTATGCATACAAACTATTACCTCTGGAGTGCCAGGTCTGTTGACTAATTAGTAGTATTTTGCTTGTCCTATTTCTGCTAATATCACTTTAATATAAATTGTTTTTTTTTTTTCCTGGAACATCAATGCACATCATGACCTTTAAGTCCAATCTTCTATAGGTGAAGAATTTGATTACAAAGGCTTGAGTACAGCCCTTGAGAAAGTTTCGATGTTTGAGAAAAGCGCAAATGCTATGATCGTAGAGTCTGGACTGCTGAGGGGTATAAGTCAAGAGAGCATTAACCATGCTGGAAAGAATCTTGTTCTTCAGGATGGTTGTAGAAGATTCTTTCAAAAGATTGTGAAAAAAAAGATTCCGAACATTGATGTTCACATAATTTCTTACTGTTGGTGTAGCGATCTCATTAGAGCGGCTTTTTCTTCAAGTAAGGAAGAGAATCATAGAATTGCGGATTGGAAAACCTGAACATCCATTATTTTAGGTGCCTTTCTTGATTACTAATCCTAACTTGTGTTCTATTTACTTCCGGACAGATATAAATGCCTCTAACATTCATTCAAACGAGTTAGTTTACGAGGAGTCTAGGACGACTGGCGGAATGATTAGAAAGATCGAATCACCAGAGGAGAAGCTCCGAGCTTTCTTTGAAGTCGTGAGGAGTTGCAGCACTGAGGCCGAGCACTTGACTGTCTATATCGGAGGAGATGTGGGGGACCTACTTTGCTTGCTTGAAGCAGATATAGGCCTCGTGACCGGTTCAAGTCGAAGCCTACGGCGTCTGGGGCGTCATTTTGGAGTCAAATTTGTCCCACTGTTCGGTGGCTTGCTACAGAAGCAGAAAGAAGCCGCTGCTGACAGCACAGAGGGTTGGAAACCGCGCTCTGGTATTCTATACACCGCCTCGAGCTGGGCTGAAATTGAAGCATTTGTTTTGGGGTATTGAGAATCTTTTCGCGCTGTTAGCCTTTCTTACCATTAGACAATTTCAGATGGGAGATGAAATCTGTATAGAGTAGAGACTAATGGTGGTTGATTCTGATTGGAAGCCACAACATAGGTTAGCCCTTATTCTTTTATTCTTTTTCCTCTTCAGGGACAACCAACAAAAAATGTATAGTTTCTTCGTTTGTATACCAGCTTTCGGGGCACAAATCGACCCGTACTCTTATTCTTTATCTTCTTCGTGAAGTGAAAGACACAGTTCTTTGTACACAAAAATCGAGTTCCTATTGTTTTTGTGAAAAGGAAATGTTTCATAATGTTCAACTTAACTTTGCTTAGATTAGTACATTGCATGTCAAAGCTCTGAACTTTGTAAACAATGCTGAACATATCAGGCAACTTTCAAGCAGGGTATGGATAAAATCTGTGTAATTCGATGTCGTTTCTATGTTGTTGATGTTTCGTTGGTTGTCATTTCTAAGTTTGTGGGGCTACTTGTTTCTCTATATTTCATATTGATGATGTAGTGTGTGATACTAAAATTGTCGTTTGCTCTTGATTTGTCGAATGTCGAAATTTGTTCATTTGAGCGAAGAAATGTCATTTCTGAACATCATTTTTAAACAATATAGAGATAGGCTGTTATTATTATTGCATCTGTTCTTGTGTATGACAAGGTTCGCTCCCTTGATTGTTTGAAAGATGTCGTTTTTTCGGTTGGTTGTATTATTATTATTATTATTATTATTTGTTTATGCAGCTACCTCCATCTCTTCTTGATTATGCTGCGTGATGAGATCTACAGGTTTATTGTCGTTTATTTAGTTTGATGTCGTTTTTTCAGACACATGTAAGCAGATGTGTTGTAGTCTTTAGACTATTGTCTTCTTTAGTTATTTGTTGTTTTATCCCAGCAACACGATGTCTGTTTTTGTTGCTTGACTGTTTATTTGAGTTCTTTGTTAAACTTTTTTTCCTTGGCTATCCAGTTTTTTTTTTTTTTTTAATTCGGGTGTCGTTTTTTACCTCCATTTCTTCTCTGGTCATCTTTGTATTCATAAAATCAAAGTCCACTAAATGGTCACTTTGACAATCATTTCTTATTCTTTGGCAATGGTAATTGTGATTCTCAAGACTTTATTATGACCAATTTACACCAAACATCTGAAATTCTTTTATTGCAATTACATTTTAATGAGTTTTGACTCAAAATAGCAAAGTTAAATGCTTAGAACTATTTAAATCATTTAAATGATTATACAAACATGTTCAAATTATAGAAGTAGGTTAAAAATTGAAAATATTAACAATCATTTATATGGTTGTAGAAACGAGCTTTAAGTTGTAGAAGTATGTTTCAACACAAATAGGCAATATTTTAACTAATGTTTCCAAATCAACACAGAAGGAAAAAAAAAAAAAAAGATAATCCTCTCATAAATGGGTTTAGTAGATCTGAATAAGCATATCACACAGAAACTTCCAAGCGGATTAACATGTGGGCCCCTAATAATTGTGGGTTCCACAGGCCACGCATGTGCCAATACACGTGCGAACGCCAAGACTATGATCCTCATTTCATTTATGCAATCATGACAGAGGTGGTGATGGGTGTGCCTTTGCATAATTCCATGTGAAGGGCACGTAAGCTTTTATCCGCTTAATCCCCATTGATTCCAAATGGGATTTGTATTACATATACACAAATCCGTTACATATATTAAGATAGTAAAAATAATATCAAAATGTTCTCTCTCCAATTATAAGGAAGGAGGGACTTCCCTAGGAAGCTGCTTTTTCACATGGCTTCCATATGTGTGAATTGCACTATTAGTACTATTGCTAACTCTAAAGTGCACTATTTTCACTATTTTTATAAACCCTCACTCCACATGTGTGCATGTGAAATTTGGCAGTTTAACGATGGCCATTGAATGAGAAAAGTGAAGAAAGAAAAAAAAAATTGGACAATATATATATATATATATATATATATATTATATAATAAAATAAACACTCTCTTAGAGAAATGGCGGTTGGTGGGACTCAAACCATGATTGGCACTTTCTCCCATTTTCTTTTGTTTGCTCAAATTCTTCATTCTATATTAGTCTTGATTTTGCAAAACCCATGTTTTTTTTTTTTTATTGGCCGCTTCTCTCATTGAAAGGACAAATTCTTACATGTATGCTCAACTACAGAATGAGCCCTCATATGCAATAATGTCTCTCTACAATCAACAATAAATAATCAAAAGATTTTATTCACGCACTTAAAGAGAATATGTATTTGTCTATGTAGCAATATTAACTGTATTGCCCATATCAGTTTTTTTTTTTTTTTCCTTTTCGTAGCTCAAACTTTTTTTTTTTTTTAGGACAGAGCAATTGTAACTTTGATTTAGTGCTTGGGTTCACCTCATAACATGGAAAGATTCTTTCTTCTCAATCATAAGTAGTGACCAAACAGTGTTTGCTATTAGCCCCCAAAAAAATAGTGTGTATTATTGTTGCCTAGCCTAATTAGCTATAACAGGAAAATGGGTATGATCTGGTGGTGGCTTTAAAATAATCAGTGGACATTGTGGATTTACTTTCCACTATATATCACATTTGATGTTGAACTAATACATATAATATAAATATTTGTGATGGGTCCACTTTAGGCATAATTTATGAATCTTTGTCATACTTAGAAGTTACCCTTTACCAACGAGGAAAGTCTTATTGGGATTAAAACCTGAAATCATTCCACACGCTTGCCGGGAAGCTTTAAAAGAATATTTCAACAAAAAGATCTACTGTTATGTAATGTTCTAATTATTGGTATCTTTAGGTTCATTGGTTGAGTGATAAGAACGTTAAGACTTTTTTGTTTCATAAATTTTGATGAAAAGACTCTTTATGATATGTCCTAAACTCCTAATTGCACTTCGTATATCTATGTAGACATAACAGCATATATAGTCGCTGCTTTTAAGACTATGATCTAGGAAAGTATCATCTTGAGGATTATAACTTTTTTTTTTTTTTTGTCAATGATCTAGACAATAAACACAACATGGAAACAAGTCCGAAATCAGTACCACTTATTATTATTATTATTATTATTTTCATTTGTGGGCTTTGCCAAGTGGAATATAGGGTAGTGGTAGTTACCATAAAACAAATATTAGTAACTGTAATAATAGCAGATCATATTTGCGGTTATAATTATTTTAATCTTATAGCTAGCTAAAACTCATTGAAAAATGATTGTAACAATACAAGACAAACTCTCTGCACCGCAGAAACGCATTATAATTGAAGCACTCAAGTTGACCATGATACATATAACATGAGAAGAAGAAGAAGTAGAAAAAAAAAATTAATTAACTAATGAATTAATTAAAATAACACAGTGAATGAGTGATAGTTGTAATAACACATTCTTTCCCATGTTTAATGTCGGAGAAACTTGCAATAAGTCCAAAAGCTTCCCCGTCATTACTCTCAGATTAACAGCTGTTTCATCACCCCAAGACCTCACGAACCACAGAAATATATTATTATTACAACTAATGCCACCATTACTTTAATCAAATCCACTTAATCTTTTATAACCCCCACTCACTCACATAGCATAACAAACCTGATCTCCTTTTTTCTCTCCCCTAATGCAATGCCATGTAATGTAAAGAAGTGTAATAATTTTCTGAGAGTCAAAACCAAAACCAAAACCAAACCCAAAACAACAAAATGCAAGTAAAAACGTACCAGTTGTTGTTGCTTTTGTTTAGCTTCTACTATTGTATTGCTTTCTCTGAGGAAGCTAACAATGAAGTGTCTGCTTTGCTTTCACTAAAAGCAGGTCTCGTTGACCCATTGGAGAAACTCAGGGACTGGAAAATGCCAGACAATGTGGAGGGAAATTACCATCCAGTCCATTGCAACTGGACTGGGATTTGGTGCAACAGTGAGGGACATGTTGAGGGGATTGATCTGTCCCACAAGAATCTGAGTGGCAAAGTCTCTGATGGAATTCAAGAGCTCAAGAGCTTGACTTCTCTCAACTTGTGTTGCAATGTCTTCTCATCCGCACTGCCGAGCTCCGTTGCCAACCTCACCGCGCTCCGCAGCCTTGACGTCAGCCAGAACTTCTTCCTCGGGAGCTTCCCCGCGGGCCTCGGGAGAGCCGCGGGGCTCGCGAGCCTCAACGCTTCGAGCAACGACTTCACCGGACTCCTCCCTGAGGACCTCGCCAATGCCACGTCCCTGGAGAGCCTCGATCTCCGGGGGAGCTTCTTCCAGGGGACCATTCCCAAGTCCTTCAGGAAGTTGCAGAAGCTCAAGTTTCTTGGCCTGTCCGGGAACAACCTCACGGGCCTCATTCCAGCCGAGCTCGGGGAGCTCTCCTCGCTCGAGACTGCGATCCTCGGGTACAACGACTTCGAGGGAGGAATTCCAGCGGAGTTCGGAAATCTGGCTAATCTCAAGTACCTTGATCTGTCAGTTGGCAATCTTGGCAATCACATTCCAGCTGAGCTTGGAAGGCTCAAGAAACTTGAGACAGTTTTCTTGTACAAGAACAATTTGGAAGGCAAAATTCCGCCCGAGATCAGCAACATTACTTCGCTTAAGCTCCTCGATCTCTCCGACAACATGTTAGCGGGAGAAATCCCTGGTGAGATATCAGAGCTGAAGAATCTCCAGCTCCTGAATCTGATGTGTAATCACTTGTCCGGTTCAGTCCCGAGATCGCTCGGAAACTTGCCGAATTTAGAAGTCCTCGAGCTCTGGAACAACTCGTTCTCAGGTCCTTTGCCGAGCAATCTTGGCAAGAACTCGCCGCTGCAGTGGCTTGACGTGTCTTCAAACTCGTTCTCTGGATTTATTCCGTCAACCTTGTGCAGCAGAGGCAATCTCACCAAGCTCATCCTCTTCAACAACGACTTCACGGGGCCGATCCCAGCCAGCTTGTCTGCGTGTTCTTCGCTTGTCCGCGTTCGAATGCAGAACAATCTCTTCACCGGAACGATCCCTGTCGGGTTCGGCAGGCTTGGGGAGCTGCAGAGGCTAGAATTGGCCAACAACAGCCTCACAGGTCAAATCCCAGATGACATATCTTTATCTATAACGCTCTCTTTCATTGATCTCTCTTCGAATCGCCTTCACTCTTCTCTTCCCTCGACAATTCTCTCAATTCCCAGCCTGCAAACCTTCATTGTCTCGAACAACAACTTGGAAGGAACAATCCCGGGCCAGTTCCAGGACTGCCCGTCGCTCTCGGTCCTCGTCCTCTCGTCAAATCGGTTCTCTGGAAGCATACCAGCCAGTGTCGCCTCGTGCGAAAGGATGGTGACCCTGAACCTCAGGAGCAACAGGCTAACGGGGGAAATCCCAAAAGCGATCGCGACAATGCCGTCGTTGGCCATTCTAGACCTCTCCAACAACTCGCTCTCTGGTGGAATTCCTCAGAACTTTGGGCTCTCACCGGCGTTGGAGACCCTCAACGTCTCCTACAACAGGCTCGAAGGCCCTGTCCCGGAGAACGGCGTGTTGCGGACGATTAACCCAAGTGATCTCGTGGGAAATGCCGGACTCTGCGGCGGTGTACTAATTCCATGCTCACGGAGCCTAGAGTTGGTTTCAAGAAGCAAGAGCCTTCACGCAAAGCACATTGTTGCCAGTTTTGTCATCGGAATATCAACAGTTTTAGCCCTTGGAATCGCACTTTTTGGCGTTAGATCTCTGTACAAGAGGTGGTACTCGAACGGGGCATTCTTCGGAGAACGGTTTCAGATGGGCAATGGCGGAGAATGGCCTTGGAGATTGATGGCATTCCAGAGACTTGGCTTCACCAGCTCCGACATTCTCGCTTGCGTCAAGGAATCAAATGTCATCGGAGTCGGCGCTACCGGAACAGTTTACAAGGCTGAGATTCCGCGCTCAAGCACGGTTGTTGCCGTAAAGAAGCTTTGGAGATCTGAGATCGACATCGAGACTGGAAACAGCAATGATCTAGTCGGGGAAGTGAATCTCTTGGGGAGGCTAAGGCATAGGAACATTGTGAGGCTATTTGGGTTTCTACACAATGACTCAGATGTCATGATCTTGTATGAGTTCATGCCTAATGGCAATCTCGGCGACGCTTTGCACGGAAAATTGCAGGCCTCGAGGTTGCTTGTGGATTGGGTTTCGCGATACAACATAGCCGTTGGGGTTGCCCAAGGGCTGGCCTATCTCCACCATGACTGTCACCCGCCTGTGATCCACCGAGATGTCAAGTCCAATAACATTCTGCTCGACGCCAGCCTCGAGGCCAGGATCGCCGATTTCGGGCTGGCCCGGATGATGGTCCGCAAGAACGAGACCGTTTCGATGGTGGCCGGATCCTATGGCTACATGGCCCCCGGTGAGTTATCTCATGTGTGCATGCTTTAGTTCTGTGACATTTTCTTCGATGTTTCTACTAATTATCTGACTCTTTTTCTTTCTTTTTTCTCAGAGCTAGGATACACATTGAAGATTGATGAAAAGGTTGACATATACAGCTACGGAGTGGTTCTGTTGGAGTTGCTCACCGGAAAACGGCCACTAGATTCGGAGTTCGGAGAATCGGTAGACCTCGTCGAGTGGATTCGAAGGAAGATTAGGGACAACAATTCTTTAGAAGAAGCATTAGACTCCAGTGTAGGAAACTGCAAGCATGTTCAGGAAGAGATGCTGTTAGTCCTTAGGATCGCCCTTCTTTGCACTGCCAAGCTTCCAAAGGACAGACCCTCTATGAGGGATGTCATAACAATGCTTGGAGAGGCAAAGCCTAGACGAAAAAGCAGTAGCAACAGTGTCGATGGATATCAAGGAAATAAAGACAAGCCCATCTTCAACACATCGCCTGTTAATGGCCTTCTTTGAGAAATAAACCTAATTGAGCTTCATCTCTATGGCCTTCTTCTGGTTTGATTCTTATTTTGTATGTAGAATTGTTCAATGTTCAGAGGCTTGCAATCACAGCTTAGGCCATTTTGGTTCGCTAGAAGATTTATGGAGTACATTAAATTGGTTAATTATGCAGATAGAGATTTCATTTTGTGTGTGAGTTTCTAGTGCTGACAAATTGTTGAACTTGGTACTCTCTGTACAAGAATACAAGAAAATTTTATTGTAAGTAAACGATATATAGCCTCAGGGTCTATGAAATTCCTCTTGGTGTTGTAGCCTAAATCTCTGACATTTCAACTTCTCTTAATCTGACGTATTTACCCAGAAATCACTAGATTTACCACGCAACGGTCTCCTTGGTACATGATACAACAAATATTTACTTATCAAATAAACATTTTAAAAGTTCAAAATTAACCTTTTTTCAGTTCCTGTTGGTGGGCCAAAAAAAAAAAAAAGGAAAATATGATGATTAGATAAGCATGCCAATCATCCTTCAAAGGCAAAATATATAATATAGAGTAACACTCTTGCTATCCATTTTTTTTTTCCCTATTTGGAGGGTGGGGAGAGCCCATCTGGTGTGCAGAGAATACAAAATCAAATGTGCGTCCCCATATTTACAACATAAACAAACGACATTCATCAAAATATGCAATTGTTTCGGTATTACATAGGAAAACTTAGACCGCCAGCTCCGAAGGAGCGAGGACGCGACGCCCCAGAAAAACAGTAGCATGAATTAAATGTGATGTAATAGGATAACACGAACCAAACCACAACCGAAGAGCCGCAAGACCAATCATCGCTTCTCCAAATTCTTCTCTTCTAAGGTATCTTCTCCATAAACGCCTTTATGCAACTTTTGAGCACAGATTGTCCCGTCTTGAGGTGCGCATTAAGGATCTAGATTGGTTGGCATCTTTGCCTTCCATTTCTTTCTTGTAGCCTTGGAGCTGCAATACAGTTTGATTAGGATTAATATTGAAGGAAATTAAAGAGATTGAGTATACATGAATTATGGAGAGTTGCTTTCTCATCTACATACAAAGTCCATTAGCCTCGGAAGTCCTCATAATTCTAAGCCTCTTCACAGAGCTAAGAAACATCCTGAATGCAAAATTTGGTAGTGGAATAATTGTTAGTAATTTCGAAAGCGAATAATTAATGACTAACAATGAAGTTGAAAAAAATGAAGATAAATCATGCTAATTAGTGAACTAACTAAGCGTACCCCCAAGGAACATCACCAACAAGCATCCAATCCCCTTCTCGGTCTTCATAAGTGAGCACATGCTCTGATGACCCATCTAGGAGCCTTGAAGGTCCATCCTTCCCGCTTGATCCTAAACATCAAACACCATCATATGATTGTCAATGGATGGAGAGTGATCTATATGGTAAAAGAAATACTAATACTAAACAAATTCTGCCGTGTTGCTGAAACAAAATTTGTAATAACCAACTGTTGCTAATGAAACTTCAAGCACCCAACATAGCTAGTCAGCAGAAACAAGTCAAGTGTGGAAATGGATAAAAGTCCCGCAGAAAGACTCAAAAAGATATGTGAGCGGAAAAAATCTAAAGTTCAACAGTAAGTGTTCAAAATGGTGCATTAGAAACATTTTATACAAACCATGAAGCAAACTAAAGGCAGGAAATATAGAGTAGAGTATTCAGTAATGCATATTCATTCAGTTATATAATTATAAAATACCTAGGAAAAACCATCCTAGCTTTATTATTAGCACTGGCTAGACACATCACACTGTAACCATTTTCATTATCTACTTGGAACTAGAGTGTATAGTTGGCTCAAGTAATTGAATCTCAAGGTTAAACTCCAAACAAAGTACACTCACGCAGTTTGACAAGCATAGTAGGTTCATTGAACATGTCCTCCAATGTGCGTGCTAAGGCTTCATAGCCGTTGTGAGCACTCAGATCAATCTTCCGCCCGATTGGAATCCCATCCATATTCACCTTCACAAACAGAGAATTCCTAACATGCCCTTTCACCTTAGAATTCCCATTCTTCTTCTCATCTCCATTCTCAACCTTACCTATTGCATTACTCATGCATCTGTTTTCTTCATCCATCGAGTCGAACACGTCGGTGGCCGGCGATTTGGCTTGGTTGACCAAGCTGTTCATTCTATAAGCTCGGATAGGAGGCCATCCCACGACCTGGCTGCTTACAAAATTCACATACAAAAAATTCAGATGAATAATTGACTCTAGCTTTCTCTTTCTTCTTTTCTTTTTTTTTTCGGATAAGATCATTAAGAATACTAGTGAAAACACGGATCGCTTTTCTTTTGTATATCGTTAGCCTCTTATCTTTTTCAATAAACAATCACAAGTTCCATAGCTAAACTGAGGACAGGCCGAAATCAAAGTAACAAAACACAATCAAATATTATCAATAGATAAATCGGTCTATCAAATCCATTAAATAAGCAAAGTGAATTAGTTAGAAGGAAAAAAATGAGCTTAATTTCCATAATTAAACCACTACTCTCCTATCTTGCTCCAACAACACATGATCTAGATCTTAAATAAGTTCCAGAATCAATTTAAAGGACTAAAACACAACCGAATTATATCATCTGATAATCAATCCATCATATTCATTACATAGCAAAGTGAATCCCAGTATAATTATAAATTTTTAACCTCATTTCTAAAATGAAGCACTAATATTCCATCTTTCTCCAACGATTTCTGATCTTAAAGCTCCAGGGTCAAAAATCAAAGTAACAAAACACAATGAGTTATATCATTAGATCATCAGTTCATCAAATCCATAAGCTAGAAAAATAGCTTAATTTCCAAAATCAAACCACTAATCTCCAATCATTCTCCAACAACTTATAATCTCAACAAGCTCCAGAATCAAATCAAACGCCAATAAACAAACCAACATCACACGACCACATACACATACAACCTCAGAAACCCTAAAAACAACCAGAATTGGAATCGATCAAACTCACCTGGACCCATTACCGGCTGCCACAGACTCGGCGCTCCGCTTGGTGCCAGCCGTGACGCTGGCTCGGCTCAACGACGACGACGACGAAGACGAAGCCGTAGCCGAGGACGACGCCGACAGCGAAGACGAAGCCGAAGACGAGACTCCGGACGGGAAATCCTTGGCCGTCAAGATCCTAGCGCAGCGAGACCTCGCCAGGCCCTGCCGCTCCCTCGCCGCCGCAGCAGCGCCGCCGCCGCCGCCGAGGCTGAGGCCGAGGCCGAGCTCGAGCTCGGACTCGTCCGGGCTCGACGAGTCCTCCGAGGAAAAGACCAGATTGTCCTCCTTCGACACCGTCGACATCGACCCGCTCGCCGAAACCTGCATTGCTTTATCGTAATTTCGCCCACCGATCAACACGTTTCGTTTTTAGCCTCACAGAAAATTCAATATGTCTGTATATTATCAGTCAGGGTTTAAGGGAGAGAGAGCGAGAGAGAGAGAGAGAGAGAGAGAGAGAGGGTTTGTTTGTTTGGGGTTTTTTTTTTTTTTTTGAACGGGAATGGAAGGGTTAAGAGGAAGGAAAGGAAAGGTAAAGGGCAGAGAGAGAGAGAGAGAGAGAGAGAGAGAGAGGTTTGGTGAGGAAATGGGAGGAGAGGGGATTTGGGGGGAAGTAGGGCCCAAGGGGGGTTAGTGGGACCCACCTGTCTGCCGGTATGCGCCTCCATCAATATCCTCTGCTTTGCTTCTTGTTTTGCCTACTCTACTCCTTCCTCTTTCTATTTCTCGTATTTTGAGTTTCTCGGCGAGAAAATGAGGAGATTTTAGTTGTGTTGATTGTTATTTAAGAAACTTAAATTGGATATGCGTGTGTGAATTGATGCCCTGTTTATCTTATCCAGGATTGAAGAGCTTCCCCAAGAAGTATGGGACTTTGTAATCCCCTAATATATACGTCAAATAAATAATACAGTTGTGTTGTAAGGGCATCGTGAAATCCAATGCAAAATTTCTTACCATATTAATTAATTATTCTATTTAGAATTTGACTGTACTTGTGACTTGTAACTTGTGAGTTGTTACGCCATGACATGCCATAGAAAATTAAATTAAGAACTGCCGTACGAAATAATATATTAATAGTTTAACAATGCAAAGGTGATTCCTCCTCATTTTCTTCATGAAGAATGCTACGGTGTTAGCCGCGTCTGACCAATCCAAATCGTCTATCGTCGTAAGTCCCACTATGGGCTCACATTGATGAACGGCTTAAATTGATCAGATACGCGTGGCGCGTCTGACGATTACATTGCTTTTTCCTTCTTTCTTTCTTTATAGATTAGGCAATTAATTTACAATATTTGGCATTCATGACTTTATTTTACATCCTAGTAATCCAGCGGTTAAAATAATATTTTTGAAATGTATATGTGTATATATACACACATAGCAACCTCTAAAGAGAATCACTAACAGTGTAAAACTTATATTTAAAAACTAAAAACTACATTTGACATTTAAATTTTACGAAGTTTATCCGTCACAATATCAACAAATTTATCAAATTTAGCATGGAATATTACTATTGACATATTTTAGCTTTTTTCACTAATTTTAAAATTATTCACCTTCATTTAATTATTATTTATATATTTTTAATTCTATTTTATTGTCATTTCACTAATTTAAATATAATTAGTGACTAAAAAATAACATCTGTTATAATATTTATTTATTAAAATAAATTGTATCAAATACAATATCTCAAGTTTTAGCTTTTTCAACATATATTTTGAACATCTAGCTTACAAATAAATAAATTAACTAATTAGTTATCCAACTCGCTAACTAAAGAATTGAACTATCTAAAATTCTCCTTAGGTTTGTTTTGTTAACTAAATCAGACTTTGGCCATTTATTAAAGGGAATTTTAAGAAAATAAACACTGTTT
This sequence comes from Boehmeria nivea var. tenacissima, assembly GCA_018132145.1. Taxonomy (NCBI): domain Eukaryota; kingdom Viridiplantae; phylum Streptophyta; class Magnoliopsida; order Rosales; family Urticaceae; genus Boehmeria; species Boehmeria nivea. Next base: position 12,037,715 of record CM030878.1, on the reverse strand, counting down.
ACAAAATGATTTTAAAAAATAGCCACAGTTTTAAAAAATTTAAAAACTATCCAAAAATTCGTTACATGTTGTAACAAGTATTATTATAATCTATAACAATATTTGTTACAGATTGTAACAAAATTTGGGCGAATAAGGGTATTTTAGACAGTCCACATAGGCTTGGGGCTAATAACTTAATTTTTGGATAGTTAGGTCATTTTCTTAAAAGTTGTTATTTTAACAGGTCATTTTACTAATAGGCCCTATAAAAAATTAAAGGGTACAATTGACCAAATAAAAGACACGTGTAAGATTTTGTGTTGAATGTAATTATCTAAATTTTTGTTCGAGCCAGTTAAGCAATTAGTCATTTTAAAGGTAAAGTTTGAATGATTTAGCCATAGTTTCATAAAATTAGGGATTTAGCCATAACATATAACATTTTTTGTAACATGTAACATATATACGCGTAAAAAATATAACATTAAATGTAACGTTACATTTAATGTTACATTTTTTACATGTATATATTTTGCATGTTACAAAAATATTACATGTTATGGCTAAATCCCTAATTTTATAAAATTATAGCTAAAACCTAAAAAATTATCCAAAAATTTAGTTAACTGCCTAAAAAACTATTTTTGTTCTTTATATGAAATATTCTACTCACACAGTCACATGTGTGTGTGTATACATATATATATATATATATATGTAATTTACCCTTTTGTAATTCCCCCTTTTGTTGTTGTAAATGATGGGTTGAAAGAGGTTTATGAGGGGGGGATGGGCAGGAACTGTATGGTATGCCTGAGCCCATTGAAAGCCCAAGTGTATCGTAGTCAAAGAAAGTCTCCGCTCGGCGCGAAATAGAGGAGAATGATCTCATCTCATCTCATCTCATCTCATCTCATTCTCATTCTCATGTGAAGTTTCAAGTAGGAGAGGTGGGACCCATAAATGAATGAATGGGGTTCCAAACGACAAGCCGACAAAAGTGGGACCAGACAGACATCACAGGGCTCGACGTTGGAGTTAGGACCCCCTCCCCCCGTGTGGGTCCCCCCCTCTCCCTCCACTGTCGTAACCTGTGACTCTCTCTCTCTCTCTCTCTCTCTCTCTCGGACCACAACATCAGAAGTAATGGGGACACCTCACCCACAAGTCCACAACAACATCTCACCTTAATCAAACGTAACGATTACATTTCCAAAAACAAAATTATCATTCAAATGAAGAAGACAGGGAAAAATTACAGGAAAAATACCCCAAAAAAATACATCGTATTTAATAGTATACAGTATAATTAATTGCGAGGGAATTCAATTTATTACTATGTAAAAGCATTCTAATTTCTATTTATTTTAAATTCAAATGCCGTCGTTTTAATACAAGCGTAACTAAAAATAATATGATTAATTTATTTGTAATCCGTTTAGAAAAATACAATAAGCTTTTTCTTTTTTTTTTTTAAATACATTCTTCTTGTCCTAATCATACATGATTTTTTAAGATCTTTTTCTCAAAATTTAAGAAACTGATTTTTAGTTTAGGCGAGCATTGAGGTCCGGATTTTGGGCGGCGCTTTCAGGTCCGCTGAGGATAATTAAACGCACCGTGACACGCCACGTGTCCCCATCTCCCGCGCTATTTGAAATCGACGGTGTACGGCTCTGTCTACCCTTGGGGAGACATAACCCACCGTTGCTTTCCTCGTGTACACGTGGGACCTTTTCATTGGTTAGGTACCGTATATAATATAACATGCCGACTAGGATTCGTAGTCCAATGCTCAATTTTATTATTGTTAATTATTATTATTTTTTTATTATTGTCATTCCACTTTCAACCACTGAATTTGGTCCACGTCGTTTGGTAATAATGCCGCGGGGAGGGATTAGTTGATGATGTTAACTCTATATTTATTTGACTCCTTTATCATTAGGAAAATTGCACTAACGCCCTCTTAGTTTTTCTAAAATATCATTGACGCCCTGCCCTCTTAGCTGAAATTGATGCTGTCAACATCCTTTTTTTTTTTTTTTTTCGAATGCCTGTTAACATCCCTTGAGTTCTTAATAAAATGGCACTAACACCCCTTTCATTAGAGTTCTGTTAAAAGATTTCAAAAAGTCCCGTCAATCATTTATAATCGACAAAAGTGCCCTTTGAATTGCATAAAAAAAAAAAGTAAGTATCATTAACTTTCAGTATTTTTTTGAACGCAAATAAATATTATTAGCATTTCATTTAAAACCTTTCATTTGTTAAAACAAAAATTAAAAATAAAATCACTATAAGTCTTAACTCTTAAGTATTAAAATTCCTACAGTATATATAAATTTTATACTAGGTGGCTAATGTGAGGAATGAAAGAGTAGTTTTTAGATTTTTTTTCCCCCTATTTTCAATAGCTTAACTCATAACATTTATCTTTTTTTTTTTTAATTCTAAATCTAACTATTAGTGTTTAGTTGAAACTATTAGTGTTTAGTTGAAGGCATAAATTAATTTTAAAACAAATTAGAGGTAAAATTCCAGGACAATCAGGTCTTATTTATATTGTTAATGGATGAAATCTCTTAGCAGGGTTGTCATTAGCATTAATTTCAATCAAAGGGGTGTCAACTTCATTTAATCAAAACTCAAGAGGTGAAGATGAAATTTTCTTTTATCATTTTAATAAGTTATGTGGAATATAATAATATGGACTATTTTCTTTCTTTTTTATTTGGCTTTTGAAAAGTAGACATCACAATAACTCAAACGAAATATTGTTGTTGAATTTCGTACGAATTTTATTAAGAGACTGCTCCTTTTGCCTCAAAATAACAAGATATTTTCTCTAAAAGACGGCATAGTCGAAGATTCAGTCTCTAATTCGTCTTTTAAGTGCTTAACCGAGTAAATATGCAATTGAAAAATAACAAATTATTAAAATCTCACTGAACCTTTTTAAAGAAAAGAAAAGAAAAGTTATACCTTTAATGTCATTTCAGGATCAATTGCCATGAAATTTATAACATAATCGATTAATTACATTGGGTATGTTTTTCGTGAGGTAGGTCTATTTCATTATTCAGCATTAATGAAGAAAAGAGGAGCATTTGTTATACACGATTCAAATATGTTCATTCGAGGGAAGAAAAATCTTGTATCTTCCAGAAATTTTTATTTTTGATGAATAACAACAAAAATCATGCAGGGAATTTTGAATGTCGAAAAGGGGACAAATTAATAAATGATGTTGACATGAAAATAACATCAATTGATTAATGCTTAAAAGACAAATCAGCCAGATAAATAATAAAAAGAAAAAAGTTATGCAACAAAAATCGACAAAGCAAAGAGATAGCAAATTACTTTTTTTCATTTTTAAAGGAATCTATCTGATAATATTTCAAGCGAACGAATGTGCCAACTGCCAAACTACCAATATTTGGAAATCCATTTTTATATAAGTCACCAAAATCAGCCAAACCATAATTTAAAAAGACAACAGGTTCTAGAAGTTAATAGTAGCGAGGGACATTTTTGGGGGACATTCTTGACGGCCACGTAGAAAAGTAGTACAAAAATTGGCGAGTTGAAAGAGTCGTTAATATTCGTCTTGTTGAGATCATAAATGAGAGAGGGGACCACAAGAACCATTAGTTCCTTGTTTCTACCACAACCTCTTTTGTTTTTTTCCTTCCCACCCTCAAATCTACGATTTGTCTCCATTAGCCACCAAACCCTAGGGGTAGTAGAAGAGTATATCATCAAGATTCAAGACATTAAGATTTAAGACTAACGTATTATATTATTTAAAAATAAGAATAAAAAACAGAAAGGACGACCTAGGGTATCGTTGAAGGGTTCACATGGATGAGGGAGGTCGAACAAGGTTTTTAACGGGTTTGTTGCCGGTAACCCAAAAAAAAAACACCCAAATTTAGTATTGGGACCAATGTATGGATGTGTCCACTAGGGCCATGTAGGTAAGCATCCTGGTAACCCGACCCGACAACTTGCCTGGATCAAACTAAACTCGAAGCATCGTTGAGTCGGGTCAGGTCAAGCCAGCTCGAACTAATGGGAATACAATGCCGAATTCGAAGATGAAAAAAAATAATAATAATAAAAACATTTTGTTTATCTGGAATCTGGATTTGCTCTCTTAGGCGTAGCCTCTCACTCTCACTGGATCTCTCTCGTAGCCGTTGCACAACAGCCCGGCAGCCCGCGTTGCCTTGTCCAGCTGCTTGCATTGTGGTCATTGTCTCCATGGCTCTCTTGCTCTCGTCTCTCTCGCAACCGTCATGCGAAATCCTCACCGTCATGAGATGAAGCTTGCGTCATCATCATAGTATCAATCTGCTCCTCTTGCTCACTGTCGTCATTGTGTCTCCCTCGTATGCCTCGCAACAATTGCCTTGCCATCAAGTTGTCCTCGCCGCCTCCTTGAAGCTTCATCAGCCAGAGGTGTTTCGGTTGTGTTTTACACCTTCACGTTGAAATGTTAAGTTTCTATCGATAGAGGGGAGATGTTTTTCTACCTGGGTATCAAGAACTTGTTCTTCGTTGTCATTTTTTTAAGCTTCTTAAACAGTGGACGTACAATAGGGAACGATTTCAATTTTCAAATCGTAGACTTTCTTTTCTTTTTATTTTTTATAAATCACATTGTTAAAAGATAATTTTGACATTCTAAAACCGGAACCCATTATAGTGCAAATATCATTTAAGAGTTTTCCTTCTTTTTCTGGTTTTTCTTTTTTTTGGGCCACCTTATATTCCTTTTAGTTTTGCATGCAAGTGATCATAAACAGCTGGGACATCAGTACTCTATTGAAGGATAATGATTTGTTGTTGGGGATCTATCCGGTGCATGCTAATGACCCAAACCTCTTAAAAAATAAATCAATAAAATAAAATAAAAAAATAAAATCCCGATCTGATCACGGTCGGGTTGGTCTCCAATTATCAGTTCGAATTTAGTTCCTTTTTTTTCCCAACCTTTAGAGGTCAAGTTGGATTGGGTCGACGCGAGCTCTCTAGCCCGACCAACCCAACTCATGCACAACCCTACGATTAGATGGCACAGATAGAGTAGAGATTTGCATACCAAAAGTTACAAAAAACTAACTCAATTGGATGCGAGTATCACTAAAGATTTCGATCCCTATTATGTTATATAGCATCCTATCCACCTACATCCAATGATCCAAAGTGCAAAGAGTATACGAGTAGGGCATAAATTTGAATGTAACAACAATTACTTAGAAACTTTTATTAATCATAAGGATTTACTAAGGACAAGGCCGTGATGTTTATTAATTAAGTTTTTGTTTTTTTTTTTAATTTCTAAAGAAAGTTAGGAAACTTGGCTATCTAACATGAAATAGCTAAAGGGCATTGCATGTATAACAATAGACAACAAAGATGAGAAGACCGAAAAAAAAAGGAAAGATTTTCTTCCCAAACATGTATAACCAAAAAATTGGTTTTATTCCCTGAAAAAAATGGAGAAAAGAAAAAAAAAAAGGTTTTATGACAAATTGCTCTGATGGAACAGGAAAGAATTAACAAAATTTATTCCAATAATATGAAGCATGGAATTTCATATGCTTAGTTTATTACTCGGGTTGGAACGGTGTGAATTGTATTGGGGAAAGTAAAGACTAGCACACTTACGAGGCCGTCGCTTCATTCTTATCTTGCTTCTCTAATTCTTGAGGTTTGCAGTCCGTACACGCCGCACTAGCTGGAGGGGGGATATAGTCGGAGACATTGATCCGAAATGTTCGGTGCTTCTCATCATTCCCAGGAACATAAAGGAGAGCATCCATGATTATGATGTCCCAATCGCGAGGCCGCAAATACGAAAACCACGTGTCCTCTGTGCCGCAAGGACGGAAAAGTTTAGTAACACATAAATTAGTTCTTCCATTAAATTAATCCAGAATTCTTGTAGCTTATTACTCCTAAACAGAATATAATCATTCTTGACAAATAATAGAAAAATGTAGAATCTCATATCATGCTTGTGGATTGTCCGTTTTGAAATTGTAGAAATTGAAAATACCTCCATTACGGACGGCCTTCAACTGCAAGACTCCCGTGCCTTGAGGCCCAGTTATAGGGAATGTGCATGCCACAGACTGCCTCTGATGAGCTACTGCTAGTGAAGCATTGTACCACGGACCCTTCACGATAGGCTCCCCTAGCGCGTCTTTAATTTCCCTATTGCTGCTCACTTTCTCCAAGGCCTTGCTGCATAAGTTTCGGCAATCAACAAAAAGAAACACCACATATTCAAGTTTTACATACTAGTTGATTACTAAAGTCATTTTTAAAAATATTAAACATTTCTCTACTCTTAAAACATTGTTATGAGGCTGGCAGGAGAAGCAAAAATGTTATGTTTCATTTGTCCAGCTTGTGGTGTGAAGAAAATTCACAAATGTATGTCCAAATAAATACCAAAACCAAGATTCATAGACTGTCCAATCATTCAGCGACGAAATAAGTAAAACAAAAAACAGTGATGATAATACCCTTTGTATTGATATCCAATAATGCTATCCTGAGACCGAACAAATCAAAGCCATTGGTCAAAAAGAGGCGTTTTTTAAAATCCCCCATATACTTATAAAACACGCCCAACTGAGCATTGATTTACTTCTTTTGCAGCAAAAGCAGCTTATCTTATGGTCTTCCCTACTCTGCTCCTTTTCATTGGTGCCATGGTAGCGTATTCCTCTACTACGGCTCTGTATTACTATGCTAAAAAAGGTACATATTGGCCTTAACAAAACCTTTAAATTGAGATTGCACGATTTTGTTCCCTTCAAATTGATGCTTCGTATATCTATAATCACACGGATTAATCCAACACTAGGTAAATCAGCAGACCCACCCACAGAAATAGTTAAAACCATCCCCAGAGACTTCACAGACCTCTAAAGAACAAAGAGCTATTTCTACAGACTTTGTTGAAATACGAGATATCAAGCATAGTGATACTCCAAAACCCAAGAGAGCATGAGAACCATTGAAAATAATAATTATAATGTGATAATTATAGAAAAGAATCACCTGCTACAGCTATGATAAATAGCAAGATCATCAAGAGCGCTCAATGCAACGCCACCAGTCACAGTAATCAGAACGAAAGACACAGCTTTGCGACCGTAAGACTTGCCCGTCTCTTCATCTACGGGCTTTGCCGAGCTGTGCATCAAAATAAAAAATAAAAATAAAATTTAAAAAAAAAGCCCAATTGGCAAACAAGAATAATGATTGGAAAAACACAACTGAATCGCTCGCTCGATTCGAAACTTCTTTGGACATTGCATAATAAACAAAAATTTAAAAAATAATAAAAATATATAAAAACAAAACAAAAAAAACCCAGCAATAAATGGGGTTTGGGAAGAGGAAGTTGGTACCTTGGAAGTTTGGATTTAGAGGAGGAATTCTTGAAGAAGGAAATGAACCTTCTTCCTAGCATGTCTTTGTGTGGATGAAATTGAATTCGCTTTTCTCCTTCTTTGGACTGATTAATGACTTTCACGGCTGGTTTTGTGCCCTAGCTCTGCCCAGGGCCGGCTTAAGGGGATAGCCACTTCGGCACTTGCCTACGCCACTCTTACTAGTTAAATTATATTTTTGTACTCTTCAAAATATATATATATATATATATTATATTTTTGTAAATTCATGACGAATGGTAGTGTGAAATAAAAAAAAAAATAAGTTATTATTTTTATTGTTTCATATAACGTAAAATTTAAATTGATATTTAGATAAGAATTTGATTTGATAATTGAATTGAGATCGTAAAGAGGAGATTTGTATTGAGAGTTAAAAAAGTTATTTTTTAGGGTCAATTAGGTAAATAGCCATTTTAAACTGTGTGTTTTCAAAAAATAGTCACAGTTTTAAAAAATTTAAAAACTAGCCATTACACACTGTAAGAAATTTCTGACAATAAAAAAATAAAACATAAAATCTGCTGTAAGAAATTTCTGACACGTGTCAGAAATTTCTGAAAGGGCTAGTTTTTAAATTTTTTAAAACTGTGGCTATTTTTTAAAATTATTATGTAAACAGTGGCTATTTTCTTAAAATTCCCTATTTTTTATTATAGCAAGAAACATATGAATTTATTTTTTTGTCTTTGAGTTAAAAATGTTGGTACTGTAATAAAGAATTATGATCCAATTTTTTGAATTCAAATCACAATTTAATTTAAAGGACCCCTTAAACTAGAAGGATTCTCACAAGTCTGAGTTTTAAACTTGCAAGCGCACTCTTTAATTACATGTAAAATGAAATGTTAAGATATCAAAACTATTGTTGATATGCCTCTCGTCAGTTTAAACTTAGTATATTTAAACACAATAGCACAATATTTTCAAATACATGTGCCGCACGGAAGGCTTGCTACTAAATTTGGCTAATGGGAAAGCACAAGCACAAGCACAATTAATAGACGGACCAACATGATCACATGAACACATGCAAAATAAAATGATTCACCGCGCCATAGCCTTTGTCACACGGCAATTTTCTCGATGCCATAATAGCCGATAAAGAGGGCTATCATGCCCCGTCCCATGCAATTTTCATCTACATGTTTTTCTTCTGTGTCAGTTAACTTTGGCAACCTAGCAAATGAAAATTCTCGGGTTTTACAAGTGCAAGGAGAGACTTGAGCATGAAAAACTTGTAACTCTTCCGAGAAGAAATTGTGACTTATAATTATTCAACAAATTTTAGCACCAACAAATAAGATGCAGTTTCAAGGAAGATACCATACTAAATATAAATCCATAGTTTTGATTTTTTTTTTTCTTTTTCTAGTTGGTTGATGCATCAAATATGGACCAACATTTAGCATTTTTTAGGACTAATGTAACAAGAAGTGAAACTTCCAATCTTCTTTTACTTGCTGTCTAGTATTTAACTCTATGATACACAATCTTCAAACTTGTTATTCCAGATTTCTGCACTACGGTGACAGGTAATATACACAAAAATATCACTATGCAAACTCTCTCAAAAAATTCAATGAACTCTAAACCACAATGTGAGTGTAATGCGAAAAATTAGTCGATATGTCCGTAGAATTGAAGCTAGCCTCTCTCATCTCCCACCCAGTAATTCTTCTCCTTTGGCCCAGTTGGACCTTCTTCGCCGTAAAGCTCAACTGGAAATTTCCTGAACCAGTTCGCCACTGAACGACGAACCATCAGAGGCAACCGGTTGATTATCTTATCCAGCTCGGTTCTCGAATCGTAGACAATTCTTGGACCCCACTTTCTCATGAATTGCAACCAAAACGGCTCGGTCACAACTCCATCTCCCAAATACTGTGCTGCAACAAGCTCGTAGCGCTTGCTTGAATCGACAAACAAATCACTGCGAGCTGCATCGTTCCTTATGCCAACCCCGAGATTCGTTGAGCCCTGGATGTATGTCCCGGGGTGAGGGTAGCTAGCGTGTCCGTTTCTCGATGAGTAAACAATGGCTTTGTTGCCTTCTATGTACTCCAAATCATAGGCATCAACCCATTTGCCACCGCTGTGTTGCGCAAAGTATATACTCCAAAGCTCTCCGGTGAAGTTGCATATCCGAAGAGTGAAGTGCTCCCAGTCACCGACATGTTCTCCGATCTTGCTCAGAGCAACATTCATGAGTCTCCCAACTTTGAGAGTGGCCGGTCCATTGAAGGGACAAAACACCCACATCACAATATCAGTGAAAGTCCCTCCAAGAGCTGGCTTTACATGGACGTAAAGTTTCGCGCTTTCAATATTTCCACGCTTAATGATGTCTCTGCGCTTATCGCTTGGCAAGTCAATCCAAAACTCCCCGTCGTTTGCTCCCCCACATGGCAGATTAGTACCGCGAGCGTCTATGGCTTCACCATGTGTGACACCGGGTCTGCATAAGAGAGCCCCGTTTTCGAAAAACCATGACACCGAAGATGGCAAGTAGACCTCTTCAGGATGGAAGAAAACAGTGGGGCCGTAGTGATTGATAAGAGCGTGGATTTGATCAACGTTTGGCATTCCGTTCAGCGCGGGATTCAGATTCTTCAAGCATCCAATACACAGGTCCTCACCAGAATTCCAGTTGCTGCTACAGAAAAACGTCCCTACAGGAACCCCCTTCCCCATCATACCCCTGTGACGAGGCCTCGTACACCAAACTCGAAAAGGAAGGTTCTTGTATCTCGAATTGCAATCGAGTAATAACCGATAAGCCTCACACTTGTCTGTTAAATCAGCCCGAACACACCTCACTTCGTCCAAGCTCGGCTTGTCCGGCTTGTTTGTAACCAAGAAACCAACTGGCTTGTAACCTTCGGGTGCCTGAGGCAGCCAAACGCAGCCACATCCACCTAGCTTCTGTTCAGCCCCGTCATCGGGGCTCCAAACTAAGTGATAATCGAGCGGTTCACGCAGCGCTGGCAGCTTAGGATGAGAGATTCCGGGCACGGGTGTGTCCAATTCCCGTGCAACGAGAACAAAACCACGCAGAGGCTGGTTATTGGGTTGGCAATAGTGACCGAGGCAGTGAAATCCATCGGGAATTCTCACAGGCTTGTAGAATGTAAGGCCTTTGTTCTTGTTCTGTGACGGGTTGTGGCGCCAAACAGGCTCGAATTCGGCGATTTCGAAGACCTCTAGCTCTCCGAGACTAATTCTTCCGGAAGCGAAGCCTTGACCTGAAAATGGAACAATGTACAATTGAATTCTCCACTACAGATTCCACAGTTCACAAAGGGAATTAAGCTTGGTTTTTTTAATTCTTTTTACTCAAAGACTGGTGTGTAAACTAAGCTACAATGTAATTTAACAACGATTGAGAAACCTTAAAAAGGAACAGAATAAGCATGGAAGTGGTATCAACATGTCACTGCCCATATCTCTTTTCGAAACGAAGAAAACAAAAAAGTCGCTGCCCAGAAGTAATCAGACCAAAAAGCTCCAAAATTGTAGAATGGAAAAAGTCAAAAGACAACAAAGAGAGAGAAAAAGCCAACAAAACCAACAGAGAAGCTAAAATATAACACATTGGAATTATAAAAAGAAAATAAAAATTATTAAAAAAAAAAGAGTATGGATGATGTTTGTGATATACCTTGAGGCCAAACCGGCAGAGGAGAAGGAAGAGAGAAGGTGTCGGGATCGGAGGCCGAGAAGCCGGCGAGTCCCTTCCGACACAAGCGCTTGCAAACAAACATCATTAAATCAAAACCCAAAACCCAAAACAAAACAATACAAAAGAACAGACAATAAACAATTACACAAACACCTCTCTCTCTCGAAGAGAAGAAGAGAAAAAGTGATAATATCATAACAGTTGGTTATTGCGTCTCTCTCTCTCTCTCTCTCGAAGCTGGACTTCTTTGTATTGTATTATTGTATATTCCTACTTTCTTTTGTCAAGTGTGGGGTCCACTTTCATAATGCAGTTTGGTTAATCTAATCTAATCTAATCCTAGCTTTGTTGGATCTTCTTTCTGTGTCTGGCCACACTGACACACCTCCTAGATGGGGGCTTTGAAGCGTTCTCCATGTTTACGCAAATTATGCTCTCTTTTACCATTACTTGTGTCGTTCATGTTGTCGGTACATTGTTTTATATATATATATAATTTGGCAAGGTCAATATTTTTTGAAAAATTTTAGTGAATATCCAATTTTTAAATTTTAATGTAAGTTATTATCAAATTTTTTTTAAAATATAACAAATTACCCAAATAATTTAATTACTTACATAGTGATAAATAGTGATAATTCACTTAATTACTAAAAACATGTGCAAGTAATTTACGAATTGACTAGAAACTCAATTACTTCAAAAGTTTTAGTATTTATTTTTGTTGTTATATAAATTCTGAGTATTTCCCTACTTCAATCTTAAATTATATACTTGATTAAATTTCTAATGATGATAATTTCTTAAATCATCAAACGTTAAAGATAATTATCCTATAACAAAAGATTTTGTGGTAGAATAAGTCTTATAGCAGAAAATATTCTGGACCATATTAACTTTTTGAGCGATAAGACTTGTTTAGAACATTATGGTCAATACAATGTGAAATTAATGTATTATTATCAAATTTGACATTTAAGTAAAAAACTCTTCAATCAAATGTATTATTTTCAATATCAAATTTGATACCAAATATAACCTAATGTTAAATTTTATCATTTTAAAAATGAGCATTAATTAACAACTTTTTCATTATTAAAATATTTAAATAATTATGATTATAATTTTATATTATAAAAATTTCTTTTAAATCAAAAAGTTATTATTACTATAAGTGTTTCTATAGACTAATATTTATTGTCTTTCATGAGAATCACGTTGTTTTTTTTTTCGATCAATACGCTCGTTTTGGTTGAACGATCATAAGGTGAGACTTGCCACACCTTCTTTTAAATGTTTCTTTAATGCATTAAAAAAAAAAGAGTACAAAAATGTTTTTTTAAAAAGTCCTTTTGTTCCTTGCTTCACCCTCAAAGTCCTTCTAGGTATGTTTGGTATTTTCAATGGAATAGGATTGAATGAGTTTTGTTGCATTGAATTGGATGTATTAAATTATATATAAAATAATGAGATTTTTATTGTGATATTAGATTGGATTATGATAATATTTTTAAAAAATTTAAGATAATTGACAAGATATAAAAAAAGTATTTAATTATTTAAATATTTATATTAATTTGAAAAGCAAATAAAATTTACATTTTAAAGGCGAGACTCATACTTTTTTAGCATGAGATTACTAGTCTCACTCTTCTCCATTGTCTTAATTATCCCACATGAGAGTAATAATTTTGATGGATCCCACTTGTACCAATCTAATTCCACTTTGCCACAAATATGGAAATAAGACTAAATTAGTCTAGTCTTATACGATCCTCATTATCCTACTCACCAAACATAACCTTCGTTACACCTCACGCACCCATGGCTATTAATTTTTTTAATTTTAAATGTTTTAATTTTTTTTTTCCATTATTTATCTCTTTTCTTTTTCTTTCTCTTTAATCTCTCTCTCTCTCTCTCTCTCTTTTATTTTAAATCCTCCTTTTTTACCGTTTGAACAATTTTATCCCTGCCACTGTAAGTCGTATTTAATAAACTTAATAATTTTTTTTTATACATAACTTCATATATATATATTTATACTTTCTTAATACTTTTTTATGTATTTTAAAAGAGGTGTTTTTTTTTTTCGTGAGCCCGAACTAGTTTCCTTCGCTAAGATCGTAGTTATCATTGTTTCCTCTTGCCTATTCTTCTTTTTTTATCATCTTCGACTGTCTATCTTTAATGTGATGTCCTTTTATTTAGATCGAGTTCGACTTTGCAAGTTGTAATCTATCAATCATGCCAAAATTTCAGTGATGTATATCGTAATATTTGGGAGATTTTGATGTCGTAATATTTTTCTTTGGAGTGAATTATGGACAAAATATCAATTCGTTAATATGTAGTTGAACTTTTATAAAAATTTAAAAGAAAAATTCAGAAAGCAGAAAAATAGAAAAAAAAAAACAAAATTCTTAGTCTATCATTATTTAGTATATAGACGTGTATTGTAAGTTTTAAACTATTTTGTAACGAATATTTTGGATTATTTGTACACGTGTACTATAAGGTTAACGTGCATGTGTAACATTCAATTTTTAAGTTGCAATGCATTTTACATGATCTCTACCATTAATTGACTGCAAGCAATCCACATTAAAATAATTTCCGGCAATGTAAAAATTAGTTAATAATATATGAAACTCATTAATTCACCTAATGGCAGCAAAATAACTAGGGAAACAAAACATGTTGAGAAAGAGGAGATGTAATTAGAAAGGAATATTACATTTTAAAAAGAACGACTATGCTTTTGAAGATGATATTGCCTTAGAATTGTCTAAAAACATGTTGAAGCTCGCCAACGCCTTTCGATAATTAAAGGGAGTAATTATTTTAGTGGATCGAATGTGTTGTGTCATCGTACTTAACTTGGTCATATTCTTGTTCACTAAAAAATAACTTTTGAATTATTTTATTTATATTCTTGGTCATTTTATTTATTATGTTATTCAATATTCATCAAGTTGATCAGCTCACACTATTGCACGAAAATCAGTCACTTGTAAGACTTACATTTGCCTTTGAATCGAATTAAACTCATTTGAATTCAATAATATTTGTGTATTTGTGCCAATTCTAAAAGAAGATATCGCGGTAAGAATAATTACGGATCGTCGTATTATTCTTTGTAAAAAATAGGCTTTGAAAAGACAAATGTAAAGATTTCCGTACTATAGTGTACCTTACCCCATATTTTCCCATTTTAAGATCATTCCAATTTCCAACAAATAGACTGCTGCCAAGTGTACGGCATGAGAGCATAACCAAACCTTGAAAAGCAAATTTCGCGTTGGAAATTTGTGGAGATTTTATAAACGTGGTCTATTTTGCTTTTGCTGTTTCCTCTGCGTCTTCCATGGAATATATTATTAGGAATTATGGAATATTGGAAAACAGAGAAACATCTAAAAAAGATCAACGCTATTTTCCTCAAGGGAGAGTCAAAACTCAATAAAAACACATGGTCTTTTTGTAAGTTTTTAGTATTAGCATCCAACGAAGGATATGCTGCAAGACAGAACCGAGTGGGTCCCGCAGCTTGTTCACAAAATTTTCCCATATTCCATTAATTACCAACCTCCAAGGAAAGAACCAATTGCCATTTGGCTTCACAACTGTACCAAAGATATTCATTTCATGTAGGGCTCTTTGCCACCATACAAATAATATCACAATCACTTTATATTATTAAAAAAAAAAAAAAAGATTTCAAGTGGCAGTGAATAATGAAGCTTCTGTCTCTCTTCCTTCTCTGCTTGCATTGAATATATAAAGATAGATGACTCTCTCATACTTCTTTGTCTCTCTCTTTTTATTGGAAGGAAAAAAAGAAGGTTCTTCTTTTCCCTTGTCTGTCAAATCTTGAGGGTCGACTAGAGAGATTTTTCAGGCATCTCAAAAGGGGTATGTTTTCATTTTCCAATTCTCTTCTTTTTCCATTATTAACGATGTTACATAATTTTGGAAAGATACCAGAAGGAATAGGCATATATTATTTTTTTAATAGCTTGCGAAATTACAATTTTGTAGCAGTGTTGTATTGATGTTCTCTTTAATTATTCACGAACCAAAAAAAAAAAAAAAACATACCTTCCATATTTCACTTATTTGTTTTTGGTTGAGCAGTTTTAGCAGAAAACTTAAAATTGATGCGAAACAGATTATAGGGAACAAACTTTTTGGATTCCACAAAAGGGTTGTAAACAGCATCAAAGTTTCAGGCTAAAAATGTAGTAATTAATTACAATACCTCCATATCATATTATGGCTTTTGAGGGTTTTTTTTTTTTTTTTAATTGTTTAGGGTGATGAATGATAATGAAAGTAGTAACATAGTTTGTTTGCTTGTATGTGACCAAACAGCCACTAAAAGCTACGTAAATACAACTCAAAAGTATGATGCTGAGAAGCTCTTCAACACCAGTTCTTGGTTCTCTTCTCCCATCATTTTCAGAGAGCCCAAACAATTTTCCCAATCACTATGAAGCCAAACCAAATGCCATTATTCACCACAGCCACAACAAACTCTCCTTCCACCAAACTGGGCACCTCAATCTCACCACAATTTCATCCAATTCCTCCCCTATCTCTCCTTCCGTTGATCACAATCGGTACTCGCACAAAGGCTTCAGAAGAGCTCAGTCTGAAGGGAACTTGGCAGGACTAGCTTGTGATGCCTCTTTCAGCAACAAGGATGATCAATTCTGTGAACCAAACTTGCCCAACATGTTCGCTAGGAGGTCCAAGTGCTTGATGTTGGAAACTATACCGTCTTTTTCATATTACGACTCTCGGGGCTTTGCTGAAGAGGATGAAGAAGAAGACGAGAGCGACATAGAGGATTATGAAGAAAGAGGGGACTATTACGGCAAAAACAACAGTGCTGGAGAAACGCTGATGGCTATTGAAAGCATCAGTCATGGATTGGAGGACAGGATGACGAACACGAGTCTTGCTGAGGAGGTGAGAGTTACGGATGCTATTTGGAGTGTCGGCCTTGGACAGCAAAATGAAATGGCGGCTCAAGGTTTGTACATTGGGAAAGAGCTCGATACTGGCGGTGGCAGCGGCGGCCACGGCCGTGGAGGAGACTTTAGCTCATCGGGTGGCGGTGGGGATGAAGGGGATAAGCAGGGAGTCGAGGAGTACTATAAAAGAATGGTTGAAGAAAATCCTGGAAACCCTTTGTTCCTTGGAAACTATGCTCAGTTTCTGTATCAGGTAAGTCCCAGTAGTTATATTGTCAACACAATACCTTTGTTTCTTATTACTAACCACAGAGAGTTGTTTCTCCACAGTCCAAGGGAGACCTTAAGAGAGCTGAAGAATATTACTCCAGAGCAATCCTAGCAGACCCTAAAGATGGTGGAAATTTGTCACAGTATGCCGGGTTGGTGTGGGAACTACACCATGACCAACACAGAGCTACGAGCTACTACGAGCGTGCAGTCCAAGCATCACCTCAAGACAGGTATTGAAAAAAAAAAAGATTCCCTTTTTTTCATTGGGAAGATTAACATAAGAAAACACCGAGAGCCATGTGCTAACATGACTTCATTTGTGTGCGTTGAGTTTCAGTCACATTCATGCAGCATATGCTAATTTCCTATGGGAAACAGAGGACGATGACGAGGAAGAGACTGCTGTCGAAGATCTTCATGCGTTGCCAAAGAATTTTCATGAAGGATCCATGGCTTCTGCGACTGCTTAGAATTTGTATAATACATAGTCAGAAGTGATCTACAAGAATTTTCATGAAGGATCCATGGCTTCTGCGACTGCTTAGAATTTGTATAATACATAGTCTGAAGTGATCTAAACTGCGCACAATTCGATCCACCAAAATACTAACCCGAAAAGGGATGAGATGAAATAATTGTATATGTAACAAATTTGGCAGATAAATATATATGTATCTAAACAATACAAAATGAATAAAGGACTTTGGATGAGAGGAAACACTTGCATAGGTAAAAAACTTAGCAGCTAAATAAATAGATACACACACACAGATATATATATATATATATATATATATATGATTCTAAACAACACAAACGAACAAAGGACTCAGGGAAGACCAATTAACGATTACATTTGGTGACTAGAGAATTCTGAGCACAGTTCTGCCAGACATGGTGAAATTAAGTTCTACCAGCAACAAAGAATTGAACTCCGTATTGCTTCAAAAGTAGCAAATAGTATAGTACTTCTTATTTTTCGATTAAGCTTTCTACATGTTAACTTTTGATGCCAAAATATAGCCTAGCTCATTTTAATAACAAAGGTTAATAACAAAAAGAGAAATGCTAAATGACCACAAATTTGGCCAAATAAACTTTGCCAGAATGATGTGTAAGATGTTTTATAGTCAAATTCTCTGATTATGTAGCAATAGCATTACACTAAAGGAAAAATAAAACTTCAAATAACTATCATAAATACCAAGAGCAAAATCATTTTCATATATTAAACCACGAAAAGATCCACTCCATATTCCCTCACAACATGGAGCTTCAATAAGCCCACAAATTTTTCCCCTTAAATTGCATGATAAAAACTATTCAAGGGGAAAAGAAACAGATACTCGCTAAAAGAGACAGAAAACATTACCATTCATGTAAAATGACACTCAACAAGTATAAATAAAATTCTCCTAGAAACCGCTGGGAGGAAAACATTTCATCCTTCTGGAACCCGCATCTTAGAAAGCTTCAATAACACCCTCACAAATGACTAGTTTCACACTAACGCCTGGAAATTGTTACGGCCAAAACCTCACTGGTTTATCGCGAGCCACGCTGTTGGAAACCGTTACCTTTAAATCTGCTGTAATCAGCGTCCTGGTTACTGCCTCTGCCCAAACTTCGACCGCCGAAACGGCCCCTTGTGGACTCGGTTGGGTAACCACCTCTCCCTCTTCCCCTTCCTCCTGATCAAAGAAGCAGAAAAATTAATCTCTAATGCCGCTGTGAGAAAAAAGATGCTAGAATGTTGACGAGCGCAAATAGGTGTGTAGAAGTTATTGGAAATCTCAATAATTAGAAGGACAGGTATGGAATACATAGGCCGCATTGGACTACGGCTTAACACCAAAAACATCTACAAGAACTATCGCATCTAATTAAATAAAGAAGTTTCTGTCATATCAAAAAGGGAAGTCTGGAGATCAGAAAATATGGCCACATACTTCCACCTCGGGCAACACCACTGCTGTTTGGTCTACGCTCCTCAATGTAAACTTGCCTTCCAGCAACAAGAATAGGAGAAGCCTACACAGAGCATTCAACCACATTTTAGATCAGTTAAATACCACATATAATTTAGCTCACATAATTGTGACCAAAACTTATGTTCGCAAAAAACAGGACAACTCACATAATTGAAAAAACTAAAAAGGAAGAACTGACAGGATATTGAAAGATGAAATACCTTGAGTGCATTGTGAACGCTGACAATGTCTTCAAACTCAACGAAAGCGTAGCAAACTCCAATGTCCTGTACAAACCAAATTCCTCTGTACTCTCCTCATTGACGATAAATGTATGAATGTATAAAATAGAGAGAGCTTACCTTGCGGCTCCTAATAAACACTCCATCAGTCTTAATCCGGCCGAAGTTCTTAAATTCCTGCTCGATTTCAACTTCAGTGACACTTGGAGATAAGTTTCTCACATAAACAGATTTCGGTTCATCTGGAAGGAATTGTAATAAATAAAAAGAAAAACTTCAGTCGAAGACTCAGTTAAAAGAAAACCAAACTAATAAGTCTCCCCAAGCCTTCTCAAAGTATCAATTGAAAAAAAATAATGTTTCCAAAGCATTGAGCAATGTAAAAAACGGTATTTCAATCCTTAGTTTAGGAGGGGATTCAAATATCCTACAATTACTCAAAGAAAAAGACAAAAAAAAAAAAAAAACACACAAACACAAACACGCACGCACACAACTTATATGCTAGATGCTCAAACATTTGAAATTCTCCTGGAATACACAACTCGCATGCTAAGGGAAGGGTAAATGGTAAGATCTTCAAATAATCAAGGTTTATTTGTTGCTCTCGTGTTGCACGAAAACAATGAGAAAGGGGCATAACCTTCATCTTCAAGCGCATAATTTTCTTCGACTGTCTCAACTCCAGAATCAGGCACAGCTGAGAATGTCGAGTTTGGCTGTTGCTCAACATACTGTGGTGTGTGATTCCAGTCGGACAAAGTTTGGGTGCTTGTAAAGGAAGGTTGAGTCATAGCTGGTGGTGCAGACTGCCCCTTAGAAACTCGCAACTACGAGTTTCCAATAATTTAAACAAAATTAGTGCATGATATTTGAATTCCATGGAAAACGAAGACACTCAAGTGATTAGAGGCACACATAAACAACTCATTCAAGACTTTTTAACGGGTTAAGAATGTTCAGCTTTAGGAGCATACAATGGAAGCCCATGTCTTCTTCTCAGGCTCTCCGACAGGCTCCTCAACGGGCACAGAGGGGCTTTCTTGTACTATATTCACCACATTTTGAAGCGAAGCAGATGCCTCTTCTGCGGGAGTTTCCTCTACCACAATTTCAGCCTCCACATCCTGCTCCTCCAGTTGCTCTGTGAAATCGTATTGGTCAACTGGATCATCTTCTATATGAACTGAATTCACATAGTCCCTGGCCTCTTCCTCCAAAGCATAGTCAGAAACTGAAAAAAGCCAATACAATTATCCGGTCAACAATGAGCACATGGAGAAAGCAATTTACAGAGATCAGGTAATAATTTTATAGCTTTTAAGTAACAATCAAATAGGGAGAAGGTAAGCCACGTCTAGATATTTATGGCCATAGGCATATCCCTGATTTGAATCGACATAGTATTAATCAAATTACCTGGTGGTTCTGGATGAGGACTAGAAGAAGCATTCAACTGAGAATCGAAATTGCTCTCAGATAGCAAAGGGGTTGGATGCTGATACACTGCTCCATCATCAGTGTAGTGAAATATGTCATTGAGTACAAAGTATCCTTTCTCTTGAGGAGCCAGGAGAAAAGTCTGGACAAAATTTCTCCTTGCGTTTAAGTCCTTAGTTTTAACAGAACCGGAAACCACCACAAGAATACATCCATTCCAAGAATCAAGAGAGTTAATTGTCTTGATCTCAATTGCGGTGAAATTCAGTGACATGACAAGAGTGTGAATTTGCTGCACAAAAAGAAAGTGAACAATCATGTAATGACCATTTACATTATCACAAAGAGTAAAAAGTTCAATTCTGAAAGCAAATTTGTAAAATGCAAGCTTTCATATAAACATACAGGCAGACAAGGGCACTACCATTTTCTTTCTATTTAATGAAAATACAAACTACTTCTTCCAGTCCACTTCAACTACCCTGCTTCCTATTTTGCAATATAATATAATAAAGTGGACATGCATTCCGGAAATGAAAAAAATTAAACCTAGAGACAAAAACCATATAATAGCTATTTAAAATCGTTCAAACTGCCCCTCAATGAAATGATCATATCTTGAGAGAATCCACTAAACAACGATACACATTTCCAAGAATAAAGCCCTAAAACTGTGATAAATATAACAACTAATAAAAATACTAACTAAACCAACGATTCATCGCAAAAAGAACAGTTCTTTAACAGCAAAATACACGTTCTTTCATACTCAAGCTTAGATAGATTCGATAATTAGGCGAAAAGCTGGCGATCAAATTCACAGAAATCGCTCAAAACAGCAATCCAAGAAAACACTACCAGCATTGCGGAAGCGGAATCGGTCGAATCTCCATCGACGCGAACCACGGAGCTCGCCTCAGAGTAAAACTGATGAACAAGATCCGGTTGCTGCTGAAGAACTTGGTAGTACTGTCCCACAAAGTAAGACCCAACCTGAAACAAACACACATAAATACACCGATACGAACAAGAACGTACAAATACACATTTCAAAGCTCAAGATTGAATCCAAAACCTGAACAGCGCTGACGGGTCCCGGATAAGCCGTTGACATCGCTGCCTTTTTTCAATCCCTTCTCTTCTCCTCAGTAGATAAGCATGCACTGGTTTCCTCTGAAACCCTAGCTCGCTCACAGATCCGAACGCTCTGAGCCTAAACCCAAGGGTTTAGGATATCTCTGTTACGCCTTATCCTTTAAACCACCAAACGCCAAAAAAAAAAAAAAAAATTCTTCTCAAAAAAAAAATCTATGGGATTTCTCTGAGAACCGAAAATCCTCAATAACTGAGACACAGATCTACGAAGAAGAAGATATAGAGTGAGAGAGAGAGAGTGGTGTGTTGTGTGTGTGCGTGCGTGCGTGCGTTTAAGCTTTGGCTTTTGTCTATTCACCAGGGTTCTTCGCGAAGCGACGCTTCCGATTCGCTGATTTGTTATTCTTCGGCGAATCTTGACCGTCAGTTTGGAATGAGTAAAGCCGCGAATCGACGGCTGAGGAGAGGCGGCTTTTTACAGGTGGACGGTACAGATTGATCCGCGGGGATCTTTAGGAAAGGACAGGAAAAGTGGACGCGCGTGATTGGACGCAGCGAAGGCGGGCGTGGGCTGTGGCTGACCTTTGGATTTGAAGAGGCTTTGGGTTACGGTAGGCGCGCACACAGGGGAGTGAAATTCGTTGGCCTTATTTTTGTGAGCACTTGAGATTGGAACTGATTTTAGAGTTTAGACCATCCCAAAAGAGGGAATATATATATATACATATATATATATAAACTCAGTAATTCCGGCAGATTTTGTACTACAAAAGGTAATAACTAGAATCTATTTTTCTTTTTCTATTTTTGAATGACAAGTAATGGATTGGACACGATGAAACTTCTCTTTCTTTTTTGCTATGGTTATGCAAAATAAATTCTCTCTGTTAGCAATTTAGCAAGAAGGGAAAAAATAAATAAATAAATAAATAAAAATCTCATTGTTGGAAAAATAAATTCCACATCCTCAAATTACCACAACATTAACTTTTTTTTTTCTTCTAATTGTATGAAGATATCGCCATTTTCACCTATCGGTGATTATAGGAAAGAAAATAAAGACCAGATATTAGCGAGCATCGCCAATGAAAGATCTTGTTACTCAATATTGCAAAGTAACATCACATGAGTTGTGGGGCTAAAGACGGAAACTAGGAAATTTTCTGATTTTTCTAAGTCAAAGGCTCGAATTCGCAATTGATATTTTAGAAGTAAGCTACAGTGGCCGAGCTTACTTGAAGTTTTGCACTTGTTTTTCCTTCACTATCCTCTAATATTTTTTATCAACTACAAACCATGTTTCATATTAAAAAAAAAAAAAGTAAAAAGAACATCCTATAGAAAAAAGAAAAAAAAAAAGAAAAAAAGGATTACAAGTGGCAAAGTATTGCCCTGGTTATCCGGCCATCTCAATAGTAATTGCCATAGTAGGCCTGCGTAGCTGCAGCAGGTTGCTGGGCTGAAGTCTGCGTCGTTGTTGCTACCGCCGCTGCTGCTGCTGCAGTTGGCTGTGCGTAGCTTTGGGTAGCATATGTCTGCAGAAAAAGAAATGGTTTCAACGGTGTTCGGATGCAAATCCGCATTAATAACAGAGGAGAATTATGCTTTAGATTAGATACCTGCGCGGTATATGTAGGAGGAAAAGTGGTGCCATAGGCAGCAGTCGGTGGAGCCGCAGCGGGCATTTGTGGATTAGTATAGCTGCTACCATAACCACCGTACGCACCATATGGAGCCTATTACAAGAATAGCTAGAATTAATAGTCTAGAGTATCAACTATAACTACGAGAAAAAAAAAAAAAAATCAGAAACACGGTGCATGAAGAGCGGAAATGGGAGAATCACAGTTGCAAGAAGTTTTACCTGTTGGGCATAGCCCGGGGTCCATTGCTGTCCCTGAGGTTGTGAAGCCGGTGGCCAAGCTTGAGGCTGGGCACCATATCCAGCAGGCCACTGACTCTGCGGATTTGCATACGTCCCCATCAAGGACTGGGCGGGTGAAGGAACACCCGAGTAAGATTTGGCTAGCTTTGTTTTGTCCGATGCAAGAAAATCCTCAGCGTGGCGCTTTTTTAGCTCTGGTGAACTTCTATGGGGTAAGAAGAGCTTGGCATGTCGATCCTCTGCCTTCTTGATAGACTGAACATCTCCAAAGAGATTTAAAAACTGCAAAATCGTTTCTTTAGATATTAGACTAGGAAGCAAATGAAAGGCATGAGAATAGACAGCCTATGCAAGTTGAATTTTTTAGAAAAGACACTTGCAGAGGTGAATATATATTACGTGATGGAACTGATGATTAATAATCATTTAAGTGAAATGCACGCAATCAGTAGGCTCAAAAGAAAAATATATAATCATGCATTATAACTGGCAAAGAAGACGGAGCAAAAGCCAGATTCATCGTGATTTGAAAAGCAAAAAATGAAAGAAAATGGAGGTGAAAAATATCAAATCATGATGATGATTAAAACGATGCAGCCACTTTAACTAACAAGCTGAACAAGAATTAATAGAACATTCCTTCATATGAAGCCAGGTTGCTAATTTCTTGATTAACACGCACCTCCAGAAATATACTAGATAGCTCCTCCCTCTCAGCCACGCTGGAAACATTCAAGTTCTCTGAATTGGGTTCTATGAACTTCAGAACCAATGAATCTAGGTAATCAATTTTCTTTGGTCGGGACTGTGTCGACTCAAATTGTATTAGGGCCTGCACATAACGGGGAGAACAACATCAGTTCAACATATGATGTATGTTAAGTAGCTAAAACATGAGAGAGAAACAGAGAGAGAAAGAACCTCGAGAATAGGTTTTGGCGATTGAACATGCTCAAGTGCCTCAACTAATATTTCCCTTGCTTTTTCAGCATTCCCAGATACCTATAACAAAATCATAAGAACAGCATCACATTACAACATAAAAATAATATTTAGTGAAAGTACATCTTCAAATAAGTGAAAGTTATGTGAGGCACATTTAAAAGTTCATAATCTCTTTTCTTGGATACAAATAAGACATCTGTCTGAAGATTTCTGTGCCTTCATAAACTGTCTGGTATAATTTTTTGGAAGACAATTCAAGAGAGAACCAGTTTACACCCAAAAAATAATAATAATAATAATAATTCACCTTCTTAAATAATAAAAAGGTAAATCAAACCAGTTTAGTTATGATCCATTCAAAAACCAAATTCCAAGTCGGTAGGAGCCAAATAATTAAATTTTTAAATAAAAAAAAAGCATCTAAATTTTAGAAGTAAGTGCCTTTGTAAAGCTAAAATTCTTGAAAAGAAAAAACAATAAAAAGGGCTGGCAGAGATGGTTCTTCATAAAATAAAGCAACAAGTAAGCTGTAAGCAGGAACAATAATCAAAATTGTCCAACCTACCAAGTATGTAAACCGTGAATATTGAGCAAACAACATAGGCAATGTCTGTGAATGTTCTTTTCCTTTTTCAATCGCAATGGCCTGTTCATACAAAGAGAAGGCATCTTCTAGATTACCCTGACAAATAAAACAAACAAATAAGCCAACATGCTACATACTAGGAGAATTGCTAAGCATTACCCAACTGAATCAAATCAACTTACCAGCCGGTTTTCCATGTTAGCATGCTTTATGATTGCTTCTAGAAGCCCCGGTGTCATTTCTGAATGTACAAGTTGATAAGCAGCACGAGCACCCGGAACATCCCCACTTTGTTCTTTGAACCGAGCGGCAAAAAGGTGAATTTCTGGCTGTCTCTGTTAAAATTAATGCCATAGCAGTCATGTAAGAACAATTAAAAAAACAAATTATGGACAGGGGAGGGAACATCACTCTTTAATACATTTTACGTTGTTAAACCTTCACTTTCACACAGCAAGATAACATTTTCTTTACTTAAGTTTCTACTCCACTTTTCAATTAAAGCATCTGCAACTAATGTAGTACAATAATAGTGCACTATCATGGTACATAACCTACCTTAACAAACACCTGGGTTGCACGGGAAAGTGCATTATTTGCAAGATCCGAGCTTCCACTGTCTTCCATGCACAGAACATAACGGATCCAGAAATCGGGATAATTGGCACATGCTATTAGGCATCGTTCATACAACTTGACCACCTGATTAGCCAATAACAAAGATATAAAATCGTTCTATTTATCATTAAACTAACCAAGAAAAAGAACAAAACACTGGAGATATGCACAAGAAGTACTCCATTAGTGGAACAAAGAGGCCCCTCAAATACGAAACGAGGGACCCTCCTTGCGATAGATGGTTAGGAACATAAGATACCTGCATGCATAACATTAGAACTTCAAAAGGCAAGAAATTACTGTACAAACACTTCATGAACCTTGAACGTCCACTGAGACAAATAAGGGTTTGAAATACTTAGCCTTAAAGAAACCAAATCGAAGGTCCATGCTTTAGTCTCAGTTCATTTTCCCGTTTAAAAAGTTGCTTCATCCAACCGTTTAGCCAATAAAGCGTACGAAGCAGCAATATTATTAAAATGTAAGTTAATACATAACAAGCACAACTGCTTAAAACTAGAAATATTTGACAAAAAACAAACTAAGAATACCTTGTTAAGGTCTCCTTCTCTTTCTATAAAATCCAGGTAGTTATGCCAGTTTTCAAGTTCTGAAACATTGAGGGGCCGTACATGAAAGTAGGGCCTCCTGATAGCTGTTTCAAAACCAATGATCTTAGAGTCGAACTCTTTAGCTTTCTTATACATCTCTTCTCTAACAGCGATATACTTCTCCAACTCCTCGGCTTCTGTTAAGCTTGCACTTACAGGTTTATGTGACTGATCTGCATCATCAGTTCCAACCTCTTCCTCATTCACTTGGTCACTGGATTCAGATGGTGCAACTGCTACAGCAGCAGCTTCCTCAGCAGTTCTTAATTCTGAAATAGGCCGGTTTGCAGCTAATTCCTTAAAGCTGTCATCATTGCCATTAAAAATGCAAAAAATGATGAGAAATGGGCAAAATCAGATAAAAGATATGCCACACCAGACCTATATGCTTAGACTTAAAAACTCCTAGAACACGACGAGGGATAAAACTAGATGGTAAGTAGAGAAACCTGACTAAAATTAAAGGTTACCCTGGCTAAATTGGATGTTCAAACTTCAAGCATACTTAAAACGTATAGCTTAAGTAAGAATCCAGCAATAATGCATTAACACAGTCCGGTTAGATAACCTAGGAAACGAAATTTGAATATAATCAAGCGGATAAATAGAGATGGGAAAAGTAATAACCTGTTAAAATAACGATCCAGTTGCTGATTTGGATTCTCTAATATCCTTGTATAAATCATGGCAAGGCGACTCCATTCCTGCTGCATATACTCATACTCGATATACTTATCCCATAGGGGAAAGGACAAATAATCTGTTCCAACATAAGCTAGCCCTCGCTCGAAAAACCTAAAAACCCAACAAATTATGAAGCACAGTTATAGAACAAGTATCAATAGTTGATGTAACCACATCCATAAAGGAGACAGAACGGCTGTAATGTTGAAGCAACAATTCACTCTTAACGGCACGACACTTCCAAATGCTGCATTACCTTCCTGAAAATATACCATACTATGTCCGAGAAATGGAGCAGTGATAGAGGCCATCTTAGCCCTTAACTGGATGAAATCTTCTCGGCAGCAATTTGCATTAAGATGCACCTTAGAGTCAATATTAAAAAGATCCATAGTGCTTTGTTGACTACATTACTATAACCCACACAACCAAGCGAAGGAGAGACTAAAAGGTAGTTTGGTGCCCCATACCCCTCAGTTAACACCCTCAAAATAACAGATAATCCTAATAAAGAATTAGACAGCTACACCGTAGAGAAGAGGATAACATCACAAAGACAAATAAAACATATCAAAGTAAAATTCCATGAAACCATTGCGCCTTAAATGTGAAGAATAACTGTTGCAGGGATACCCAAATAGGTTAGAGAGAAACCAGAAGAAATTATCAATGAAAAACACCAAACAAAAACACCAGTTCCTTGCAATTGAAAATCATGTTATCATGAATTCCAAATGCAAGAACAGCATAATGATGAGTAAATGAACCACCATTACCTTCTAACGGTGTCTGGATCTCCATACGTGCTTATGGCAAATATGCAGTAATGCAACCAAATGTCTACTGAATATGTAACTCCCTGAACTGCTCGCTCATAAACCTCAACAACTTTGTCAATAGAGCCGAAATGAGCCTCATGGTCTGCATACTTCTTCCAATACCCATAACACAAAGGAAATTCTGCTAAAAAAGCATCATAAACCTTTCGGATTTTCAATATGTTGTTCTGCACAGGAATTGTTTAAAGAGTCAGTTTAAAGAAGCAAATGTACTCGTATATTGAAAGTATATTCAAAGCTAGATCGAGTAGCCCACATTTTATCAACACCGCTATTACGATTTGGTATAGTGCTATAATCCAACTCACCTCTACAGCTTTCTCCGTTTCTTCAATGAGAGCAGTCCAGGCATTAAAATCTAGAGAATTCGCCTTCACAATGTTCCAAAGTCTTTCTTCTTCACTAGACAATGCTGGTAATGCAAAGAAACACAAAGACCATAAGAAGAAAGAAATGCGAATTTGGAAACTCAAACTGTCAAACATGTAAAAAAAACCTATTAAGAGAAGCAGATATCAACACATAGAGGTGGTGGTGTGAAACCTTGAATCTAGAAGGGGGAAAAATGCCTCCGAGACAAATTGTTACATATCAATGCTATTTGTTCATGAGCTAACTTGCACATAGTAGTCAAACGGCTGAAAATATATATCACATAAACAACACACGGCCGTCCAACTTATAAAGCAGAACTACAAAATAACATGCCTAAAAAAACATACCAGAACCATCAACGTAATGTTGCGCATCTCCGGCCACACCGTCTGAAGCATCTCCATTCTCAACTGACCCCACTGCAGAAGCGCCATTCACTGCAGAATCATAACCAGCAGTTTGGGATGGCTCAGCGGCATCATTTCCCGTGGTGACATGGGATTCTTGCACCGAACCGTAAGCATTTCCATCAGGGGCGGGAAAACCCGTCTCTGCAGGAGCCGTGGAAGTAGAAATTTCAGCGGCAGACTCGGACAGCGGCAAAGGACCCGGATCCGAAGCAACATTTAAACTTGCATCGGCATAGCCAGTGGAAGTGTAACCCGTCGATGCAAACCCCATCACCGAAGCCGTTTGAGCAACAACCGCCTCACTTTCCATCAGTAATACGCATACAAATATTTATTCTTGATAGCCTACAAACAGCAACAACAAAACCGATATTCTTAAACAGATCGACCCGGAAAAACATTCAAATTTCAAACAATTAAAATATCATCTCTTGCTTCTCACAGTTGTTGTTGTTGTTTTTTTTTTTTTCAATTCCAAAACCCATCGAAACAAAGGGTTTAACAATCAGAACCATAAAATTAACTAGGAAAGCACATAAATTCGAAAGAAGGAAAAATAAAAATTGCAATTTAGCTAAACCCTAATTAAAGAACCATCCAATAGCAGGACCAATTTCGACTCGAAAACCCTATAAATTATTCAACTAGAGCAACAACGATGAGAAGCTCAAGAAACAGGAAAGCATGGAAGAGGTCAGATCCAAAAAAAGGGACTAAAAGAGCCATAATCTTACGCTTAAGCACGGAAAGTTAAAACCCTAGCAAGCGATTAAACTAGGGTTTGGGGTTTTGTTTTTTGAAGAAAAAGTAGAGAAAGCCCTAGAGAAGAATAGAAGAGATAACAAGAGAGGCAATAATGTGGTTTGGGAACGAACCAGAGGGTCGAAGACGGCGTCGTTTGCAGATATCCCTGGTCTCTTTTGGAGCGGAACTGGACTAGTGGACTTCTTGTTCTGAGATAAGAGAGAGAGAGAGAGAGAGAGAGAGAGTTTTTTTTTCTTAGCTGGTTCGCGAAGTGTTTTGGTGGCAAAAGCAAAACGAAGTACGAAACACACGAGAGAGAGAGAGAGAGAGAGAGAGAGAGAGAGAGAGAGAGTAGGGCATACAAAATTGTGGGCCGGATTTTATTTATTTTTATTTTTCTCTCCATGTAATTATAATTTTGGGTAATTTTTTTTTTAAATGAGAATTACAAAATAAAGTCATTTTTTATATCTTAAGTAATGTGTTCTTTTTATTTTTACTCTATATTTATATTATAAATTTTGGGAAGATTCTTCAATAGGTGATAATTTTCGTGCATCAACCATGGTGCACGATTTCTAAACACTCATTGGATTTTAATTGAAAGTCTATTTTGATGCAGTGGACCTTCCTACACCTAAACAAATCTAAGATAGAATAAAATACTAATTAAAAAAAAATATGGCTCTTGTCAGCCTCAAATCTCAATCCCCGAAATTCCCAACATCAAAAATTCATCTCAACTCTCTTTCTTTCTCAAGTCTTAACATATTCAACTTGGTTATTACGTTAGAACCTAAATTCAAAACATCTATTATCAACAAATTTGTGTTCATCACTCTTTTAGATGACTCTTAAAAAATGCACACTTAATAAAAAAATATCTAGATATTATGATGGCCGTGCAGCCCACCGCGCACGGCAACCAGCCCCACGCGCGGCCCCGGATCACCGCGTTGGCGAACGCCATCTCGGACCCCACGCCGCACACCTTCTTGGAGTCGATGTCGGGGCGCCGCGCTCAGGCGGAGGATCGATGGGTCGGGGCTGCACTCCGGCGGGACTACGCCGTCCCAGTGCTTGCGGTGGTCGTAGTTCACACAGCCACGGCCCGCCATGTTGCTCTGCCCCGACAGGATGAAGATCTGCTTTTTGGGGGCTGGTGGGGGTGATTGGCTTTGTGGGCTGGTTTGATCTGATGTGACTGTAATTTCCATGGAGATCGGAGATTCGGGAATTTGCAATGGCCAATGTGGATCTAGTTGAAATTTTTAGACACTATATTTTATTCACTTAGCTACCTTTGTTCGGATTGTTGAGGATTTGGTTGACTTAGATTATGTGTGGTAAACTCTTAAAAAGTTAAAATAAAATCAGTTGTTAAAGGAACAACAGATAACATCCCCAAGAGGAACTTAAGCTCGCCCATGATAATCGAAATCGATCTGGTGAGCTAGCTGGAGAAGATTCCACCGTCAAAGTCAGATCCCGACAAGACTTTATGTCGCCGACGGAGGACTCGAAGAGCCCAAAACCATCTCGTATAGCGCCGGCGTTGGCGAGCCTGGCCAGCATCCCGAGCATCTTTGAAATCCAATCGACGTGCTTCCCGATCTCCGAGCACTCCAGCTTAATAAGCTTCGTCCATCGCCGCTAGAAGGACTGAAGATATGCCCAGGTTGTGACTCGTGAGGGTTCTCTAATTGGGGAATTTTTTTCCGTCATGGGTTTTGATTGAGTGAGTGAGGTCTACAATATTTAGCTGGTCTTCTGGGTTAATATCCAATAAATATCTAGAAATTGTGCACCATCCTTAGTGCATGAAAAGCGTCACCTATTGAAGAATCTTCCTAAATTTTGAGGTATAAATTAAATATATGACATACATATGTATATATTAATATATTATCATTGTGCTAAGAATAAGACATTCCTCAAAATCTTCCTTTTAAAAATAAGTATAAATTAAAATGGTGACAAGTTGATTGATATTTTTCTATTATAACAAATATGATAAGCACAGACGTGTGTATGTACTTAGTACTCCTATTGTTATAAACATTATTTTTTAATATTTAAAAATACATTAAAAAATCTGTGTGATTTCAAATATATATATATATTTTTTTTAATATTATCTTAATTTTTCAAATAATACAAATGTTTGAAACTCATTAAAAAAAACATGGGGAAAAGGTAATGAAATGCAATTGAAAGATATTTTTAGTGTTTGAAACTTAAAATTAAGAAGGAAAAAAAAAAACTAAAAGAGAAGCTAGATGAAATTCAATAAAGAAATTAGGGAAAAAATTTCCCTTATAAAGGTGAAGAAATCATTCAAAACGAAAAACTCAAAACTCAAAACAACTTTCAATCATCAGCGTGACAGACACATCAAAAGGTTTAGCATTTTTAACAAACACCCTTCAAAGGCAATTCGATCACTCATCACTAGCTTAGACCCAACCAAGCTTCAACTGGAAGCGAAGAATCGCATGCCAATCGACAACAACATCGACGCTACCTAGCAAGAGCTTTACACGAAGACCAAAAACAAGCTTGCAAGCAAGATTCTGAGGCTCAAATACCCCAGGACTTTCTGACCACTGCGTTTCATAACTAGAATTTCCTTTCACGAGCTCCAAAATTATCCATCAAGCTCTTGAAACTCAAGCACTACAACCGCTCTTCAAATCTCTCTTTTTCTCAAATCTCTTATTAATAAAGTTCTTAAAAGAACTTCAGCGCTAGCGAGATTCAGCGAGAGCACAAAGGACAACGAGGGAGGTGTTTAGAGAAAATCACGACTCCTCAACTAACACATAGATTGGTATAAAAAAATTGATTAAAAAGTTGTTATGTCTAGTATTATTCTTTACTTAAATTAGGTGTTAAAAATTTGGTATTTACTACAATTTCTCTTTTTTTTTTTCAATTACATGTTTGCAAGCCCGTATTATTTGTGGTGTACTCATCCCCTTCTAGAGCGTTGGATTCAATCTCCATGGTTATTATCTGTGAAACATGAATGTTTCCCAAAAACCGGGAAACATTGAAGGTTAAAACCAAAAAATAAAAAATAAAAAGTTGGCCACAAAATTTTTCTGTTTTGGTTAAAAATAGTTAAAACAAGAGCTCTCTAACAAATCAATAACAAGTTATTTACTGACCATTTTTGGCGTAAAAAATTATAAACTATTTTGCCTTTTTCTTTTAAAACAATTATAAATGAATAACTTTGTCTTATATATGGCACAATTCAAGTGTTGGCATAGGTACAATCATAGAAGAAAACTGCGTCGTCTTGAAGTCAATACAAGAACATCAATTTCCCAAAGGCCAAATACAATTAAGTATAAACCATATCACACACGATTGTGAAGAGCAACAATCAGCAAGTCAACCCACATAAATAAAAATAAGAAAAACCCCAAAACACACACTCAAGGGTTTATAATCCACCACATACATAGTTACAAGTAATGAAGCAATACAAGTCATAAATCATAATCGAGTGCTTAAAAACTAAACACTTGGTTTCCCAAGCCTAAGACCTGTTTTTGTTGTAGCTTTCTGGCTTTTGACAACAACAACAACGACAGGCTCAAGAAACTTCCTGATCTTCTTCTTCTTCTTCTTGTTCTGGTCATGATCACTTTTGCTTTGAAACTCTTTCTCTAAAGCCTTTGCCATGTTGTTCTTAAGAGGCCTCTTCTCTGGCTTGACAAGGCTTGGAACCAACGTGGTATCAGTACTCGTTGCTTTCGCTTCGGTTTTTTGCGGTTTGAGAATCGGAGGTCTCTCGTTGATCAACTTGTTTCTACTTCCAATCATCCCATCATTATCTGACATCAAACACAACCAAATTGCAAAAACAGTTAAACAGGTGCCAAATTACATATTATGGTCAGATTGTCATTTGGTGTTTGAAATTTGGTAAACAATTTAGCGCCCGAAAGGCCCGAAGCATTAAGCTTACTTGGACTAGACAAGACCGCGCGGGGTCGAGGGACCGAACAGGCTCGAACTTCTGGTTTGTCATCCTTGACATGACGAGATCTTTTGTTCTCCACTGTTGTAGTAAAAAACCAAACGCAATGGTTTGTTTTAATTTTGAGAAATTTGGGGTGATAAGCTAGAGTGTTGAATTCGAGACAATAATAAAACTTCAACCTTTTGAAGCGGAACTCAGTTGAATGGTTGAGTGACTTGAGTCCAACACATAAGCTTTCAAGATCCTGGCAATTGGTAGTGCTGAACAGATTTGGTTTTCCTTTTCTGAAAAAAAATAATAATAATATTCAACGAGTAATTTTAAAAATATATATATAGATATATATATATATACACATATATATATAAGGAAATTTTGAAAACAACCACCTTGTATAGATAGAGATTCGGGTGAGCAAGAGAAAAGGTCTAATTTGCTGTCATTTGGCGGAGAAAGACAATCGTCTTGTTCATTGGCTCTCACTTTCACCTTCGGATACACTTCATCAAATGACAAAATTTACATTGTAAGTCGCAAAATCTGATTGTAAGAAACTCAAGTATTATTAGAAAATATTAAGAACATAGAAGGCATAAAAACAGAGAGCCCAGAAGAAAATACTCATTCTTGAAATGTTTCAACTTCAGAATCCGAAAATAACAATACCCATGGATAATATTTTAAATTTTAAAAGATGTATATATATGGTTGAGACTACTTTGTTCTTGAACTAATATTTCAACAACCAAAAATAACTTGATACACCTAATGGGGTTTTAGAATAAAAGCTTTTCTTTTCTTCTTCCTTTTGGTAAAACTAAAGAGAAATCTAAAGCAGACATATTCGTACTTTTTTGTTGCTTATAGTTTTCAAAACTCAAATTAGTGATGAGAAATTTCATGGGTTTTTGAAGCACGTAATAAAGTTGCGACAAGAAAAGAAGAGAAAACGTATAGAGAATGGACTGTTTAGAGTCTGACAAAAGCAACGGTCATCTGAGGAAATGCAAAAATTGAAAAAAGGCCATTTATATCCATTTCTTGACTTGAAAACCAAGATGAAAGGATTACAGAAGCATATTTTTTTTGGAATGTCCTTCACAAAAATATTACACGTGAGACTCCCTGTAGATCGTTTGAGTGAGCGAGAGGATGAGGAATAGTGAAGTAGTAGCTAGAAGAAGTTATTGCCCTCATTCTAAACTATCGGTCGTTAGAATTTAGTGTTTTTTTTTTTTTGAATTTAGTGAAGATAGTTGATCCTTATTTTTTGTCCCCTCCAATTATTAGTAAAAACAATTGGATTATTTTAAACTATTATAATATATAAGCGAGTTTATAAATTTAAGTATTTTTATTTTACGTGTCCAAATTTGATTAGGATAAAAAACAAGAGAAAAATGAGACAAACAATTTTATTTAAAGAAAAAAAAAATACTATTCTCAAGCATTGTGAGTTGCATTACTCACCGAACAATTTTAAATTAGATCAATTATTTCTACTCCTAACGAGTTCTTTGGTAATAAATTCAAATTGTTCATTTTAAATTCAATAATTTGCTATAGTGAAAATCAATATTTGGATATCTCTTTGGGGAATATTTTAAATTCACATCCCTATTATTATTATATCAACCATTTCCATTTCTATATGTTACCTCTTAGATCACTAATTATTCACTTAATGTATATTGTACATGTACTTTTAAGAAATTGGGTAGTGAGTTGGTGACTAGGAAATTTTTGAAAAAGACATTTCTAGACAAAGTATTTTAAAAATTGACACATTAAAAAAAAGTTGTAGATTATACAAATTTTTAGCAGTGAAATTGATTTAATTGCTTATTTATTTTATAAACGAGAAAGATAAAAATGATGACAAAATAATAATTTAATAACAAAATAAAAGTGATATGATTTACAACAGTGACATAAATTATAAATTTGGATTTCAAAAAATGTCACTGGATCAAATTTTCCCTTTGATGACTTGGTATTTTTCCACCTTTGAGAAAATATAATCTAATATCACATTCAAAATCCAAGTTTATAATTAATACCATTATTACAAGTTGTGCTTTTCATAAATTACTATTTTTCCCTCTTTAGTCTTCTTCTCTCGTCTGTGTATTAATTGAGTAGTGCTAGACATATCAACTTTTTTTATCAACTTTTTAATACCAATTTATGTATCATATTATCATTAGTGGGTATTTATCATCTAATTAAAAAGATGCTAATTAAAATATGACATTTTAATTATCACATAAATTGGTATTAAAAAAATTGGTATGTCAAGCATTATTCATATTAATTTTGTCAAATTCGTTGCTGCTACAAAATTTCTTTGCGAACGCAATTTGGAAAACACGTCGTCATAAATGGTATTTTTCAAAATTTCCTTCGTTCACTTTATGGGCCACGTACTTCACGGGCCACGAAATCAAAACCCAAACCCAAACCAAAGCGAGCCTAGAAACTCAAAAACCCTCGAAACTCACTCAGTACCAGACTCACCTCCGCTCCGCCCCGCCCCGCCCAATCGCTCGCCTATCTGTTGTCCGCTCCAGAAATGGCGTCCCAAGCCCGCAGAGGCGGAGTCTCGCTCCCGGAGCGGCGGAACCCCAGCAAGGACGCCGACGGCGGCATCATCGCGCGCGTCTCCCAGTCGGAGATCGTTGCTCGCGGAAAGCAGGCGGCGGGCGACGCGGCCGTGGTGGCGCGCAAGCTGGCGCGCAGCACCGGCAAGGCGGCGTGGATCGCCGGCACCACCTTCCTCGTCCTCGTCGTGCCGCTCATCATCGAGATGGACCGCGAGCAGCAGATGAGCGACCTCGAGCTCCAGCAGGCCAGCCTCCTCGGCACCGCCAAGTGATTCCTTTCGATTCTGTATCTGTACTTGCCTAGGTTTTTTTTTTTTTTTTTTAATTTCGAGACGAAGAGGTTTCGTTCAATTGTTTCGACGTGAATTGAGTTTGCGATTCTAATAAATTTTGCATTCGGTAGCAATATTAGGGCTTTTCTGAGTAGAA
Organism: Boehmeria nivea var. tenacissima; assembly: GCA_018132145.1. Lineage (NCBI taxonomy): Eukaryota > Viridiplantae > Streptophyta > Magnoliopsida > Rosales > Urticaceae > Boehmeria > Boehmeria nivea. Next base: position 12,001,851 of record CM030878.1, on the reverse strand, counting down.
CTGTGTTTGCTTAAAGCTTTAGTGATGAAATAAGTAGTGTGGTCTTAGATTTTGACTTATGAGTTTGTGATTGGTGCTCATTGTTTGTGCACTTCAAGTGAGTATTGCTCAATATGAATCATGATTAACTGATTCTTGAGCGTGGATTGGTGAGTATATATTATTGTATTGTATTGCAGTTCAGTGTATGAACTTGGACAAAATTGTGTGTCGTCTCGAGATATATTATATAAAAAGTGAAAATAATCTTAGACATTAGCATAGATAGTTAAATAAAAAGAGTGAAAATAATCTTAGACATTAGTATAGATAGTTATGTTAAAAGAGTGAAAATAATTTTAGTCATTAGCATAGATAGTTATATATATACAAAGAGAAAATAACCTTAGACACTAGTATAGATAGTTCATAGTTATGTTAAAAGAGTCAAAATAATCTTAGTCATTAGCATATGTAGTATAGTCTGACGCATAATTTTTTTTGGTACTAGGTAATACAATTTGTAGCTTTTTAAATTTGTTTTTCAAACTATACGATACGGTGGTTTAAGTATGAGAAACGCTGTACTGTATTCTCTAATACGCTATGATAAGCTTATGAGATGCACCGAACAGGCCATTTACTGGCTTGTGATTTGTGTTTTAATTGTGGCTTTAGGCTTGAGCTTGTGGCTGTTGTATGTTGCCCTCTTTTTTAGGGCATATTGAAAAGCTTGCTTATGTGTTGGCAAATGGAAATGCTCTGCTCTGCTTCGTATTTACTAGGTGCTTATTTTTTTTGGACTAGTTTTGTGCCTTGGCATGACTAAAAGTATCCTGCATACCTTTACCGAATTCTGATAGTTGAACGGGGAAGTGAGATTTTATAACCGTGCCTTGTTTCTTCTTCGATTGTTTCTTTCTCAGCAAGTGGTGATTGCGATCTGTGAAATTGATCTTCACATGATGTGTGTCAACTTGTTATCTGGTTCCAAACTTCTCGGACCATTTCTGAGTGATGTGATTATTTTCTCTCGGTGATTTTCGTCTTCGTGAATGTGACTTGCACTAGCTGATGCTTAATTAAACAAAAGGGTCGTGGCTGTTATAGGTGGTGTTATTTCGTTTGCTTAATTGTAGCGTAATTGACGTATTTATTATTTTAATTGTTAGATGTTATTTCCTTTTAAGTTTCATCGTTTGATTAATTGCATCTCATCACAAATATTGAATCTGTTGGCAATAGAAGGCAGAGAAGACTATTTGGTTGAAACCTCCTTAGCATTGTTTCTGCCTGCTCTTTAGAGCTTGTCAATGGGAATTAAGAGCGGATTGGACTCCTCTAAGCCAATCTTTCTCCATTTTCACAGAAGGTTTCTTTTAGAAGTCTACGTTAAAATGACATATTGGTTTCGTGATAATTGTTGTCCCTTCATTGGGATTTAGGATATATATGTTTTTGCCTTTTGAAACTTGTGATTTTGTGAAGGTTGGAATTTGGTATATTGCTCAAAGGAACCAAAGTAAGAAAAGATATGGTGAGTGGTTAGCATCAATATTTAACTTTTGTTGTCAATCGGTAACCCCGATAGGTTAAGATATGGCTTTCATGACCGATTTGTTTGTGACTCGCTATGTTGTCTTTAGCCACAATACAGTCAGCTCTAATGAAATTTTACGAGAGAATTCTATTATATGTGGTCCACTATACTCATTTTTATTCAATGCAATGAATCGCCAAAAAAAAATAAAAATAAAAAAATTAGAGATTAGTTATGAATTTTTCAATGATTCGTGTTTTTTTCAACGACTTGAGGGCAAAACCCTACCCAATCCAAGGTCTAGTGCGAACACTAGCGGACAATGATTTACTTGTGGGTTTTTACTCGCACGAGATTTACTTTTTTTACGTGATTGTTATGCCGGGACTATTCCATGATCCATGGTCTTGGGATTGTCAATTTGACCTAACTAGTAACTAGACTTGGTTGAAGTTCTCTAACTATTTGGCAATCTTGGACTATCGCTCCTAATACATGTTTAGGACACGAGAAATAATTTTTTTTTCCACAAAAATGAAACTCATATGGGAAATAGAAGGAAGTTAGAAGGTGCTGAACTGTTACTATTTAGAGTGTTTTTTTTTCGTGAAATAGATGAAGAAAAACTAGCTATTTCATTTTCAATTACAAGGATGACCAAATTTTCTAAACGACAGCCTGTGACCAACACAAAAACAGAGCAAAAAGAGAAAAATAAACGGAAAGAGATATACTGCATGGTGGCCCCATCTCATTGCGTAATTATGAAGGGACAAGAATAGTCTCATGGCAACAAATATTCTTAACTTTGAAGGATTTATTGCGCTGTCATTTTACTTCAATGGATTAGCAATTGCTTTATATGTGAAAGCAAATTGATAAAGGTTTTTTTTTAATTATTATTATTATTGGGTTTTGCTATGATAAGCTACAAAGCAGGAACATAAAAGAGAGAGGAAAAAACAAAAATAAATAAGGGACAATTGCAAAACAAGGTCATTTCAAGTGCCACTTAATAATTTATGTCATAAGTGGTGTATTCCCTTTATTTTTATTATATATATATGTAGTATAAAATTTATTTAGGACATAAATTAAAAGTGCAATGTAAAATGTGCATAGATCATTAATGTGTCAAAAGATGAGCGTTCATCAAAATCCCCTAATAAAAAAAGGGCAAACACTAAAGCAAGGGCCCGATGGAGAAAATCCTCATTTGTTGTCTCTCTCACGTTTTTAATTATTATATAATTTTTAAAAAATAGATTAAATAAAAGTGGGTGAGTTGTAAGTTTATAATTTGTAGAAACAACTACAATGACAACATATTTCTATTAGGTCCGATGGTGCATATTTAAGAAATTTTTTAAAAAATGTCACTTTGGACAACTAAAGCCATTTTTTAGAAAAATTATAGTTCATGTCATTTTTTAATAATTAATTTGATATAATTGCCCTTTTTTTTACAAATAAAGACACATACATGGAAGAAAAGGGGGTGAATTAGTAATTTGCTCATACAAAAAGTGACATAACTTGCAATATTGACATAAGTTGTAAACTTGAATTATAAAGATGGCAATGCATCAAATTTTCTCGATATTTAATTGAGAAATGCTATACAAGAGTTTTCGACATAATTATATGATGAACTTCTCTAGTGGTTTTATGTTTTTGTGATGAGAAACAATTTTATACGAGGTCCACTAAAAAGATAAGGATCTGCTTGATAAAGTTTTCTAGAAGCTGCTTTTGGCTGTTTTTAGTTTGAGGAGCTGCCTCCAGTCAAAATTAGAAAATGTAATTTCTCTATAATGCTCTTTCTAAAAATCTTTAAAACTTACATCAAAGTTTAACAAAAAAACTACAATAGATACGACACTAAAATTTTTGTTATTGTAATATGTAATACCAAGCACTTACCAATAAGTCAATAAGTCAGAGCTTAGAATCATAAATCAAAATACTGTCAAATGAGTCTTTTAATACAATTATCAATGCGTATATTTTTATTTATTTAATAAATGATTGTCACGTCACTTTTTCAACTTTTTTTGGGGCAAAAGTATATGATCACATCATTTCTTTATTTAATAAAGGGAAGAGGTTTGAATAGTGCACGATTTTTTGCACTATCAATAGTGTACGGCTTATAATAGCTTAAAAAATATATAAAATTAATTTTTTTTTATACATAAGTACATTACAACGTCTACTAACATGTTATCCATTCATTTATCAAATTTAACCAAAGAATTATGTTTAATCGGAGATAAAAAAAGAAGTTTGTCATTTTAATTTTTTATTTGTTATTTCTTCATTTCATCTCCGATTGACATTATGTATTTTTTAAGCTATTATGAGCCGTACACTATTGATAGTGTAAAAAATCGTGCACTATTCTAGCCTCTTCCTAAAATTGTTTTTGAATTATATAAAAAAAACAGAGAAGATTGTGCAAGCTTTTAGAAATTAGAACTTGGGTTCTAATAACTCTAAAACAAACATTTCCCACCAGAAAATTTTCCCTAAAACAATATTTATTGTATGAAAGCAGCCTTAACAATGTAGGCATGATATTTTTTTTTCTTTTCAATGTTGGTGGCCAAGGAAAATCGCCAACAGATGCCTTCCAACTCATTATCACATACAATAATTTGCGATAGTGAAAGCAGTGATTCACTAAAAAAGATACAAGTGCCAAAACATGGTATAAAAAAAAAAAAAAATCAAACAATTAACAATCTAAAGCTAATATTCCGAGCAATATCTAGTTGTTTTATTAGAAGAGCTAGATTAACTTTCAGGACATAGAAAGAAGAGTTGGGATATTCATAGAACCCAATTGTTCCAAACAAAGTTAGTGGGGGACTGAACTTTTTTTTTTTTTTTTTTCCTTTTCCTTTGAAATCCCCTACAAAATTCTCTCAAAGCTTTACTCTTTCGTCTTTAGTATGAAAAGCCAATCTCATAAATAAAAATAAAAGTAAAAACCCACCCAAAATCTTAAAAAAGCATGGCAAGCTCCACAACCTATCTAGTGGACTCAATAATCTTCTGAATCAAATCATTCTTTTCTTTTTTCTCCTTTACTTTTCTTCACAAGCTATTTTGCTCCATACAGTCTATACAAGTGTTAGTACACTAATACAAAATACCATATGAAAATGGAAAATTTTAAGAACATATGATATACGTAGTGGTATTATAAAACTATTAAACCTATTGTATTTATATAAACCTGTCTCTGAGCTAGCCTCGGTACTTGCCACCATGCTCACGTTTCTTCATCACAGACCTCATGAACAATAAACAGACAATTAAAAAGCCCAAAGCTGCGACCCCACCAAAAGCAATGGCCACAGTCCTCTGTGTGTGATTTTTCCCTGCTGTCCCTACACATACATCAAAACCCCAAGAACAGATATTGCTAAATTTGACTTTATATGCAAACTTTAAACAAACCCACCAACAAAAAAAACGCCTAAAAAAGTTGAAATAGCCCCACAGCAAGTCCTAATCACTATCTCTCTCTTTACTATTTATTATATCATCTAACAGAAATGTACTATCTCTCTCTTTACTATTTATTATATCATCTAACAGAAATGTTGCGGACGCGTCTGTCCAATCGTGATCGTCTATGGGCGTAGCCCCACGTGGGTTCCACCGTAGGGCCACGCTCACGAACGGTCACGATTCGACATACGAGAATCTCCACATACGTTTGACTAAACATATCGTACAAAATAATGTGACTTTGAAGATTTTCAAATTAGATCTTGAATAACGCCCGAAGTTCGCTTTGTTATAACTACGCAATTTAAACAATTTCAAGCATTCCCAGGCGTTGGATCAAAGTAAGACCAATGATATAATATCAACTTATAATAATGGTATTGATTAATGATCAGCAAACGACAACCAATTGAGATGCAATTATCTATCGCGCACCTTGTATTTGCGTTATCATTTACCAAATCTTTTATACCAAACAAGTTGCTACTTTCATAACTATGCTGAATAATACTAATTTATCTCTAAATGTGCCTAATTAAGTCTCTAATGCTATATGACACCCTAATACACTTGGAACAAGAAACCATTCAACAATAATACTTATGTACCACGCTATCATACTTACACCATACACTTATTTAAAAAAAAAAATAATTGACGTTTAAGATTCATTCTACTTAAATCTCTTATATTTACAAGTTTTGAACGTTGAACATAAGACAAATTAACCTATTAGATTCAGCCAATACATAATTTATCTGCTTGAGACATGTCATGTAGAGAATAAGCCATGTAATCACAATGATAAAAAAACACACACACACATATATATATAGGCTTACCTTTATTCTCCTCTGAAGATATTCCAGGCACGCCATTGGGGTAGTAACTATAACTAACATAACACTTCTGCAAATAAGCCTGCCCAGAGATCGCATCACCGCACTCGCTCTTCACCTTCTCCGCCGCGCTCTTCACGCAATCGCCGCAATCCCCGGCGCCCAAATCCCCGTCGCACTGCCCCAGCACGTACACGGACTGGTAGGTCCCCGTGTAGAACAGCTCCGCCCCGCTCGCCACGCCCTCCTCCGCCATCCCGAGCGCCGCCTCTCTCCGCTCCTCGAACCCGCTCCCGCGCGCCGCGATCGACCCGCACAGCTTGTACAGCAGCTGCGTCGCCGAGACCTGCCTAATGAGGATATCGTAATGTCGCTGAATTAGCCAAAAAGTCCAGTGGTTGTCGAAGCTTTGTTTTGTATTAAGTTCTTGGATGAATGATCGTCGAGACCTTGCTTACCTGAACCCCGCGACCTCGTAGCGCAGCGCGCAGCCGCGGAGCTGGACGCGGGCGGCGGCGGCGTCGGCGCCGCAGAGCTGCGCGGCCGCGGCGGGGGTCTTGGCGACGCAGGCGGCGCACTGGGCGGTGGCGAGGTCGCCGCGGCATTGGTACGAGCCGGAGAAGGCGATGGGGCCGTCCCCGGCTGAGGCGGCGGCGAAGGGCTTCTGGGCGGACTGGGAGAGCAGAGTGGCGTAGAGGGCTTTGAGGTTGCGCGAGTAGGAGCCCGTTGGGTCCTGGAATTTCTGGTCGGCGCAGCCTTTGAAGACCAGCTTCGTGTAGTCTGACGGTGATGGTGACGGCGATGGGGTTGTGAGAGAGGTGTGAAAAGTGCAGAGAGAGTGAAGATGAAGGAGAGAGAGAGAGAGGCCATATTTGGGGGTTTGGTTTCTGGAGGTTTTTGGGGGGTTTTTGTTTGTTTTTTGGTTGAGAGTTTGAATGCAATATGAAGACTATTTTGTGTTATGTGTGACAGTATCTGTATGTAATAAAGGATCTGGGCCTTTGCGACTGTGAGTGTGAGGGCGGTGTGGTGTGGCTTTAATAGAGACAGAGAGAGCGTTTTTTGGGCGTGATTGGTATTTTGGTTTTATAGCTTTCTGTGCCTTTTGAATTCGTGATTTTAATTGCTGGGAAGTTGTGAACTTGTGATTATTGATCCAGCTATGGCAACAATGGTTGTTTGTTTGGAGAACTATCTGGTATTACATTGAATTCTTGTTTTGATTTTTTTTTTCTTTTTTTGAATAACCAGAAATGCTGTTGGAAAATAGTAGAAGAGCCTTTAATTTTGGAGGAATGACAAAATCAAGCGTCCTTTTCACAAATGACATATTTATACGTGAACTTTTTAATATTTTAGTAGGTGTAATTCTTTGATTTCAACAAAATGACAAAATCACTCCTTGAATTTTTTTTATTATTAATGATTAGTTTATGTGCTTGATTATAAATATTCTGATAAGAATATACCCTAACTCAAATGGTCAAATTAAGGATGACAAATTTCTATATAATATGACCATTTAAACTCTATAAAAAAATTAAAATTATGATAATTGAGAGATTATGAGTATTTGTAAGGGACCTCTTCCCAACTCCCAAGCATATGAATATTGAATAATATCGATTCATTCATAGAAGATGGAGAAATATAATCCTAAACTCAAGATATTGGTTAATGAAAAAAACAGAAACATGAGACGAGTAATCATAACTAGATAGTAAATTGCAGACTTAGGGTATTTTATATAAAAATAGACATCTTAAAGGTCATTTGATAAGCAGTTAAATATAAAAATGAGCTAATTAAGTAAATAGTAATTTTTCTTAGTGATGTTTTAAGAAAATAACTAATATTTTGATTAATTAAGAAGTTAGTTATTTTCTTAACAACATGATTATGTGTTTTTTAGTTAGTTATTTTCTTAACAACATGATTATGTGTTTTTATATTTACACTTTTAGTTTTCTAATTTCTTATCTATTAATGGTATGTCAAAACGGTAATCGTTACCGTTACCATTTTTTTGCGGGTAACGGTTAAACCGTCAATCGTTTTTCGAATACTTTATTATTATTTTTTGAATTATATATATATTTTTAATTTGTTTTATTATTTTAATATATTTTTTACTATAATACAAGTTATTGCTAAAATATGAAGTATTCTTACACACATATTCTCTCTGGTTGTGTTTGGTGGGTGGGATTAAACATAGAATTGGATTGGATTGGACTATTTAGTCCTTATGTTTGGTGCAAGAATGAATGAGATTTAATTTATGGGAAGATTTGGCTTTTAGCTATTTTTGAACTCATGTTTCAAGAATTTGGTCATAGTTCCACGAAATTAAGAAATTAATCATTTTTATCATGTAATAAAATTTGATACACTTGTAACAAATTTTGATATACATGTAACCAATTTTGATACATGATGAAAATGATTAATTTCTTAATTTCGTGAAATTATAACTAATCTTAAAAAAAAAACTAAAAATTTGGCTAAATCCTTGAAAATCTCTTAATTTTTTTCCCTAAAAAAAGGGCCCATTAGCAAAATGACCTGTTAAAATAACACATTTTAAGAAAATGACCTAACTATCTAAAAATTAAGTTATTAGCCCCAAGCCCATGTGGACTGTCCAAAATACCATTATTCGCCCAAATTTTGTTGCAATCCATAACAATATTAGCCCCAAGCCCATGTGTACTGTCTAAAATACCCTTATTCGCCCAAATTTTGTTATAATCTGTAACAAATATTGTTACGGATTGTAACAATACTTGTTACGACATGTAACAAGTGTTAATACAAATCGTAATAAACAAATGTGTGATAAAAATGAGATATTTCACTCAAATTTTATTATACTCTGTAATAAATATTGTTACGGATTGTAACAATATTTGTTACAACAAGTAACAAATGTTGATACAAATCGTAACAGACAAATGTGTAATAAAAATTAGATATTTTGTTATATATGTGTATCAAAAGTTGTTACCTATTGTAAAAAAAAAAAAAAAATAGTCTGTAACAATATTTGTTACAGATTGTAATAAAATTTGGACGAACACGTGTATTTTTGGCAGTCTGAATGTATGTGAATAGACCTGGAGGCTAATAACTTAATTATGACAAACTCGGGTCAATTCCTTAAAACTAAACTAAAAACAGGCCATTTAGTTAAATATCTCTAAAAAAAATAATCCTATGTAGATGGAATAATTTATCCTAGTCAAATTAGTGGGATAGCAAGGGATTAGACCAAAAAATGTGGGTCCCACATCTTTTATTGATTATTTTATATTATTTTTATTATTGATAAAATAAAAGTTAAAATATTAATATTTTTTTATGATTGATTAATTATATATATTTTATTTTAAAAATAAATATTATATCTAATCTAATTCAATATTTTTCCATAGTATTAATCCATAATCCCAAATACTCTAAAAAAATCTTTTTCAAATTATCCATTCAAAATTAATCTCAATTTAAAGCGTAAAAATCTAACCCTTATCCAACATTGATTTAAACTATAATTTAAATACAACATTTTGATAATTTTTAACTTAAACGAAATATATATATATATATATATATATTTTAGAGAGTTTAAGTAGTGAAAGAGAGAGCGTGTACATTGGAAATTGATCTGCCGAGGACAAATTAAGGGGGGTTTTAGGTAGCCTTGAGCTCTCTCTCTCCCTCCAAAATCCAAATACACAGACAGACACCAACTCCACGCCCTAAAATCGAGGACCGTGTTTGCTGGTGAGAGTCTGTAACCGATTTTGCTTTTGTTTTTCCAAATGCCGTTTCCCTATATAGCTTGGAAAGTCTAGGGCTTTGCCATTTAAATTTAAAAAAAAAAGGAAAAACAAAAGAGCTTTTACGTTAAGCGCATTGATGGTTTTGGCGATTTGAGATGTCGCTTCAAGGTTTTGGTTTGGGTTGCTGAGAAATTAGGGGCGAAGAGTCAGCCTTGCTCTTACTTGACTCTTCAACTCAAATGCATGTCACTGTGCTTCTGGGTTTTCCTCTCTTTTTTATTTTTATTTTTTATTATTGTTTAGTTTTGTGGGTTTTTTGAGGTCCCGATTGTCTGGGTAGGTCTCCAAGTTTTTTGCTTGACGAGATTATCGTTGAATGTCGTACGTCTTTTTTTTTTTTTTTTGGTTATGAAATTAAAGTTTGGAAATTTTGCCAAAATCAGCTAGTCTTTATGTTAGCTCTATTCTATTTCCTCCCCTGATTCTAGGGTTTATATATGCTTAATATAATCTTATCCACCATTTTTCATATCTTCCCTTTTGAGAGGGTTTTTGAGCTTTAGCTCGTATTTTATATAGCTGGACATGGAATACTTTATGTAGTTAAACCCGCGAAGCGGAGAATTGTCAATTATGTGTTACAATGCAGCTAGAAGACATGATGATTTTCATATTTTAGTTTTCTAGTGTTAAATTTGAATCTTCAGCGAATAAAGAAGTTTTTGTTATGTTTTCTTATACTTTTTCCTATGGGTATTTTCCCAATTCCTTCTCTCGTTAGTGTTAACTGTTAAGTATATTCACCCTTTTGATCAGAGTTGAAAAGTGAACAACAATGGCGCCGAACCCGAGAGTTGTAAAAGCCTTTCAGGCTATGAAAGCCATAGGCATCTCAGAGAAAAAGGTCAAACCGGTATTGAAAGAACTTCTAGTCCTCTATCAAAAGAACTGGGAGCTCATTGAAGCAGAGAACTATAGAGCTTTAGCAGATTCTATCTTTGAAAAAGAGGATACCATAACGCAAGTGGACAAGAAAGGAAAGCGTGTTACTGTACGCAATCTGACCTTCTTTGTGTTGGTGCTTGTGTTGTTCCTTCTCTGTCCATGCCGCAATTCATCAGACGATTTACCTTTTTGACTTGAACTAGCAGGAGGATGATATGGAAGAAGAAGAAGAAGAGGAGCTTGGGCATGAGGGACAACGTCCTCTGAAACGCCTACGCTTAAGGGGCCGTGAAGTTAATCAGGTTTCGACTTATCTTGATACTAATTTGAACATTATCGAACTTTTTGGAACACGAGCATGCTAACTTTAGTTCTTCACTACAGTCCCTGAACACGGAAGAATCTCCTGGGTCGAGGGCTGAAGATAGTCAACTGCCTCCTCAGAATTCTATGAAGAAGAAAGGAAAGCAACCAATGATATCCGAACCAGAGGTTCCTTTCTCTTCTCCAGTTGCAATTCCAGGGAAACGGTTGATTTCTGAGAGGGCGTCTCATGGCGTGCGCATTAAGGAGCCAATGGCTGAATCAGGAAGTGTTCTTGTTCCAAAAGACAAGGTTCCTGCAACGCATCTATTGATTATGCCTAAAGATGAGCCATTCACCGACGACATGTTTGTGAATGATATACCTCAGTATGAGGTCCCTATAGCAGTGATTCATCCAGGTCTTTTAATATTTTCCAGTTTCTTTTTTTTTTTTGGCCTATTAAGTTGAATTTTTTAGCTTTTCTAATGATTTATTCTCATTCTTTTGTTCTTGTTATTTTTATAATTACTGGTTATCAAATAAGGTGCTTTGTCCTGAATAGTAATTGTTCAAAGATCGATGTATTTACTCATGCATGGGTGCTTAAAATGTTCTGCTTTCTGGTAGAAATTGCATGGATCATGACGATTCACTCAAAATGGTGCTTAAAATCTATCCTTTCTTGGTAGAAGTTGCAGGGATCATCAATGAAAAACTCATAAATTGGTGCTTGAAATGTTTCATTTCTGGTAGAAATTCACGGACCATCTGTGTTTAATAATCATAAATTGGCGCAGAAATGTTTCTTTTCTGGTGGAAATCGCATGGATCAAACGATGTAATTACTCATAAATGGGCCTTTAAAATGGTTTTTTCTTTTCCCTGGTTGGAATTTCTTATATCGTTTTTTGAAAGAGAATTATACATTTTAATGCCTGCCAGTCATTTGGAATAATACATGACAATGCTTTTCCATATATTTCCTGGAGGTTGACCGCACTCACTTAGATTTTGTCTCATTCAACCTGTACAGTTCAAGTGAGCAAGAAAGATGTTCCAATGATGGAAAATGGTGAAAATAGAAAAGAAATTGGTAACACATCAGATGTCAATGCCTTTCACATATTGCCCCTTGATTTTAAAACTGCAATTTACTTAGTTTTAATCCCACTCTTATTTCACAGATACAATGAGTGAGAGAGATATCCCAGAGGAAAATGGTGAAACTGGTAATCACATTGCTAAGGAATCTTCATCGCAGTTCAAAGACGGAGAAAAGAGAGCTTGTCCCATCACATCCTCATTTGGTGAGAAGGAAACATGTGGTGAGCCTGCTGCAACCATCCGAGGGGAACCTTCTTTCAAGTTAGATGTTGCGACCTCACCCTTAGGAGAGGTAAAACTTTCTCTGAGCTGCAATTCGGCTGTTGGAAAACCCAAATTCCGCATGCCTACTCTTGATGCTGTTATAAAACTGACGGAGGAAAAGTGTCTCTGTTCATACAAAATTTTGGACCCAAACTTTTCTGTGATGGAACTGTTGGGGCATGTGTGTGAAAGCTTCCTGGAACTGGGAACTGATTCCATTGATGGATCACAGGAAGGGTCTGATGGGATGATGAACAATTCACAGACACATGATGTACTAAAAACACCTACATCATCGGTTGCTTTGGAGGGATGTAAAGAGAACGACGGTGTGCCGTTGGAAACCTCAAATGAACCGGTGACAGTTGAATGCAATATTTTGGTGGCCTCTCCTCAATTTCCAGCAATTTCACCGTCTCTCCATAGCATGGATGATCATGTAGAAGCTAGTGAGAAGAATCTTTCGAATGTTTCTGCTGACAAGAACAAAGATGAGGCAAGGGAGGACTCTAAATCTACCAATATTCGTGATTTGGCGGTTGTTCCTCACTACGAACCAGTTTCTAATGATTTAAGATCCCTTCATGATGTGAATGACATAACTAAAGGTGAAGAAAGGGTCAAAATTTCCTGGATAAATGAAGTAAACTATGAATGTCTTTCGCCCTTTCACTATATTCCTCGGAGCATTGTTTTCCAAAATGCCAAAACTGATATCTCTCTTTCTAAGATTGGGGATTTGAGTTGCTGTCCAGCTTGTTTTGGTGATTGTTTATCAGCATCTGTTCCTTGTGTTTGTGCTCATGAAACTGGTGGCCAGTTTGCATACACAACTGCGGGATTTATTAAGGAAGGCTTTTTGGAAGAATGCATCTCTATGACTCGAGACCCACAAAAACAGTCTCCGATTTTTTGTGAAGAATGCCCATTGGAAAAGTCAAAGAATGAGGATTGTTTAGAACCATGCAAAGGCCACTTCAAGAGGAAATTTATTAAAGAATGCTGGAGCAAATGTGGCTGCAATAAACAGTGTGGCAACCGAGTGGTGCAGCGAGGCATCACTCGTAATTTGCAGGTTGCAATTTTATACAATCTCTCTTTTATTATATTAAAAGCAAGTTCTAAGTTTCTGACTAAAATGCAATCGTTTATTTAGGATGAATCTCAAGTCATGCTCATTTGATTCATTTTTTTAGCATAAACAAAGCTTCTCTTCTAATTATATATATTTTTTATCTCAGGTGTTTTTCACTTCTGATGAAAAGGGATGGGGTCTACGAACCCTTGAGGATTTACCGAAAGGTACATTTGTTTGTGAATTTGTTGGAGAAATACTCACCAGCATGGAATTATGCGAGAGGAACATGCAATGTGCCAAAAGTAAAAAAGACACCTATCTAGCGCTACTTGATGCCGACTGGGGATCTAACAGCGATTTGACGAATGAAAAATCTCTTTGTTTGGATGCATCACAGTATGGAAATATTGCTAGGTTCATCAATCACAGGTACTCTTCTCAAAGTCAAAGTGTTCATTTTGGCTCGTAAGTGTCTGTTTCCTATTTCTCAATTCTCTGAAACCTTAAGAATAGTTAGGTAAGGGGCTGCAAAACGAGGCTTGTATCTGAGTTTTTTTCTTGCATCCTAAAAACGGTTTTGACCGAAACCTTCAAAGTGCGAGCAGAAACGTTGTAGATGCCGCCTCCGCTCTTTTTCGTTTGCATGTTACCCATCTGGCCTACATTAATGTCAACATCATTTAAAATTGTTGATAAAGCTATCCATCTCTGTTTATTTGATTCTGTGCACTTTTGAGGATTCGGCTTTCATGTATCGATTAACATCATTTGAGATAAACTTTGCTAGATGCTTGGACGCAAACTTGATCGAGATCCCAGTTGAAGTGGAGACCCCAGATCATCACTACTACCATGTATGGAATCTTTACAATGTCTTGCGGGTAACGGACTTAATTCTTTAGCAAACTAGTGAAATATTTATTTGTGTTGTACAGCTTGCTTTCTTCACTACGCGAAAAGTGGATGCTATGGAAGAGCTGACCTGGGTGAGTAGAATTTTCTTTTTTAGTCTAGTTTGGTCCTTTGCAATCAAGGTAGTTTGGCTATTGTTTTGATATTAGATAAAACTTGAACTGACTATGACTACTTCGTGTATGTTCAACTGCTGCAATCTTGACATTTATTGTGCTAAGCGATTCCTGTTCATGGTACATCCGCAGGATTACGGCATAGACTTTGACGATCATGACCATCCTATTAAGCCGTTCTTATGCCGTTGTGGCAGCAAATTCTGTAGGAACATTAGACGTCCAATTAGTAAGTATCCTTTACGTAAACTCTTTTTTTAACCCTTGACCTTGAATTGATTTCATTTACGTTTGGTTTCAATGTTGTCTCTATCATTATTTACATGGGATTAACGCATCCTCCAAGTAATTAACCTGAGTTTTTCCAATTGTTTTAGCTGCTAACAACAATTGTCATGTATCGCAGGATCTAAACCAGTGTCAAACTCAAGCTGAACAAGAGTCGTGCGATGTTCCCGTACCCATTTTTGTTGTGGTATTTTCTTTTTAATGAAAAACAAGTGAAAACGGATTGTACATGAGCTATTCCGATTCATAGTCATGTTCCTGGCTGCACATTTTGACTCCTATTTCCTGACCTGGAGTTAGGTTTTCTTGATCTGGGTAGATCTCAACCTTTTCTTGGATATTTTTGTACAGGGTTTTGTTAGAGATGTACACAGGGTAGTAGTAAATAGGGTGGTGCAGAACCTTAGTAGTAACTGTGACTATCTTTTCCTTCTGAAGGGTAAAGAATTATGCTATTTTTAGAATACTTTATTTTGGCTCATTTTGAATGTACTAAGCGCATATATAGTTGCCTTTGCTTTTACATTGGAGGCAATGCAAGTGTATTGCTGGTTCAGTTTTAAGCTCAATTTCTAAAGTCTTAAGTTATAGATTGTTACATCAAGTATTATTACATACATATGCACGCATGAGGGAGTTTTCGAAGCTGTTCTATGATACAAGGATCTCTGCACTTTTATTTGTCAATGATGATAGTGAATCCCTATTGTGAGGTTTGCACAGGACTTCATGCTCACAGCCCGAAGGCATGACTGGCCGGATGCTGCCCGGATTCAGCGGAAATAGTATTCTATAGTAACCGTCCATTATCGCTGGGAAATCACAAGTCTCAGCCACCTTTGGAATCTGCTCAGAAATAAAAAAAAAACAAGACAGTGAGCCATTGCAATTTTCCAACCATGCCACCAATTAGGTAGGCTTCGACGTTAGCTAGCAAATCGGTATCGCTACCTGATAAATATCGCGCATATAGCCATGGAGGCTAGGGTACTCGACCAGCTTCTTCTTGCTGCACTTGAACAAGCCATGGTAGACGAGATCAAACCGAATCAATGTCGTGAACAGGCAAACATCTGCCAAGGTCAGCTTGTCGTCGCACAAGTACCTTGAATTGCTCAAATGATTGTCCAACACCTCCAACGTATCGAATAACTCGCGTGCCGCCTTGTCGTACGCTTCTTGACTCTGAGCAAACCCACACCTACACAACACAATTCCAATAAAGCAACAATGATTTTGAATAGCTCCAAATCATTCAAATGTTTCAGACAAACGGGATTCGCTACATCGTGCATAATGCTGCTGAGCTCAGTCCGAATCGGGCTCGAATTGAACTCGATAGCATTTTCTTGGGTACCTGTAGACCCCATTGTTGACGTTGGGGTAGATGAGTCGATTCCACCTCTCGATCTCCGCCTTCAAAGGCGGCGGCGAGAGGTCCAACTCCGGGTTCCGCGCCACCCCATTCATGCCCGAGTTGAAGAGCTCGATGATATCGTAGCTCTCGTTGCAGACGACGTCGTTCCTCTCGCAGTCCCACAGCATCGGGACCGTGGACCGCCCCGCGTGCCCGCCTCTCCGCAGCCCGTACACCTCCTTCAGCGTCCTGCGCCCGTTCGCGCCATCCCCGCCGCGGAACTCCCACGCGCCGTCGGAGCCCGGCGCGGCGACGGAGACGGGGACGGCGTGGTCGAGGCCCTTGAGGGCGCGGACGAGGAGGGTGCGGTGGGCCCAGGGGCAGGGGAGGCCCACGTAGAGGTGGAGGGAGGCCGGCGGGGCTCCGTCCTTGTTGGGGGGCCAGCGGAAGCGGGAGGCGGGGCGGGAGTAGGCGCCGGAGGGGTCGGAGGGGGCGAGCTGGGCCATCATGAGGCGCCAGGCGGAGTGCCAGGCGGAGCGGGCGGTGGAGATGAGCAGCCCCGGGGGAAGCGATGGGCCCCACAGGAGCTTTGCGACGGAGGAGAGGAAGTCAGGAGATGACTGGTTGTGGTTGAGGGACATGGCTGGGCCGAAACGGCGTCGTCGTGTTGCGTTGGAGGTGAATGAATTGGAGGAGCTTTGCGGCGGTGACGGCGGAATTAGGAATAGTCGGTGGTGGGAGTTGATGGTGAGTTGGGAAGCAGAGAACTGCATTTTTGCTGTAAAAATTCTTGAATAAACACTAACCTAATCACCAACGCTCCTACGTTCACGCTGTCGTTTAATTATAAAGGCTGATATAATACCAGAAAAATGTTTTACTCTGTTCATAAATCATAACCATCTTTTTTCTTAATTGATTTGCACCTTCTTCGGACTTTATATCGTTTTTATTAACAGATGCTAAATTGATAAAAATTTCCTCAAACTCTTTAACTTTGATAACTATTTTTTTTGAAACATTAACTTTGATAACTTTTTTTTTGAGAATATTAACTTTGATAACTTTAATTTATATATGTATGCTTTATTTAATTTACTAGAAAATCAATTATATATTTGCGTGTGTTACAATGAAATGGATTGAGAACGAGAGAGAATTATAATGAATAGTTTTTATAGCTTTACTTAGTAAATAATAAATTTTTAAAATAGTTTCTTATACAAAAAATAATTAGGTAGTTGAGTCTAATATGTGATGAAACGTCAACTATTCCTAATTCTTTTTTGCTTAACCAAAAATAAAAATAAAATTCGGAAATTTTGAAAAGAAAATGTCATAAAATTTATGGACAACTTGTTTTAAAAGGATCGCTTAAAAAAATATTTGTAATCCTTCTATTTTTTAATAGTGAATTTGACTAAATTATTATTATTTTTTTTCACAAATGATAAAGATACTAGAAGAAAAAAAGAGTAACATATTAATTTTTGTTAAAAAAAATGACATGACATACAATACTGACATTAAATGTAAACTTGAACGTCAAATTTGACATTTGATTAAATTTTCTCACTAAAATTTATCATTCCATTTCAATTGTTGAAGTGCCGAGAAAGAATTAAATAAAGGATTATAAATCATACCCTGTTTTATACTTAAAGTCTTAAACCATGATTCTTAATTTTTTTCAAATGTACTTTTCAATTAAGCACCGTAGTTATATCAATTTGAATCCACATAATTTTACTTTAAACTAATTATTATAACTATCGTTACTCTAAAAATCACGCTTCAAAAATGATTATTTTCTCCATAATTTTACACCATCAAGACGACGTCGTAAGAGGAAAGCACCAAAAACCCTAGAAAAGCATTTATATAGAAGCAAGCAGGCACGAAAAAGGGCAGTTCAGAGAGAGCGCAGCAGGGAGAGGCGGAGAGATGTCGAAGCGGGGGCGAGGAGGGTCGGCGGGGAACAAGTTCAGGATGTCGCTGGGGCTGCCGGTGGCGGCGACGGTGAACTGCGCGGACAACACGGGGGCGAAGAACCTCTACATAATATCTGTGAAGGGCATCAAGGGCCGCCTCAACCGCCTCCCCTCCGCCTGCGTCGGCGACATGGTCATGGCCACCGTCAAGAAGGGCAAGCCCGACCTCCGCAAGAAGGTCCTCCCCGCCGTCATCGTCCGCCAGCGCAAGCCCTGGCGACGCAAGGACGGCGTCTTCATGTACTTCGAAGGTACTCTCTCTCTCTCTCTCTCTCTCTCTCTACCACTGTCTTCTATCCAGTTTTCAAAATTTCAATCAAGAATTATGATCATTTACATTCCTTAATGAAATGTGTTGGCTATTTGCTTGAATCGAGAACAGTTTTTTTTTTTCTCATTCACTCCATTTGTTTTTGACAGTCTGCTGATTGAATTGTTGATTTGTGTTTCTTAGTTTCACTTCTAGGGTTGGATTATGCATGAGCAGTCTTGTTATCGCAGTGATTTATATTTCTATTCAACGTGAATTTGTGTTCACTATAGCCATGTTTAGGTCCGGTCCTCTATGTACATGCAACGTATGTAGTAGCTATTAGCTAAGTTGCGTGTTTTTGAAATGCTTGAAGCTATGAAGTTTGTGTTTTTGATTCTGAAGCATGGTTTGTGTTTTGTATAATATGCAGATAATGCCGGTGTCATTGTGAACCCCAAAGGAGAAATGAAGGGTATCTATCTCTAATCATTGAGACGGACACTTTGTTTCTTTTATATTTATCGATCAGAACATATAGTTTTGTCTCGCTGTGAATTCATTCAAATTTTGCTGCTGTGCCCTGTTGCAGGATCTGCGATCACCGGTCCGATCGGAAAGGAATGCGCTGATCTGTGGCCAAGGATTGCCAGTGCTGCCAATGCCATTGTCTAGGAGTCGGTTGTTTTAGCTTGAGCATTGTATCAGGGTTTTGATTTTTCGTTGTGCTTGGATCTCTGTTTTTTGGTGGTTATTGTAGGATCTCCAATTTTGTTTAGTTCTACCGGTGTCCATGTCTGCTGTGTTTTCCTAATACATGATCTTTGCCGTTAATATTAATCTTAATCTCCTTTTTTTATGTTTTCTCTTGTTTCCTTAAGTATGATTGAAGGAAAGTTGGCTTGTAGAACAAGAAAAAGCAAGAGCAAAAGCAAAACATGTCACTGAAGAAGTTATTTATTTGGGAGTTTGTGGCAGTGCACTGCACTAGTGCATATTAATATAATTTCTGAACTTGCAAGGTGCAAGACTTGGCAATTCTTCAAGGTTTTTACCTTTTTTTTTTGAATTAAAACAATAAAAAGAAATTTCGTTAAAAAATAATGGAAAAGTCTTATCAATTTAGAAAAGTTGTCACTGCAGTTCTTTCCACGGTTTCAAGCAAATAATCGTCTACTCCAACGACTGACATTTTTCTCTACTTATCGGCACTTCGCGTTCGAAGTTTCAGATTGAGCTTTTCAATATATTTTCTTTTTGGGGGATTTTGAGGAATGTCCAATTCTTGGCACAATGATAATTTATACTCCATGTGTATTTATACTTCAAAATTTACACTACAAACATAAATGGAAAATAAAGAGAGCACATTAATGAAACTCCTTGAGAGGTGGTCGGCGCTCTCGGATGAAACCGCAGCTAAGAACAGCTTAAATATCATTAGTGACAAGATTAGAAATAGCACTTGAATTGGGTTCGTGATAACTTATTTAAGGAAAACTGAAACAGAACGTGATCCAGTATAAGTGAAGAATATTTGTTTATGCACCTTTCTGTCTAGTTCTTGGACTTTCTTTGGTGTGTGTTTTGTTCTCTTTTATTTTGTAAATGAATTTGAAGTCTTTCTTTAGTGATCACTATTGCTTTCCTTCTGTAAAATCTTGTGCAGTACCTTTGTCATCGTGGTAGTAATAATTGCTGAAAAATTTTAGATTATGATTTTATGTAATCATATTTTATCTTCTAAAAAAATTAATATGTCAATTCAGAATTGTTTCTTACCACAGTCATTGGACTTAGTTTGATATTTCCATTGATCATATGATTATTCTGTAAGCTTATGAAGAAGCGTTCGAGTTTAAGTGTTTGTTTTCTTGCTGTGTATTTTGCAATTCAAGTTAGTTGGAAATCAATTGTATTGCACGTGTTTATATGGCACTTAGACAAATTATAGATTAAATTTAGAGGGCATTCTTCAAAGATAAGGTATTTTATACTCTCCTTTTTCCCTTCTAATTTATAATAATTTTCAGGTCTTTAATCCTTGTTGTGGTTCAATACTTTAATTGTGCTTTGATTTTCAATACTCAATGTTTTTTCCCCCGAATTTTCTTAAGTTCTGAAGACTAATTGTTGAGAGTACAAAATGGTCATTCAAGCCTAATGACTCTTAAATATGTAAATATCTGCTTTTAGGTGGCTATATATGTGCCACAAGTTGTCTATATAGGTAATGTTATCCCATTGCTTTTGTTGTAATTGTAATCAAGAAAGGAAGGTGCATAATGACTATGACTGGATCATATGTATGAGGTTTCAATATTCTTAATGGCGATTTTTTGCAAAAATTTTGCAATTTTTTAAGTGTTTATTATAGCAATTGTTAGGTATATGTAGTTTAGTTATTGGTTTTATGCATAATATTTTCCTCTCTTATGCTATTTATAATATGCATAGTTGAGACTTTGCTTTTTAAAGAAAAGTCCAAAATTTTTGGCCAAGCTTTCATCGTGACATGGATTCAGATGATCTGTAGTACAGAAATCTCTCTGCCAATCTTTATAAACCATTTGAATGAAAGCCTGGTCAGACTTGTTCACTTAGGTAATTGAAGGATTAAACTTTTGACAGAACAAGAGTAGGGCTTGTGATCTTATCATTCTTCATTGACACTTCCTGGAAAGTTCAATCGTTCCACACCAAATCTTTGAGTGATACTTTTTGCAAAAAAAAAAAAAAAAAAAAAAAATTGTGAGTGACACATAAGAAATGACTCAACAAAATGATAAAATGACGGTGGCTTTAGACAGAGACTAGAGAGAGAGAGAGAATATGCTAGAGAATGAAAAGTGCTGTGTCATCAAGATTGGCATTGCATCACTGAGAGGCAAAGTGACCAAGAAAAAGAAAGGGTTGTCTAAAAAATGGGGCCTCTGTGACTAGGAATGGAATGGTATCAAAACAAAAGTGGGATATTTGTTTGTGGGAAAGCACTATATTTTGTGATAATGTTCTTTAAAAAAAGAAAAAAAAATCACTTGAAAATGGGAAAGTGACATCTAACGATATAAGAGGCTCCTCTAGTGGGATAGCATAGCGCCTTGTACACATTTTCTTATAAAACTAAGGCTTTTCATGGTGTTTTTCTTTGCTACTTCAGCTGATACAACTTCTCAATCAAAATGAAAATGCCAAGCTCGTTGAATTTGTCGCGAATCGAGTTCTTTGACGTCAGGAAGGGAATCGGCGGCACTGAATCTGTGGTCACACTCGGTGGTGGTCAAGGAAGAGCGTCACTGCGATGCTTCTGCTGTGGCTCCCCGCCTACTTTTAAGAAGTTGGTTTGGAAGTTAAAGTCGCGGTGCAAGAGAGCTCTGAGAGGGCACAGAAGAAACACCCGGTGTAGCTATGATCTTCGTAGCTACGCGCTTAATTTCGATGATGGTTTCTTGTAAATACCATCTATCATTTTATGTTTCTTTTTTTCCTTTTTTAAATCCACTCTTCTCAACTGCCTAGAATAAGAAGCAGATCAATTGTATTGTTTTGATGATTTGTTTCATAGAGCCTATTTTGAGGTGTACATAAACAAGGTCTTGTGCCAAGGCTTTGTAGATATTTATTTGAACCACTTCTATTGTGTTGTGCAGTTTTGGATCACTAAGAATTATAATGATTATCCCTTTTTAACTGTGGGGTAAAAATAGAAATGTGAACACAGTGAAAAATCTACTTTTGAGATAAAAATTCAAACGGGCTTTCTTGGAGCCAATGAAAAAACTAACAAGAGTTAAAAGCTAATCAATCTTTCATTCTCTTCAGCCTTTAATCCGCTGCCCTTAAATCATGGTATGAATGGTAAAGCAGAGGTCACTTTTCCTAATTTTCACATTTCATTGTCAAAAGTTCCAACATCAATTTCATGACTTTAGGACCCACAATTATTTTTAATTTGGTGGAGATGATCTTAGCTATTATTTTATGGCTTTTTTTTGGTGTCCCTCATTCATAAAATGGTTACACATAAAACAACAATTTAAATGAAAAATAGTTTCAAGCTTAGCTTATTTCCAATCTCGTTGAACAGAAAATAGGAAACACTTGAAGATCACAAATATATAGGAAAAGAGACACAACACCTAACCAAGGCAAAATAAAATAAAGAGAAAAACACCCCACTAGCTTATTATTCTATGAAAATCATTCATGTAGATAAGAACAAATTTAAGGTGAACAAATCATCATTAGTTGGGAAGTAAAGTCATTGCCTTTTGTCCAGTTGTCTCTCTTTACATTATCATTTTCAATGGCTAGATTTCCGCAAGATCGTCCAACTTGATTTGATTACACCATGTGAAGTTCAATAAAAGAACAACTCAACATATGTCCCACAGAGCCCATGCCATGCCCTTTATTTCTTCTCTTCTCTAACTCAAGCTCTCTCCATTTCAAACTCACAGATTGTCTCTTCTTGTGTATTATCCGATAATGGGAAAGTTTGCAGGATTTTCACTGATCATTCTCTCGATAAACATCCTCTTCATTGGCTCGTCAGTGGCCGCAGATTGGAGCATTTTGAGCCCGAGATTTAGGTATGAGCTCGGCGACAGCCTGAAGAAGTACTGTGAGAGTTGGAGGATGAATGTGGAGATACACAACATTAGGGACTTCGAGGTCGTGCCGCAGGAATGCGTCGCGTACATCGAGAAGTACATGACGTCGTCGCAGTACAAGGCCGACTCCGAGAAGGCCTTGGAGGAGGTCAAGCTGTATCTGAGTGGTTGTTGTTGTGATGTCAAGGATGATGGCAAAGATGCTTGGATTTTTGATGTTGATGAGACTTTGCTCTCAACAATCCCTTATTATAGAAAACATGGTTTTGGGTGAGACACGAATCATCCTTAACATGTTTTGTTTGTCATTTCCTAGGCCTTTTTGGTAATGTAGTTGGATCACATAAAAAAACTTGGAGATCTAGGCTCTTTTTGGTTGATTACTTTCATTAGCCAATAGTTTGATTTAATGTTGAGACTCTTATTATTCATTAATTAAATCTCATATTCTATATGCAATTTACAAAGGAATTGTGGTGTAACACTGCATAACATTATGGTTTAAGCAATTGATATCTATGGTTTTTTTTTTTTTTTTTTTTTGGAATTTGAAACTAGGGGAAAAAAACGCAACACGACATCTTTGGAAGCATGGATGAAAGGGAGCGATGCACCGGCTCTTAAGCCGTCGCTTGAGATCTTTCATGAGATAAAAAACAAAGGGCTTAAGATCTTTCTGATCTCTTCGAGAAGGGAAACGCTTAGAACCCCAACTGCTGCTAACCTCGTCGATGTTGGTTACCATGGATGGCATGGTCTCTTCTTAAGGTAATACTTATATCCACTCGAAATCTATTTTACTTGTCATATTCTAATAGAGTTCTTCAAGGAAAGTTTGATACCAAATCTAAACACAACTTTGTTGAATAGGGGTCTTAAGGATGAGTTGACGGAGGTGAAAAAGTACAAAGCTGCGGTGAGGCAGCAATTGGTCGATGAAGGTTACCGCATTTGGGGCATAGTCGGAGATCAGTGGAGCAGTTTCGAAGGGCATCCGAGCGCGAAAAGAAACTTCAAACTGCCCAATTCCATTTACTATATCTAAGCTTGAAGCTCTCTTTTCACTCAATTTATTTGTGTAGCTGATCAAGTTATTCATGCCTTTCCAACTTTTAGCTTTGTTCTTGTTTCCATGCTTCTCAAATACACTGAATGTCTGTTTCATTGTTGAAAATCAGTTATCTTTCTGTGTGCTTGAGAGCCAATAAGTTCTCTGCAACTAAAAGGATAGGAAAATGTCAACTATAAGTTTTTGTGTCACTTTCAGAAGAAGATATACCGAGTAATATAATAGCACAAGCATATGGAATATAATATCATTCTCTCTACATTCCTGAGAGAATCAAAAGAGTCTGAGTGGATAAAAGAACATAATACACTAGAGTCATTGGAGATTAGATTCACATTCACAGTTATCATGATCAAAGAGCTAATGAACTTGAGGTATAAGTTAAACAAATTCGATGTTTAAAGGCGATATTGCATATTGAGATACCACTAATAGCAGTTTATTGAGCAGTGATTCGTTGGTGCAGAAATTAAAGAAAGACTCAAATGGTAATGTCTCAGATTCTATGTACTATGAATTGTATGTCTTCATGATGTTGAAACATGCTCACTTTCTTGACAGGAATTTCTTCTTTAATTTTTTTAGTGGAGTAATTAGGTTGTGTTTGGTGATTATACGAACAATATCAAGCATCTATATGTTAGTGAAAGGGACATTTCAAGAAGAAAAAAATATTCCCATTATGATTTTTGCCTACCCTTTTCTTTGGATAATATGGTAGCTTTTGGAATTACAAAAATGTTGTTTGAGAATTGTCTTAGTAAGTTAGTATAGGGTATTCTTTGGTGAGTAGTCATGAAGTTGCAATTTACCAATTATAACTTGTAACTTACCATGCTACCTACCATTTAAATAAAAAGCAAAAATTATAGGGTTTTTTTTTTTGGTCTTTAAATAAGATCATCTAACTACATATAAAGTAAGAATGAAAGAGAAACAACATTATTCTATATGATCAAAGTAATAATATAAAACATAAATTCCTTTATCTAATGAAAAAAAAAACCGACAAATTCCCTTTTTATAAAAAAATATATATATATATATATACAAATTCCTTTTTTAATGAAAAATAAAACATCCACAAAATGAAAGAAAACCACCACTTATTCTTGTTTTATTATTACAGCCGCATTTAACCTAATTTGCCACGTGGAATGTGCACTTGTGTATTCATTTTATAAATTAGTACAGATATTGATAAAAAAAAATTCACATTATAATAGTTGTACTAATAATTTTAAGATTAACAAAATCATTTTTTGCCCCTAACAATTGTGGTGTGTTGAGGGACGCTGCACGCGTGGAATAATGCTATTTGACTTAATCATATCAAATTTTACTCTTTAATAGAGATAGATTTCACCGAAGGAGAACAATTTTATTTGAAATAATCATGTCCAACTCTATTCCTTAATAGAAGTGGACCTCACATCGATGAGACTTACAATTAGAGAATAAGGACCATTCTTTATTAAAGAATAAAACTGGGCATGATCTACATATTATCATTTTGTTTGACGTATGTGTAACCTTTATATATATTTTTTAAATAAATGCGTTTTTTCCTATAAAAAAACTGCACGAAAAACATGAAAAAACCATTTTGAAAAAAAAAAAAAAAAAGATCGAAATGCTCCTTGAACTCAATGTACTTTTATATATGTTAGTGTTGATAAAGAATGTGACATAAAGAACTACAATAATGTTTATTTCATCTTATAAATCTAGATCATGAGAAAGATATAATAAATCTCCTATTATAATAAAATTGTTTTCTAGTTAAAAAATTCAAGATCTATTAGCCAATAAAATTCTAGTGGAAAAGATATTTTACAACAATTTAATAAATTAGGACCTATCTTCTTATTGAGACATGAGTAATAAGTTATAGAGATATATTCATGTCATTTGAAAAATAGAGTATATTTTGTAACCACAGAATCTGGAT
This sequence comes from Boehmeria nivea var. tenacissima, assembly GCA_018132145.1. Classification (NCBI taxonomy): domain Eukaryota; kingdom Viridiplantae; phylum Streptophyta; class Magnoliopsida; order Rosales; family Urticaceae; genus Boehmeria; species Boehmeria nivea. The sequence goes on along the minus strand of CM030878.1, from coordinate 11,975,948 downwards.
ATGTTGTTCCTAATTTGGTGTTCTTATTGATGTGTTGTAAATCTGTCATGTATTGTTTTAATAACTATATTTCAAATTTTTCACCTTTTTTTAATTAAGTTTATGTGACACATTCTCGCAGTAAGCAATTAAAATAGAAGATCTTGATTCATATAAAAAATGTATATTTAATGTTGTGTCATTTTTTATTTATGGGTTATTTAGGTAAATCATTTCAATGATTTTGAATAATTTGTTATTAGAGGTTAAAATAATTTTGAATTTTAGTAAACCGTTCAAATGTTTTAAATAAACAACACTTTTAATTGCTTTCCATTTGTATTTTCTTTAATTTTGAAAATGAAAAATCTAATTCGACATACTATTCTATTCATTTTAGATCGCGATTCTCAAAATTTAAAAGAAATGTAATCGAAAATCATAAATTTTTAGGGAAATTTCAATCATGGTTGAAGTTTAAAATAATTACCAAATAACTATCTAAATTGATTTTCTTTGGATATTGTATTGAATATATATATTTTTTGGTAATTTGCCAAATAATTAGAAAACAAATAAGACACTCGCACTCGTAAGATGTACATAGATCTGACATTCCTAAAAGATAAAATACAGAGCATAAATTATTATATAAATTGTACTGACGTTTATTGATAATAAAATTCTGCATGAAAATGTCTTATACAATTTCTTTATAAATATATTTATATAGTTTTGAACTTTTGATATATATTTAGGGAATTTTAAGAAAATAGCCACTATTACAAAATGATTTTAAAAAAAAGCTACAGTTTCAAAAAATTTAAAAACTAACCATACAAGAAATTTTTGACAAAATTTTTGTGTTGTCTCAGAAATTTATGACAGTATTTTTATGTATATTTTTATTATTGTCAGAATTTTTTTTTATAATTTTATGGCTAGTTTTTAAATTTTTTAAAACTGTAATTATTTTTAAAAAATACACAATACAAAATAATTATTTATTTAATTGATCATTTTTGATAAAAAACAAAAAGTTTTCCTATAAAAAAAAAGTTAAGATATTTTCAATAAAATTAAAAATACACATTATTTAAAAAAAGTTAATAAAAAATTGGAAGTTTTTTTTTTTTGTTGTTGTGACCTGTGCGAAGTATTCTGACATATTAAATTAGAATTTTGCAAAAAAAGAAAAAAAAAATCAAACTAGAAGCTAAAGCCCCACGTGGCCAGAGGCATCAGATATTACCTCCAACTGCACCAATCACACGCACTCACATCTCACCCCGTGGACCCAACAACAAACACCTCCACGCGCTCACCCTTAAAACGACACATTCGGGTACGTTTATAACACGCGCTATAGTCCCGAAGAAAGACCCAAAGAGAGAGAGAGAAAAAAAAGAAAAGAAAAGAAAAGGAAAAAAAACAGAGAATGGCAAAAGCAAAGCGCACTCGTCACCGTTCAATTCCTCGCCGGTGAGAGAATTTCCTTTTATTTTTTTATTTTTTTTCTAATAAATAATAATAAAAATGAAAAAAATTCCGGGCTGTCACCGTAACTTTAACCTCTCTTTTCCTCTTCCCGTTCGACCGAATTTCTGGTCTCGATTCGATTCTCTCTCTCTCTCTCTCTATCTCTCTGCCCTCTCTCGATTCCCATTTTTTTTTTCCTTTTAAAATTTTCTCTATCGGTTTTCGGGTAAGATTTGGGTCTGTAAGTTTCGAAAGTTTCGTGCTTTTAAGCTATTTGGCGGTGAAATTCTCTGCCTCTGTTGCTCTTTTAGCGTGATTTTTTTTCCTTATACTGTTTCATGGCGGATAATGTGTTGCATATTTCTTATTATTATCTTTTCATGCACTTAATTGGTTTAGTTTCGATAAACGAGATTCGTTTTGAGCATGGTGTGACATAAGCCAGTTTCTATGCAAATTTTTTCGGTGGATCAAATGTTTTTGATGATAGGACTGTTCTCGGAGTTTGTTGTTAGCTTAAAGTTGTGATTTTTATCAATTCTCGGAATATATTTATAAATTTCTCTCTTACCTTAGCTGAGAAATTGGCTAAAGTTTTTTTTTTTTTTAATATTTTTTTTTCTCAGTTCTCAATCAGAGAGTATTATTCTAGAAATTGTATTAGACAGACTATAGAACTGCTTAGAGATTCGAATCTCACTATTGTTTTTCGTCGTCCTAGACAATGATATTCATCGATTGAGGAATAGAAAACTAATGAAAGAAAAACAAAATGAGGGCTTGATTTGTGTAAGCATGTATTTGATGATTGTTCACAGATTTCCATATTTTATTTCTTTGCCATTAATGGTACTTCATTTTCCTTTCATTTCCCAGAGGTGGTGATTGATGACCCTTTATTTGTTTTGGATATTGACAACAAGCAAAGGGTGGTTTTACTTATAGTAGGTCTTGAGTTGGTGAGCTTTATTCTTACAGCATCTTGATCACATACAAATACATAAATATACACTTATATAATATGTGATCCATATTGTAATTCACTAATAGTTGTTTTGGTGTTAGGAAGACAATGGAGGCACGCCCTGCTTTTTCAATTCCGAGGTCCGGCGCGAAGCAACTCAGCAGCATGGGCGGTTCCGGGGCGCTCTCTTCGGCTTTGCCGGTGCTTCCTCCGTTTGAAGAGGTATATCCAAAGTTACCGGACTCTCAACAAGTTTCCATTGAAAGGGAACTAATGGCAAGTCCTCTCACTCATGGAAGCCACATGAGCTCCAACTCTGGAGTTATTGGTCCTATCTTTTCGTCGTCTTCGGGACTCTCATCAGATCTCCACTACTCGTCCATTTCGGTTCAGAAGAATCAGTCGGGCGGCGCTCCTTTTATATCTCAGTCGTCGACTAATGGGAGGGTATCTTTCCCCGTACCGCAGTCTTCGCATTCGACACTGCTTCAGCCTACAACATCGAGTCATTATGCCAAAGAAAACAGTGGTTCCTGGTGTACAGATTCCGTTGCGGATTTCCTTGATTTTCCTGTTAATACCCCTGTTGAGAATAGTCAAGTAGTAGAAACCAGTAGTTGTAGCGGCATCATGGCGTCCGACGAATTTGGGAGGCGTAGCGATTGGCAAGAATGGGCTGACCAGCTCATCACTGACGATGCTGCTTTAAATTCTAACTGGGACGAACTTCTCGCCGACACCAACGTAACGGATTTGGAACCAAAGGTTGGATCCTCTTATATGTATGGCGCTTAAGATGCTTTTGCAAAGTTCCTAGAAATAAATACATTTGCATAGTGAAGTTTGGAACTTTGGTGTGTAATCAGTCAACAAGCATTTTGGCTTTTCGTTTTGTTCCTTCAGATGGCGTTCCAGGTTCAAAAACCGCCTTCAGATTTTCAACCTCAGCAGTCCCAGGTTCATCAACAGCATTCTGCTCCATCTGGAGAAGTCCAAGCCGTTGCTACTCCGTCTTGTTCGGCTAACAGTGCTACATCCAAGCCGCGCATGCGATGGACACCCGAACTGCACGAGGCCTTTGTGGAGGCTGTTAACCAACTTGGTGGCAGTGAAAGTGTGTATCTCTTTGGCTGCTTGGTTCTTAAATACTATAAGCTTCTGTTTCAGTTGGGTTAATTTTTATTTATTTATTTACTTATTCTTATTTTTAACTTTTCAGGGGCAACACCTAAGGGCGTCTTGAAACTTATGAAGGTCGACGGCTTGACTATCTATCATGTCAAAAGCCACTTGCAGGTATTATAATCTTTTGGCATTAGATCGTTTCCTACAAAATGCGTTGCTAGTGTGTTTGTGTTTTTCTGTGAGCTTTTATCTAATCCTTGAGCTTAATTCGTGAATTGCAGAAATATAGGACAGCTAGATATAGACCGGAGTCTGCAGAAGGTATGTAGCAAAAATCTCTTAAGTCCTATTTTTGCATACAATCTGGTTGCTTTCTTTTTTATCTGTATTGGCTATTCCCTCCTTATTTTGCTGCATTAGTCTCTTGGTGCTTGCACTTTTCTCTCTTTCTACTAGAAACAGAAAGTGGCAGGTATGACATGTATGCGCTTTTTTCCTGCATTCCCGCTGTGGAGGTCGGGAAGTTTTTGGTTCAACTACTGCTGCTATTCACCTTTCCCCTCCCCCCCACAATATATGATTAATCACCATTGCGTTGACTGGTTTTACTTTCTATTGCGTATATATGTAAAGATCTAACATCAACTTGATGTACTGAATTGTACTCTCTGTGTGCAGGATCCTCAGATAAGAAATTGACTCCCATTGAAGAAATATCATCTCTTGACTTGAAAACGTGAGTCAATCTGTTAGCAATACTTTAAAAATATGATTTTTTTTTTTCGTTGATTATTTGGCTTGTGCAGTTTTTAACTTTTTATGATTATCTTGTATACGTCTTAGCAATTTTTAGTGACGTTTAACTGGACACCGTTTGTCCTTCCAAATTGATTGTGGTCGTAACCTATATGCTTGAAACATTGATGGACATGCTATAAGCTCTAGTAATGTAGTCTGGGGATGTCTTGAGCTTGAAAACTCCATCTATGTCTAGAAAATAGGACATGAATATAATCTAGTTTCCAAGGTTTCTTGCCGGTTTGTAGTTTAGAAGGAAGCCAGGATGAACAGAGGCTGCTTTTAGCTCCTTCTGCAACTTTACCAGTCACTGGGGTTCTTAATTTGGATATATCCTTGAGCTGATGAACCTGCTGTCGACTCTCAAGTCGCTCTTTGTTGCAGTGTGTTGCCAAGTACATGGCTTTTAACCAAATAACCCAAGTGATGGCAAAATTAATATGTAAGACAGCAAAGTAAAATCTGCTCAAAGTAAAAGGGCCTAAAAGAAGTATTTTAAGCTAGATAGGGTTACATAGGCTGTTTACAGTGGTCTCTGCTTAAAGGTGGAAAGCTACCGTTCTGTATTTCAATCAATGAGTGGAGGCGGTGATCTAGAATGGGGCCCATTGTCACGTTGTTCTACACCTCTAAATATAGTTACGTTTTTCGTTTCAATATCTCATTCATTAGGTTGAATTATACTGAATATATTCTACTTGCTGAACAGGGGTATTGAAATTACTGAAGCTCTGCGTTTGCAAATGGAAGTCCAGAAGCGGCTGCATGAACAGCTTGAGGTCTGACTCTTCACCATGGGAATTCATTGCTTTATATAATATTGATTTCACGATCATACTAAAAAAATGGGCCAATGGTTTTGTCCACCTTGCAGAATTTCTTGGGCTAAATCCCAGTGCCTTTAAATGGTTTTTTCTGTTCTTTTTGATGTCCTATTGAAATGTTTCTCGCTTCTGCAGATACAACGAAACCTGCAGTTGAGAATAGAAGAACAAGGCAGGTGCTTGCAGATGATGTTCGAGAAGCAATGCAAATCGGGTATGGAAAAGCTGAAGACTTCATCCTCCTCTTTGGAGAATCCCTCTGCCGTGTCTACTGATGCAATTCAAGATTCCCCTGAAAATGGTGCATTAGAAACCTCGAAAAACAACAACGGGAACAGCAAAGACGATACAGGCAATTCAAAAACCACAATAGAAACCCAAGAGCTCGGCCAGCAGCAAGAGGCTGCACCCAACGGGAAATCGGTAGATGATCGCGAGGCAGACGTATGTGAGACAAGCTCCCAACCCGCCAAGCGCCCGAGAACAAGTGAATAAGCCGTACCATCGATCAACTTAGCATTAGCGTTAAACTAACAGTTCACTAGTACATTATTAATCTTGACTAAGGCAGGTGTTGCGCTGTAGATTGAAAGAGCTTCCAAGAATTTGAGGTCCTTCTCTCTGTGTTCTAAGTGTGGTTTTTATTATCATGAGCTCACTTAATGCAGTCTCTCTATCTGGATGATGATTTGGAGCTCGTTACAAGTTTTGTTCCCATTATTATTCTTAAACCTCTACTAGTACACTCTTCTTGCCAAAGTAAGGATGAGGCTCTCATAATAGATTGTGCCTTTAGAGGTGTTTGTATCTTTAAGGGACTTGAATGTTCTCTAGTTTTAAGCTATGGATAATAAATCTTACTGCCCAATAATGCTAATAACTTCCTAATCTGAAGATTAGCACTGTACATTCGGTTTCGCACTCCGGTTCAGACCGGTGATCGGTACTTGGGTAGCAATGACTGTTTCAGACCTTTTTTTCTTCTTGAAGTTTCAAGCTTGTGCTTTTCTACTTATGCTAACTGTGTGCGTTAGATGGACGACGTTGCTTAAAGATCTAAAACTCCATCTTACCGAAAATACATGCGATCAGCCAACCGAACTTTGAGCTTAAAGAATAAAGCTTATGCCAAGAAAGTAAAACATGAAACATCAGACATTGACAAACTGACGAAAGATTGTTCCACAAATGTGTTTTGAGCGTGTTTATTATTGATCGTTGAAGGCTGTACAATGAAGCTTGAAACAATGGAGGGAGCAAAATCAAACATAGATGATAATCCAAGCGATTCATGTAGACCTCGCAAACTGACACTTTCACATTCTTTATTCCTTTTATCATATTTTTCAGAGAAATTGATTAATTTGGAGGGCAAAAAAAAAAAAAAAAGAGACAACTGATGAATTTTGGTTATGAAGAAAAGTGGGGTACTTGACATATAGCAAACAAGACGGTGCCAAAAAGAAGTGATTTTATTGTTTGTTTAGGAAAAAAAACTCATCTACCCTTGGCCTCATAGACGCCTTTGAACCTAAGCAACCAAAAAAAAAAAAAAAAGACAGACCAAACCCATCTTCTCTTGAACCAAATTCAATCGCTCCTCTCATCACTAACGTCTCTTATAATCAAACTAATGACTTCCCAACTCACAGTAGGTAGACTCAACTCACTTACACCTCACACAATGTTCCTTTTTTTCTTTCACTTTCACCCCCAAAACCTTGAATATAACTATACCTTCATTTCCTCTTCTTCCTTCACAACCCTTTCGCATTTTCCCTCATTTTCTGACCTCCTTTCTCGCTCGCCATGGCCTCGAACCCCATGGCCGGTGGCTTCGTCACCGGCTCTCACACCCGCGACGATCTCCAAGTAGTCTCTGACGCGGAGGTAACAACATAACACTCACTTGTTTGCTTCACAAAGTCTTTAAGAAACATACGTATTCTAACCTGTTTGAGCATTAATGTTTGTACGTGCAGCAGGACCGGCCTCCAACTCGCCAGGCTGCGTCGAAAAGCACTTGTCGCGTGTGCGGCGACGAGATCGGGTATAAGGAGAATGGGGAGCTGTTCGCGGCGTGCCACGTGTGCGGGTTCCCCGTCTGCCGGCCTTGCTACGACTACGAGAGAAGCGACGGGAATCAGAGCTGTCCTCAGTGCAACACTCGCTATAAGCGTCAAAGAGGTGTTTTCTTAATTAAGTACAAAACTTGAAAGTGTTACATATATTTTAAATTAATTAGATTTTAGGAGAATAATATATGTTGGTTAAGCTAAAACCAAAAGGTAGCTATGGATCTTTTTTTTTTTTTTTTCCTTGATTAAATCTGATGGTGTAGATATTCGTTGTTAGTGTAACTTGTGGGCTAAGTTACACATGTTTTGCTCTGTATCTTGCCTGGCAGGTTGTCCAAGAGTCACCGGTGACGACGATGAAAGCTTTGACGGAGAAGATTTCGATGAGGAGTTTCCAGTTAAGAGTCGCCTGCAGGGCGATCACTCGAATCTCAATCCTCTCGCGAATGGTTCGGTAATATTTTCAACTCTTTCTACATACAAGTGCTACACTGTAAAAATGCTATCGGGCTCAATTCGACTGTGGCTTAACAATATATATGGACGGGCTCTATTTTTACTTATTTATATCTATTTATTTTTGTTGTACTTTTTTGCAGGATATTGGAGACCATAATAACAATGGTAATCAGCAACAATGGCAGGCAAATGGTTATGCTTTCTCTGTTGGAGGGAGTGGTAATTATTGTTCATTTATAAATTATAATTATAATGATGCTCTTGAAAGAGCGTACGTGTTTGAATTAAGAAATTTAATTAATGTGTTATATTGGATAAAATGCGTAGTTGCTGGTAAGGAGTTTGAAGGCGAGAAGGAAGGTTTGGGCAACGAAAATAACGATGAATGGAAAGACAGAGTGGAAAAGTGGAAAGTGAGGCAAGAGAGGAGAGGCAATTTGCTCAACAAAGACGATGACAACGACGATGACGCCGATGACGATGAATACCTGTAACCACCTCTTTTTCTTTTGAAAACGTTGACTATTTTCTTAAAATATCATTCAGAAAATGACTATTTGCTTAGTAATATTTTTTTGTCCAATTAAGTTGTTGCTAACGTCTAAACGAACATTACGCGCCAAAACCCAAACTTGAAAACACTTTTTTTTTTGGTGGTTGCCGGTATGGTTTTTAGGATGACCGAAGCTCGACAGCCACTGTGGAGAAAGATCCCAATCTCATCGAGCTTGATAAGCCCGTACCGCATCGTGATCGTCCTCCGGCTGGTGATCCTCTGCTTCTTTTTCCGGTTCCGAATCCTGACCCCTGCCTACGACGCCTACCCTCTCTGGCTCATATCCGTCATCTGCGAGATCTGGTTCGCCTTCTCCTGGATCCTCGACCAGTTCCCCAAGTGGAACCCCATCACCCGCGAGACCTACCTCGACCGCCTCTCCGTCCGCTTCGAGCGCCCCGGCCACCCCAACTGCCTCTCCCCCTGTCGACGTCTACGTCAGCACCGTCGACCCCCTCAAGGAGCCCCCCATCATCACCGCCAATACTGTCCTCTCCATCCTCTCCGTCGACTACCCCACCGAGAAGATCTGCTGCTACGTTTCTGATGACGGTGCCTCCATGCTGCTCTTTGACTCCCTGGCGGAGACCGCTGAGTTTGCGCGACGCTGGGTGCCGTTCTGCAAGAAGCATAATGTGGAGCCAAGGGCTCCCGAGTTCTACTTCTCGCAGAAGATCGATTACTTGAAGGACAAGGTTCACCCGAGCTTCGTCAAGGAGCGGAGGGCCATGAAGGTGAGGGTGTATTTTTTTTTTTTTTGTTGATTGGTTTTCGAATTTTGGATTTGATTTGATGTGATTGTGTTTGTGTAGAGAGAGTACGAGGAGTTCAAGGTGCGGATTAACGCGCTTGTGGCGAAGGCACAGAAGAAGCCGGAGGACGGGTGGGTGATGCAGGATGGGACCCCTTGGCCTGGCAACAACACTCGTGATCATCCTGGCATGATTCAGGTTTTCATTTCGCTCTCCTTTTCTCTGATTTTCAAAGTCAAAGAAAAATGTCTTGTAACGATGATAACTGAACAAGCGATTATTTTCAAAATGGGTAACCATTTATGACTTGTGCTTTAGTTTTGTCTGAGGCAATGATTAGATATTAGAGCTCAAGCAAGAAAGAAACAAATCGTTTTTTGACTCACTGTTCTGATAGTTGTTTACGCAATATTCTATTTTAACATGCACGGGAAAAAATCAAAGAGAATCCACATGAATTATTTGAAACCGAAACTGCTTTCGCTCTTTTTCCTTGACTTTCAGCTTCAATTCTCAACTCTGTTTGTTGTCTCCGTGGTAGGTTTATCTGGGAAGTGGTGGTGCACTGGATGTGGAAGGTAAGGAATTGCCGCGCCTTGTTTACATCTCTCGTGAGAAACGCCCGGGCTATCAGCATCACAAGAAAGCCGGTGCCATGAACGCTCTAGTAAGTAGCTGTAACTAGCTCATACTTAATTTGCTTACCTTGATGAGATCGATTGTCTCCGTAGTACTAATGAGTTTGGAACTATCACGCTTTTCCCTCTACAGGTTCGAGTTTCTGCAGTTCTTACCAATGCGCCTTTTATGTTGAATTTGGATTGTGATCACTACATCAACAACAGCAAGGCCGTGAGGGAAGCCATGTGCTTTTTAATGGATCCTCAGCTTGGAAAGAAGCTCTGTTACGTCCAGTTTCCTCAAAGGTTTGACGGTATTGATCGTAACGATAGATACGCGAATAGGAACACTGTGTTCTTTGATGTAAGTGATTTCAACAAACACCTTTATAGGCTTAAGAAAAAAAAGTCTATTCTTATCACATTTTAGCTCATTGCTTGTTAATTTCTATGTCATAGATCAACATGAAAGGCCTAGATGGGATACAAGGACCAGTGTACGTTGGTACTGGATGTGTCTTCAATAGACAAGCATTGTACGGCTACGATCCCCCAGTGTCCGAAAAACGGCCTAAGATGACATGTGACTGCTGGCCTTCATGGTGTTGTTGCTGCTGTGGCGGTTCGAGGAAAAAGGCTCATAAGAAGAAGGGCTTAGCAAGCTTGCTCGGAGGACTCTTTCCCAAGAAAAAGAAAATGATGGGAAAGAATTATACAAAGAAAGGGAGCAGCGGAGCCATGTTTGATCTCGAGGAGATCGAAGAAGGACTCGAGGGTTATGAAGAGCTGGAGAAGTCGTCACTCATGTCGCAGAAGAATTTCGAGAAACGGTTTGGCCAATCTCCAGTTTTCATAGCTTCCACTCTCATGGAAGAAGGTGGCCTCCCTGAAGGCACAAATAGCACTACTCTCATCAAAGAGGCCATCCATGTCATTAGCTGTGGCTATGAGGAGAAAACTGAATGGGGCAAAGAGGTGACTTTCAAAATAAAATTCTACAAAAACTCAAAAAATTTCCATCATTAAACTTTCAGAAAAAAAAAATTGATAGGGTATGTCTTATAGACGGAAAAGATTTTAGATAATAATTTGACAGTCCAGAATCGTTTACGATTGTAAGGCATACCCTACCTGCAGCCGCATCTAAACTTCCATGACATCATTTTCTTTTTTGGGTTGACAGATTGGATGGATTTACGGCTCGGTAACTGAGGATATTCTAACAGGCTTCAAGATGCACTGCAGAGGTTGGAAATCAGTGTATTGCATCCCGAAAAGAGCCGCTTTCAAGGGATCGGCCCCAATAAATCTATCAGATCGTTTACACCAAGTTCTGCGGTGGGCTCTTGGTTCGGTCGAAATCTTCCTCAGTCGTCACTGTCCTTTATGGTACGGCTACAAAGGAGGGAAACTGAAACTGCTGGAGCGGCTCGCTTACATCAACACCATTGTCTATCCTTTCACTTCCATCCCTCTACTCGCCTATTGTACCATTCCAGCTGTTTGTCTTCTAACCGGAAAGTTCATCATCCCAACTGTAAGTACATTCACCTAACATTCAAATGTTAGTTATCATCATTGGTAATAAGTCTTTTTAACATCCTCTGCAGATTAATAACCTTGCCAGCATATGGTTCTTGGCTCTTTTCCTCTCCATCATCGCCACCGGCCTCCTAGAGCTCCGATGGAGCGGGGTGAGCATCGAGGACTTGTGGCGAAACGAGCAGTTTTGGGTGATCGGCGGGGTCTCCGCGCACCTCTTCGCGGTCTTCCAAGGCCTCCTCAAAGTCCTGGCGGGTGTTGACACCAACTTCACCGTGACAGCGAAGGCGGCGGAGGACACCGAGTTCGGAGAGCTCTACCTCTTCAAGTGGACCACCCTGCTCATCCCACCAACCACGCTCATAATCCTCAACATGGTGGGAGTTGTGGCAGGCGTTTCGGACGCCATCAACAACGGCTACGGCTCGTGGGGACCGCTTTTCGGGAAGCTGTTCTTCGCCTTCTGGGTGATACTCCACCTCTACCCTTTCCTCAAAGGTCTCATGGGAAGGCAGAACAGAACTCCCACCATTGTTGTCCTTTGGTCAATCCTTCTGGCCTCGATCTTCTCCTTGGTTTGGGTCAGAATTGATCCTTTTTTGCCTAAGCAAACTGGGCCGGTCCTTAAACAGTGTGGGATTGATTGCTAGCGTTGATTCCATGTGGTGTTTGTGTCTCTGTTACGGAACGTTTTTTCATGTCAAAGTTTTTCAACAGTCAATAAGTAATTGCCAAAGAGAGTGATTAATTTGAAAGTGTGTTATCAGTAAGAGACATGGCATGTGTAGTTAGGAATATTCTTACAAGGTTTTGGGAGGTGTATACTGTATTATAACGATACATATATCTATTATGTGTTCCATAAATTGTATACGAGTAAGACTACGTATGTCCAAATCTGTTGCACAATTTTTGATCCATATGCCGATTTAGTGTCGTTTTATTTTTTAAATATGTCGTTTTGTAGATGACATGGAAATATATATATATATATATCCTCAAATATTTTTCTCCCTCACTTTCCTTTGACATTTTATGTGGGACGATCTTTTAAAGTTGAGTAGTGCTTTCCTCAGGCGTGTCTGACGCTCCTGAGGAATCTCCACTATCCATCTCGGTGGGCCCCACGGTAGATCCCATCGAGATACGCTCCTGAGGAATCTCCACTATCCATCTCGGTGGGCCCCACGGTGGATCCCATCGAGATGGACGGTGGAGATCTCTCAAACGCGACTGCGCGTCTGAGATTAGCATTTCCCTTTAAAGTTTTCTGTTTATCTGTTCAGATCACATTATTATTATTATTATTATTGGGGAATTAAATGAGAATACGAGAATATACCCGCGTATTCTGACTCATTACAAAATAACAACATAGTCTTCAAACAAATAGTACCAATATATCACCTATGAAATCAAATGAAAGCACTTTGAGGGCAAACTCACTTACTTGGTTCCAAAAAAAAAAAAAAAAATCGCACAATATCGAACACACAACAGGCTCTTTCAATAATTCTATAATAATTGGTACAATAATCTAATCAACAAACACTAAAATACAAAGATAACAAATGCAAAATACTAAATTGTATGGAAGCAAACCTAGCAATAAACTAAACTTAAAAAGCGGGTAAACCACCTTTATTATTACAAAAACAAAAAAAAAAACAAAAAACAAAAAACACTAAGGGCACGTTTGGTTTGGTGGAATAGATTGAGAATGGTAATGGGAATAGGAATACAATGGAATGAGAATGGGAATGTCATTTTAATTCTAGTGTTTGGTTCATCAACGGAATTGATACTGGAATCAGGCTCAGCGTATTTTAATTAGTTTAAAAACTGGAAATGAATGAGCATTCCTTAGGTTAAGTTAAGGAATGCCATAACTAATGGAATGGGGATTCCATTAGAATGACTATTACTGTATATTTTTTACTCAACCAAACATGAGAATAGGAATTGTCATTCCATTCCATTCCCATTCCACCAAACCAAACATGCCCTAAAAATAGAAAATGTGCTATTATTTGAAACAACCAAACCACGTAAAAGTGATCTCGCAAGGCCAACTCCTTAATGGTCGAGTTGGACAAATCATTACTACAATTGAGAAAGAAAAAGACGAGAACCGAGAGATGGGATCAAGAGATAAACGCCAAGAAATTGCCCAATAAACTCACCACGAGGATCTTTGCCAACCACTTAAAAAGAACCTTTCAAGTTTCAACCACCGCTAATCTTATAACTGACATGTTAATAATCTACCAAACCAGAAAACCCCTAAAAGCAAAAATCGATGTAAATTTGTCTATGAAAATGGGGAAGAAGAAGATGGGCTAAGAGTCTTAAAGAGCACCCGAAGGCGCCTTAGAGAATCCCCGACCCCCTTCAACCACGCCAAGAGGCACAAAAAATATAGAAGGCATATAACGATGCAGGTAAAAAAAAAAAGAGTTATGCATAATTTATAACGACACATAATATAAAAATTAGGATATTTACTTTGTTTGGTAAAACTTATGCATTATGGAATGATCGAGAGGGGACATTATGGTTACAACTTACAATTGATATATGGAGCTAGTACTTAGTTACATACTTTTAAAAACAACTCTTGAATATTGTATTTTTGAAAATCTAATTGACCAGTTATATAAAGAGAAATCACATGCTACTAGGTATAAAAAATATTTAACACGAATGTTGGATCTCTAAAATGAGACGTTAACTTTGAGCAGTGTTTTGTAGAGAAATTTGGGCGAAGGTAAGTCCTGAATTTTCCACCAGTGCGTAGAGATTAATTTTTGCCACGTGTTTAGTTGTAGTTGGTTCCATTGAGAGAACCAGAATCCAGACGAAGGTGGCCCAAAATCAAAATAAAAGAATAAAAAAAAATTATAATCAATTCTCTCTCTCTCTCTCTCTCTCACCAGTGAGTATTAGCCAAAGCTAAGAATATGATGATATGGAAGTGTGGTTGTCGTTGTTACACACCACACTGTCCCCAAACCACAACTGCTTTCCCTTTTTATAAACTTCACTGCTCCTCCACATCTCTCTCTCTCTCCGATCGGCAATGGCGGCTTTGCAATCTCTTGCTTTCTCTTCTTCTCCACTCTCTCACCATACTCACCACCCACGCTCTTTTTCAGGTAACACTCCGCTCTCTTCCTTTTTTCTTCATTAATTTCGGTCTCTCACCTGCATCAAATTTTTTTTTTTTTAACTCCATGTTAGCTTATATCTCGAATATCGTTATGCATTCATGTTTTTTTTTTTTCTCTCACTCTATTTTATAAGCAAATGTGGATAGCCAATGACCAATATTTCCATAATGGTTTATCAAAGCTGTATAAGCCTTTAGCAGCTTCTAATCAGTTGTCAAAAATTATATTTGTTGGGAAAAAAAGAATGGGATCTTGATTTATGTTTCTTTGGCTGATTTTCTGTGTGTTTCTTTCTTCTCCAATCTGATATTTGGTATGCCCAAAAAAAAAAAAAAACCGTAAACTAGCAATTGATGAGTTCAGCGTGAATATATATCTTTTTAGTCTAGTACAACAAATATTTGCTCATGTATTTATGTTTAAGAGGCCAAAAATTTGATTTCAATCATGTGGTTGCCCTTGCACTATTAATTTTGTTGGCTAATAGTCACTCATAAGCAACAAAAGCATCCAGAGAGACTAATAAATTAAGCCACACTGACATGACTCCTCTCTTCATCATAAGGTAAAATATCACCCAATACCATCCAGGCAAGTTCACAATCCGCATTCAAAGGCCAATCCCTGCAACAGCCTCGCCGGTGGTCGAGACAGAGGCGCTCTCATGCGGCGCTCGGCGGCTCCATCGTGATGATGGTGAGGCCGACGATCCAGTTCATCCAGGGGACGGACGAGCAGACGATCCCGGACGTGAGGCTGACCAAGTCGCGCGACGGCACCAACGGCATGGCCATCTTCAAGTTCGAGCAGCCGTCGGTGTTCGACTCGTCTGGCGAAGTGGGGGACATCACGGGCTTCTACATGATCGACGAGGAAGGCACGCTCCAGTCCGTCGACGTCAGCGCCAAGTTCGTCAACGGGAAGCCGGCCGGGATCGAGGCCAAGTACGTTATGCGGTCGCCCAGGGAGTGGGACAGGTTCATGAGGTTCATGGAGAGGTACTCTAATGTGAATGGCTTGCAATTCATCAAGAAATGAGAGTGAGAATGAGAATGTATATCCTCTTGTGTATTATTATTTACCTACTTCGTTTAGTACTCTTCTTCCACTTGATTTTTATCAACTTTTGGAGTCTTAGTTGATTCCAATGTAAGTACTTCACGGATAAATTTAAATTCAACCAATTTTGCTGTACTAATGTAAGTCATCAATCTTTACAATTCCTTTGTTCTTTGCAACTACCAGGCCTGTGTTTGCTATGTGAAGAGAAAACGGAAGTGCTATTTAATTTGTTAACTTTTGACACGTCATCTTATGGTGGATATGTTTTCTCTTCTTTCTCTTAATGATGTGTCAACAAAGTAATTAGATATCAAATAATGCAACGTAGTCAGAATTTTCTACCATGGCTAGAATGAATAAAAATCAGCGCTTTTTTGACTTATGAACAGAGAGTAAGATAACAAGCTAGCGTATAAACTTGATAAGTCTGCCAATGCAAATACTAGAAATTTCATAAAAATAAATATCCACCACAAATTCTCAAAGAACATAAGATCTCATGAGCCAACGATCACAATGGCTCAGAAGTCAATACTAATTGACATAACACTCAACACAGAGAATCGAAAATCACTTATTCTTCCAAGTCACGGAAATGGGGCTTCTAACCCTATAGCTCAGCTCA
This sequence comes from Boehmeria nivea var. tenacissima, assembly GCA_018132145.1. Lineage (NCBI taxonomy): Eukaryota > Viridiplantae > Streptophyta > Magnoliopsida > Rosales > Urticaceae > Boehmeria > Boehmeria nivea. Next base: position 11,959,915 of record CM030878.1, on the reverse strand, counting down.
TTTTGATGACTCACCCAAGCCAAATGCCCTTGGCCATAGTTCACACCACTCTCAGCACTCACTCTCCTCTTTGAGACAAGCCAAACCTTGTAACTCAGCACCTGATTAGCCCTCGTGAACACCAACCTCCGAGGCCTGACTCTCACCCTCACTCCCTCCGGCGCCGCCACTTCCGCCGAGTAGACCGAGCCCGCCCGCCCCACGTTCGTCACGCGCCGCCTGATCACCGCCTTCCGCGGCCCCCGGCCGCCTTTGAAAATCGCCGAAATGGAGGGGTAGTTGAGGCTGAAGCCTCTGTTGGCCTTCAAAATCTCATGGCAACTCACATTCTTGTGCGTTACGGAGAACACCTCCGGGCTGGTGTAGCCGAGAGTGCAGAGGTGTGTGACGTACTCCTCGGGCCGAATGTCGTAGACCAGGCCGGGGTCCATTGCCTTAGAGGGGTTGACGTGCCCCGCGCCGACCGCAAAGACCCCGGCAGGCTTGTCCCCGGCCATGATGGGCCTCCCCGAGTGGTCCGCCGCGTCCGCGGTCGTCATTATAGCGGACTTGACGGCTGCGGGGCTCCATCTCGGGTGCGCGGCGCGCACCAGCGCCGCCAAGCCGCTCACGTGAGGGCACGACATGGAAGTGCCCGACATGACGGTGAAGTTGACCCTTCTGGAATCTTCCAGAAGGCCGCTCGGCCCCAAGTTCTGCGGCCAAGCCGCGACGATGTTCACGCCTGGAGCGATCACGTCGGGCTTGAGTATCGACGGGTTCGAAAAGCTCGGTCCTCGTCCCGAAAACTCGGCCACTTCCGGTGCCTCTGATCGTCCGATCACTGTCCCTCCGAACTTGATCCTCGCTTTGGGTGTTGTTGTTGAGTTTATGTAAGCTTTCAGGCGAACCGACTCGTCGAAGCCGACGAGGGTCGCCGGCAAAACGTGGACGTCGACGGAGTCTTCTTCCAAGTTGAGCTCCGTGTTGGTCAAGATCATGGCGAGTCCACCGGCTTCCTTTACGATTTGGCCTTTCTCCGACCTTCCGTTGACGCCTCTGTCGCAGACCACCATTTTTCCGGCGACTTTCTCTCTCGGAAGCGAGCCTCGGAGGCAGAATTGGCTTCCGTTGTCGTCGCTCATCGCGTAGACGAGCTCGAGCTCCGCCGAAGAGCTCGAGGCTCGGTTCCCGGGGTACAACGACTCGCCATAGAGCAATTCTCCGTTGTTTAACTGGACTATCGCCGGGAATTTCCTGTCCATTGTGCTCGCACCGACGGTGGCGATCCACGGCGCTTCGTTGGCGACGGAGCTCTCGATAGGCCCGTTATTTCCCGCCGCACAAACAACGGAGATGCCATGCTCGACCGCTCGGAAGCTTCCGATGGCGATGCTGTCCGCAAAGAGCGGTATTGGAAAGCCGCCGAGAGAGAGCGAGAGGACGTCGACCCCGTCTCTAATGGCGGCGTCCATTGCGGCGAGGATGTCGGAGCTGTAGCAGCCGCTGTACCAGCACACTTTGTAGGCGGCGACATGCGCGAGCGGCGCCATCCCCCGCGCCACGCCGGCGGCATTGCCGAGCACACTCGCCCCAGGGACGGCGGCTCCCCCGGCCGTCGACGACGTGTGGCTGCCGTGTCCGTGCGAGTCCCGCGGCGACAAGTACTCCTGCACGGCCTCCGGGGACGCTCCCTCGGGCGCCGACGCCCGATGGCCTTTCATGAAGAATCTCGCGCCGATGAGCTTCCTGTTGCAGCTCGAGGAGTTGAAGCCTTCGCCTTGTTGGCAGATCCCTCTCCACTTCTTCGGAACAGGAGGCATTCCCCGCTCGTCGAAGCTCGGACTCTCCGGCCAAACTCCGGTATCGAGGACACCGATTATCGTCCCCCGCCCGAATTTAGCCTTGTACCAAGAGTTCTCTCTCGTGGGACTTAGCCCCAAGAACTTGTAAGAGTAAGTGGTTTGAGTCTCTAGCCTTTGGTCAGGCCTGATTGCCACCACGCCGGGGACTTTCCTCAGCGAATCGAGCTCGGTTTCCGACAACCGAGCCGCAAAGCCTTCCATGGCGGAGTCGTAAGAATAGAGAAGGCGAGAAGAGGGACCATCATAATCTCCTTCTACTTCCGAGTCTGAATCAACAGTCTTTTGAAGAAACGAGACGTGCCAATCGAGCTTTGTTGCGAACAGAGAGCTTGTTGCGTGGTGTGGGTGTAGCTGAACTAAGTAGGTCTGGAGAGAAGTGTTTGCTTGGAGGGAAAGAAAGCGAAGGAAAATGACGGAAACAAAGAAGTGGGATCTGAACCTGGTTTCCATGGTGGGAGACTGAGAGAACAATCTTTGTTTGGTTTAGAGTAGTGATGCGAGCTGTGAGCATGGTTTTGCTCGGCGTTTGTTGGGGTATTTGAAGAAGAAGAAGAAGAGAATGGCTCAAAAGCTCTCTGGTATTGGGAAGCATTTTGCTGGAAGAGCCGAGGCTGAGAGTACATGAAACTCGTGAAATGTGAGAGCTCTCAGTCACGGGGTTTCTAATTTGTTGAGTGAAGTGAGTGAGAGTGGAGAGAGGGTTTATGAGGTTTCTCTCGGAGGAGCTGAAGTGAGAGAGCTTTGCTTTGCTTTGCTCTAAGAAGCTTCACGAGATGTCTTGGCTCAGTTTTAACACTTCTTTAACTACATGACCGTTATACGGATTTGTCCCCCCCCAACCAAAAAAAAAAAAAAAAAAGAGCTGAGTGAATCTTTGTTTGTGCCTTAAATTGTGGGAATAACAAATCAATGTTCGCTACTCCGTAGCGAAGAGAGAAGAGAGGTTTTATGATGTTTAAAAATTAAAGGAAATTTCATTTCTTTTTTTGGATGAATAAGCCATTTAAAATGAGTCTTTAAGCAATATTTGAAGGTAAAATAAAATTTTAAAAAAAATCTTGGTAATTAAATTTATTATGTGAAAATAAAATTTCAACAAAAACTGTATAATAATAAAATTTATAATTGGTTACTAGACTAAATTTCAAAGTTGAGTATTTATTACACTTTTCTCTTCTGTTTTTATTTTCATTTTATACACACTCTAGTGAATACTATAGCAAGAGAGAGGCTTAGGTAGAAGAAATTTTGGCATTGATTGCTTAGCAGCGTAGGAAGTGCATTTATGCAAACGCTCTATATTTGTCTTGCATTGCATGGCTCCTTGTGCGGCTTGTGCTTTTACTATCTCCGCTGCACGTTCTGATTTCCCACACTTTCTGTTTAATTTTTGGTCACGAGACCACTTTTATAATTAATTAATAAACCAATTAATTATAAGACCAGATTGCCATTTAGTCATTGTTGCACTTATTTTTAGACATTTAGCTCACGAATTGATAAATTAGATAAATAGTCATCCAGTCCAGTCCGATCATTAAAGAACTAAACTACCTAAAATACCTCTTATGTTACATAACTAAATGACTATTTTGCTAATGAAACTAACTTTCACCATATACTAAAATCAACACTACAAAAAATGATATTTCATTTAGCAAAAACATATAATGTTGCTAGTTAGTTATTTTAGTTGCTTGATATTTGGAATCAACTATTTGTTGTGCTTGATTCAAATTTTGAACATGATTTGGAGTATTATCTACGTTGGCTACACGCAAGGTTAATACATATTATGATCGAATCTACGCACAACTCATTTTTTCAAAATGGTAATTCAAACATATATATGTTCAATTTAACAAACATAAACCAATGTGCTAGAGTTTCCAAGTCTTAAGCCGGAAAGGACCGACTTTGTAGGTCGGGCGGGGCGGGCGTCCGTTTGTCGCAGTGTTTTCCGACGATCGTACTTTTAGCCGTCTCTCTTCTCACGTACGGAGCTAATGCCTACTTGGATACTATTTTAGGCGTCCGTTTGGTCCAAAAAATAGAGATATCAGATTGTTTCACACTTGTTTTGAACACACTTCTATGACTTTTGAGTTTACATTTTGTGATCATAAAATTCTTCCTAAAGCTCGTTTTCTCTCTCAAATAAAATTGATCTAACATAAGATGGCGAGCATTGTTATACGGTAAAATAGTGTTATTGTTTAGTTCAAGAAGCAGCATATTGTTGTTTGCACGTTGTCCTGGTTTCTACTAAAAATGGCGTGATTTGTAAATTTTTAAACTACATATCTACTATTAAGAACAAAACTAACAAAAATAAGCTCAGGAATAAAGTATTCACGTTTCGTTTATACACGACAGAAATGATTTTGATCTCAATTCGTGAATATTATAATCTCAATTCTCAGCTCGTTTAAAAGAAACAAATCTTAGCCTTTCTGAATTCCACATTTCATTTCCCTTACGACTAAGAATCAAGGTGGACAGACGACGAATTCAAATATAAAATAAATTAGAAGAAAGAAAGTTTTGATTTTCCACCGACTTATATATTAATAAAAAAAAATTATAATAATAATAAAAAAGAATGTGCGGTTGAATCTTAACCGGCTCTCTTTCTATTCCAGCTAATATCCAAACACACATTTTGCCACAACACACTTCTGAAACACGTGTTGGCACAATTTCAACTTCCAGGCAACACATGTGAGCTTTAGCTTAAATGAAATAATTAATTTATGTTCATCTTCCAATAGGAATTCAACACGCTCATCAAATTAATTTAACCTTAAAAACATGTTATATTTGTAGACAAATCTGCATGTCTCCCACTTCCTTAACCTTCTAACAAATCTTTCTTTAGTCAATGTGGAATATAAAATAATAATAAAAAAATACGACGTGTACAACACTGCTAACTTAAGCTTTTAAGCCTCTATTTATTTTGGCTGGTATTGAAACAGAATAATTAGAGTGGGTTAAACTAAAAACTACATTCAAGATTCAAATAAACATCCACATCGAAATACATAAAACAAAAAGCATTGAACACTATTAACTTAATTTTATTTCCTGTAAATGAAGTTGTTGAAAACTCAACTACAATATAACATAAAGAATCGCTGGCCAAGATACATTATGCTATAAATGACCCAAAAAAAGAAAAAAAAAGGCCTATAACAAAAATATGCGTCTGTGCTCTGTATTCTTTCAGGTGCTGTACTTATCTGCATTTAGTAAAAGGCAATTACTATCACTCCCTAGCGCTGTATTTGTTACCTCTCAAGTCATGATATCACTGATTACGCTGTTCGTTCTTCCAAGAATTTTTCGCAACTTCGGCGGATGAGTCCGCGGAATCTGCATTTCCGTCCTTGGGATTGGAAAAGAGAGGATCCCACTCATGGGGTCCGACCTCCCGCTGTCCCTCCTCCAACAACGCATACTTCCAACTGGTCTCCTCGATGAAGTTCTCGTCCGTGTGGCCGTCGATGATGTCCTTCCTTAGGTTGGTAACTTTGTCTATAACAGCTTGCACTGAGACGTCAAAGGCGTCTTTGAAGGTCTCCAATTTGGAGCGAGGGTCTGCGTATACAAGCTTCGGGATAAGGCTTATAACCTGCTCTCTCATCTTCTTCACCTGCTCCGGAGGGATTTGGAGAAGTCTTTCCTCGATGCTCACATTCCTCTTGCGGATATCGTCCTCTGGGATGAACACCGAATACGAGGCGTAATCCTTCGGGAGATGCCAGGTGTATTGAACGTACGCTGATCCCGGATGGAAGAAGACGGGTATGCAACCGGCTAGCATAGCGTCGAAGGCAGACCTTCGTGTGTAGGAATCACCCTGTGGCTGCAAGCAGAAAAGGGAGCTCTGAAACATCTGCATTATACTGCTCGGCGAGTGACACTTGCTCTCCCCAAAATCGCATTCCAACAGTTTGCCGGCGTTTGATCTCCTGCATTGCTCGATGATCTGGCCCCTGATCGAGTTAGGTTTGCCGGGACGTGGGGCGCCAGCAAAAGAGAAAAGCCACTTCCGCTCTAAATTTCTCATTCGGTCCTGCCAGTTGAGCACATCTACGTCCTTCGCCGGGTGGAAGTACGTCGGATAAGGAATGCCAAAATCATTAGCATTCCACGGGCTTGATTCCACCACAAGCATGGACATATTCTTGGCAGCCGGCAAAAAGAGAAGCTTGTTACCCCAGTCTGATTCCGATTCAGTCAGTCTCCGGAAATCCCATGTTATCCTGCCGGCAACAAGAAAATGGTCTTTGCCGCCCATAATGCCCCACTCCGGCCTCTTCATTAGCCAATCAACTAAATCAAGAGAAGCCGCGTCCCTCCTAGAGATATTGTACCCCCACAGATACCGCGCAATATCAAATCCGGCATAAAAGGGCACAAAGATAGCTGCAGCAATAGACGAATCCTCCGTCAAGCACTCATACTGCTTCATCCGGTTACTGAATATAACATCAACAGCAAACTGATTCGTAGCATACCACCCCGTATTCGAGAACACCCCCTCAGCATTCTCCAGCGGAGGACCGAGCCCGGCATTAGTGGTGAACTTGCACATGTTCGTCCAGATGCTTAAACTCCTACACTCCTTCAACATATCTTCATTAAACCTCGAAGGAAGGTCGTGCACATAAATGTACCTCCCGCCGCACGGATCGCTCTTGTTCTCGACAGTCCTCAATGCCCTCATAAACGGGAATTTCTCCTTCTCATCCTTACCAGAATCGCCCACATCTTCGTGACTTTGAGTAGCGGGTTTCGAAGGGAAGGGCAAGGGCATTGTAACACCATCTTCATCGCTTCGGGTAGGTTTCGAAGGGACGGGCATTTTCCGGGCTACAAAGGCAGAGGAGGGATCAATATCGACCGGTCCGGCTAGTAGCTTAACCGAATCATCGACATTGTTACCCCCAAGCACAACAAAATGAAAGTACAACAACAGAACCCAGAAAAACGCCGAGAGAGAAGCCAAGCAACAAAGCCTGCTCTGCTGATTCTTTCCCGTCCCTTTCTCCATTTGCTCGGACGGACCACTCGCCGCTGAGCGGCGTCGCATCAGAGGTTAAACAACTACAATTCCCAAACCCAATCGAGCCAATCACCGAACTACAACATTTCACTAATCACATCAGCATATACACACACACACACACACACACACACACACACACAAAGTTCCGATTTTTCGGATCAATGACCAACTAAACCAAAACCCTATTCCAAGCCTGTAATGGGCCAATTGATGCCAAACAGAGCTTCAACTAAAACAGTGCACAAGATCAACAAAAAACACGTCCAAACTAGGCCCCGAAAACTGATCAAACCAAGAACCGGGAAAAAAAAAAAAGAAAAGAAAAGAAAAGAAAATACAGCTGAAATCAAAATGAGGACATGAATTAGCCTAACACGAATCACGAAGAATCACCAAGCTCGCTCAATCAATCCGTTACGGATCGTTTTAGGAACCAAAAATCGCAAACGAGATCACGTAAAGACTGATAGAACCATAGGAAAGTACGTAAGACCGAGTAAAAAAAAACTTACATAGAAAGTTTTGAATTTTCTCGGAAAGATCCGAGAATTTTGCTCTGGTTTTGCGCTTTTAGAGTTGAGAGAGAGAGAGAGACAGAGAGAGAGAATGAGAATGAGCGAGAGAGGGTAGAGTTTAAAAATTAGAGCGGAGAGGAGGCGTAGGTTAGCGAGGTGCGCCGGCTGGAGGGCTGTTGACGGTAGCCGGTGGGATTGCGCCACGTAGCGATTTGGCAAAGGACGTGTTTGTGTCTGAGGAAAGTGATGTCATGCTCGTTGCTATATCACCCCCTGAAATTGCGTTACTACTTTTGTCTTTTTAGTGGATTAAAAAAAGGAAAAAAAATGACGCTTCACCAAAAAAAAAAAAAAAAAAACATAGAGAGAGAGAGAATTGACGAATTTGGTGATTAAAAAAATTTAGAACTTAATTTTAGAGCTGGCAATTCAGTTTCGATAAACGGGTTAATCGTTACCAAAATCGTTAATAATGATAACAGTTAATCGTTAACGTTTTCAAACGATTAACGGCTAATCGTTATTGCTTTTAAACGATAACTAATAATCGTTAACCGTTTTGGTCGACCGTTATTCGTTTTGGATTTTTTTATTATTATTTTAAAAAATTATATTAAAATAATAAATTAATTTAAATATAAATATAAATATTCAGAAAATAATAATAAAAAATTTTAAAAACGGTTAAACGATTAACAGTAACGGTTTAACCATTAACTGTTTTGGCCGATCGAAAATTAACGGTAACGTTTTTTTTTTTTTTTGCAAAAGTGGGCTCTTTTGAGGGCTTTTTAACAAATTTTGTCGCACTTTTCGGCAAATTCTTATTTTCTCTACTTTTTCAAATTTTTGTTCCAATCCAATCATTTAGATATAAATAACATTTTATTTTTACTTTTATTTGACCTCTTTCATTTTTCTTTTGTGGTATTTTTGATGAACAAGCGCATCGCGCGTGGAAAATTAGTATGCTATTATTTTTCATTAATAATAACATATTATAAAAAAAAGGAACAATAACAATGGAAATAGTGTGATCATAAACATTCAGAATCTTTATAATGATGATGCCAGTCAAAGGACGAGACAAACAAAAGCAAAGAATCAGATTTGGTCATTCTTGGAACAATAGTTAGGCTGTGGATGAGAGAGAGGAAGATTGGGATTAGTCTAGTTTAAGGATTAACTTAAACAAAACAACAGAAATATCCATTAAATTTAAATAAATAAAAAGAATGCAAGTGTTTTCAAGAAATACAATTTTCTTTCCCAAATCATATAAATTGATAAAGATTTCATTACTAGCTGGCGAGAGAGCGCCAAAAACTGTGGAAGTTTCTCTATTAAAAAGCACAGAAAATATATTTATCTTTTGCTCATGTGACTATATGCCCATCACAACCTTTGGACAAAATTAGTCTTTTTTTTTTTCCCATTTATAATCGTCAATATAGTTTGACTTTAGTAGTAGAAATAGGTCATGTGGTTACTTGAAGTTCATTGACTGCTTGTACTAGTTCCAATATAGAGATATACTAATTTGTCCATATATATACATTCATTTCCATTTGAATTATTGAACTAAGCAGATATCATACAGATAGATCAAGTATGCATATCGTGCCGGGTGTTGGGAAATCAAAAATTTTAATGAGTAGTGTAGAGTGGGCAACCACAAACTTGTTTATGAGTTATGACCACTCACTCTCAGACAGACTCATTGGTCAAGCAACAGAATTAGACGAATCATGCGTATGTTTGTGTTGATAATAATAATAATATTATATGACCGAATTATAAGAGCATTAATTAATGTGTTAGCATTGATCTTTTCGATGTGACTAGGTTTACTGGAATCTAGTGGTAGATACTGATACCACAAGAGACAAGACTCTGTTTTATATATATATATATTCTCAGCCAAAAAAAAAAAAAGACCTTTTATTTTTGCTCGGTTTTGTAAGTGAAATTGTGACGATAGAGAAGGAATAAAAAATTGTGATGTAGTTGGTAAAGAGAGCATGGGGTCTTATGAGAAGGGCAGTGTCATGCACATTTAATGTATCGAATGAGGTGTCGGGTTATGAATAATGAGCGTTTAATAAAAAATTGAGTCCAACACTCCAACTAGTCAAAATATGACAAATCACCCGACATAAGTGGAATTAGAAAATTAAAAAAAATTGTAAAAAAGATTAAAAGAGTATGTTTAGTATTATTATTTTTTGTTATGGTTAATATTAGTAAACTGTAGTACTCGTACAAGCTACACCTAGTGAACCCCTTGAAAAAAAAAAAAAAAAAACATGATTTGCTTATTTTTCGGATTATGTTGACTGAATTAATGATTGTATCATAAAAATTTAAAAGTTATTGTAACAAGTGTCTGGAAAATAATAATACAAAGGGTATTATATACACATGTCTCGTTACATTATACAGAATGGAATAGATAGACGACTATGAGAAGAAAGTTGATTTAAGGGATTTACAATTTGAGTTATAGTATTTATTATTTGGTAAAATCTTGTATTCAAATAAATGTTTAAATGTGAGTTTGATTTAGTATTTTAGATGAGATTATAAGAGAAATTGCAGAATATATAATTCAATTTTTATATTTGAATTCCAAAATATTAATATAATGTAACAAAAGTATAATAAGTTATTATATCATTTACGTTCAGGCATGAAAAAATGAGTTTCACAGAAAAGGACGAGCCTTTTATCAATAAAGCAAATGTAAGAAGAGGATAAGAATACTGGAAAAAAATATAAATAATAAAATAAAAGAGGATCAAAAGTACTTGAGCTAGCAATATCGAATGTTATTTTGTCAGCTACTTTGGAAACGTAATAATTAGTTGTACTTTAAAAAGTTCCCCATAAAAAATGCGAAAATAAGGGAGGTTACAACTTACAAGAAAACAAAATACATGAACTACAAAAGATTCTCTTGTTTTGGTACTCATTTTACCATTTTTATTTCGTTTTATTTTTTTTTATTTTTTTCAACTTTTATTGTGTTTAGGCAAATTATTTTATCTATTTCATTTTATTTTTTAAGAAATGGTTGAGATTTAAAGATATTGTATAGAGATTTGAAAAGTTGAAATAAAGGGTTGAAAAAAAATAGAATAGAATGGAATTGTTTGTAGGATTAGAAAGTTGAATGGTTTGGAATAATATGGAATGAAATGGGATGGTTTGGATGGTTTGCCCAAATATGGGATAATCTTCCAAACTATTCCATTCTATTCTATTTTTTTTCAATCATTTTTTTCAACTTTCTAAATCCCTATACAATATATTTAAATCTCAGTCATTCATATCACATCGAAATTAGCAAAGTCAAACCATTCTTACACCAATTTTATAAACCATTTTCAAACCATTCCAAACCATTTTCAAACTATTTTTTCATCCCAACAAATGAGATGGAATGGCCAAAATGCAACCCCAAATAAGGAGTAAAGTGTATCGGACAAATAATAAAATAGCCAATTTTCTCTTGTTTATATACTTATAAACACAACGTAAAACTTACACACTCGTTCGGTAAAGTTTTGGGATTTTATTTAGAATTAGTTCTTATACACTCGAATCCGCGCGCGTGTAAAGTTAAGCACGTACAAAATAATATAACCATACAAAATATGACATGACAAAAAAAATAATAAAGTATATTTTTGTTAAATTTTTAAAAATTTTGATATTTTTGTTATTTTGAATAATTAAGAGGTTAAATTTATTATTTAATATAAATACAAGGGCTTTTATAAAAAATTTCAAACTTAAAAAATAAAAAATAAAAGCTTAGAACAAATAAAACAAGTAAAATAGTTACGATAAAAAAAATATATGACAATGGGTGTCAAAAGATTGAGAAAAATATTTTGAATCTAACTGTGCCAAGAAATTTTTTTTTTCGAGATCATTACACACAAAAAAAAATGTTGAAATGATTGAAAAAAAAAAGTAAAAAAAAAAAGAGAATTTGCAAAAAAAATCCTCCAAAATTTACAAATTTGCAAACAAATCCCCTTAAATTTGCAAAAAAAGCCCTCTAAAATTTCTTAAAATCCCCCAAAATAGACCCTTAAATACAATTTTTTTTTATAAAAAATAAAATAAGAGACGCCACGTGTTGTCCCATGCTGAGACATTTTTTTGGCTTATGGGGGAGAAACGGATTGATTCTTAAATATAGTAAGATTATCTGAAGGGTTTTTTACACCTATGGCCCCTCAACTTATCGGCTTTCTACACTTTGGCACCCCTTCTTTTTTTTTGGCATTAACCCCCCTGAATTTAAAAATTGTTGCATTTAGCCTCAAATTGAAAACGTCCGTCCAAAGTTTAACGAAATTTGGCACGTGCTTCGCACGTGATAGCTTATTTGGGTGCATATTCCGTCCAATTTTGGACGGAAGTTTTCAATTTGAGGCTAAATGCAACGATTTATAAATTCAAGGGGGTTAATGCAAAAAAAAAAAAAGAAGGGGTACCAAATTATCAAACACGCTAAGTTGAGGGGCCATAGCTGCAAAAAACCCTTATCTGAAAGTAAAATTAGAGGTGTTTGAAAAAAAAAAACTTTTGATTTTTGATTTTTTACAAATTGTTACATAAAAAATATTTTAGAGAATGGCTCAAACTCTGTTATTGCTACTAATAGATTAATTTTCAAAAATTATTTTTGTCTTTTTTATACATGTAATTATTATCATTACGACTTATTCTAATACAAATTGTTATAACACAACTATCAACAACTTTTTAAAGACCATTCTAAAATTTTATTTACAACGTTAATGTCTGCGTAGCTCTGTCCTAACCAGAAAGGAAAAAGGAAAAACAAAAAACAAAAAACAAAGCAAAACAGAACATCTCCAAAAACCAAAATGAATGAAACAAGGTGAACCAATATCAAACCGAAATTCATACAACACTTGAAATGGAAAGCAATAAAAGTACAGAGATTATAAAAGCAAATAAAGGCCCTAAGTTGTGTGAAGAAGATGTACTTCCTTTGCTCTTTTTCTTCCTAGTTGCTCTTTGTGATCTCTTACCCAACTTGACGTCTCCGAAGAACAAATGAACTCCAGGGTCTCTCATATTTACTTCACTATCACACAAAGCCGAATTATTCACTCCCTGGACGTTGTTGTTTATGTAAATGTTGATGCAACAACAATCATGGGACTCGGCTCCGTTGCCTTGACGCAGCGAAAACGATGCCCCGGCGTTAGCTTTTTCTAGGTTCACGCGTTCGGAGGATTCGGGGGCAGCTTTCGGGGCCATTTGAGATGTTTGTCCTCTGATGAAAATGATCCGACAATTTTCTTTCTCCTGTATAAAGTGTACCTTCTTGGGTGAGAGAAGATTTTATTTTTCCAATTTAGTGGCTTCCTTGCTTCTATTATAGGTTTGGAATATGTTGACTGCTCTACAAAGAAAGGCATTCCAAATGTACGATGATTTCTTTTTTCTTTATCTTTCTGTAACGTTCAAAACCTAAAGCAATTGCAAAGGACGACAATTTAAATTCAAAAATAAAAGTACCCTTTTGGTCATGAGGAAGAAGTATATTACATGTGTGCTTAATTGGCTGATTTTCTTTTAATTTTAGCAAATTTCTACTTATCCCCTGATTATTTTGCTAATAATCGTTTTTTTTTTTTTCAAATTTAATAAGTCTTTGCTTCTCGAATCATGCACCTTGAGCATCTTAAATTTACTTCGCAGGCAGTAATGCCAATATTGCGTAGAATGTGGAACAACTTCATATTGAAACAGAATCAACTATTTGCCTCAAGCCAGTGTTGTGTATTGGTATCCATAGCAGAATATTGCCTTTGAAATCGGCTACTATAGAATTCTTTTTTTTTATTCGCTGAGTAGCTATGTAGAGTTGAAATAAGTTAAATTTGGAGCAAGAGAAAAAAAAATTGACATTTTAGGTCAAGTTCAGAACAGGATAAATGGATGCAAAATTAAGGTAAGAGAGAACAAATACAGAAATCCCTCCATTTCCCGGGGCTTATGAAAAACCGAAGATTAAAAATTTTCTAAAATTACAAATGCGCACCATGTTTTCAAATTGTACACATCAGGAAACGACTGAAGAACCGCTCTCCATATCTTTTATTGTTTTCCAACTCTTAAGGCACCTCTGAAGGAAACCTGTCATGTCATCGACAAACTTGTTACAGACACCCAAGAACCATATCCTCAACTGCAATGCACTGCAACTTACAAAGCGTTTTTCCTTCTTTTATTCGGAACATTGTAAGCGAATGAAACAAATTCTAGCAGCCAAACCTGATTAAACTTTTCCAATTGGATTGCACTCTTTCAACAAAATAGAGAAACATTTGGCAGAAAGAGTCATGGCCAAGAATCTGGAGACACTCTTTCACTGATTGTAGAACCAAATTGTGGGCCACCCTTACGGTAGCAGGTGAGAAACTCGACAGGGTACCCCTTCAGCTTATGTGGCACAAGTTCAAGATCGTTGAAAGTTAAAGCTGCAGCCAAACACAAAAAATATAGAGCATATGTTATGCACCAAACCAGATTCAAAGCAATAATCACAGCTAAGAGTAAAATCAAGAACAATAAAATCAATCAAAGCAAGAGTATCACTGTTCTATTGAATCAAAACCAGAAAATAACCAAGTACAGATAATCCAAGCTTTCGAGAGGCTTAAATGAGCGTTGCTCAAACAAAACATTTTTCTCGATGGTCTGATCTTGCCAGACCTTGTCCCTTATATTCCCACATCAGGGAATCACGCCACCCACACACTCACACTGCCACATCAGGAAATCACACCACACACACACTCACACTGCCACCTCAGCCATTCTATAACTAACTTATTACATCATTATGCCTCATCACACGTCACCAGCCTTGGCAACCTTACCCTTGTGCCTAAAGTGAGTAAAACGGACTTGAGGCCTAAGAGCATACCAGGAAGAAAAAATCAAATGTAGGAGTATAGGAAATCATAGTTCCAACAAGCATGTTAAATTATGTAATCATTCAGCTAAAAATCTTATAGCTATACCGTTTTCTGACACAACTGTATCTGAAGTTTGCGCAAGGATCTGATCTAGGTTGAAGATGTCAGGATTAGGCAACGGGAAGGGAACCTTCTTAAGTAGAAGTTCTCGTGGAGTTCCAATCGCCTGCAACATTCATAAACAATATGTTAAAGTAGTAAGTTTACGTCGACTGTAACCAGACTGGGAAACATAGCACGTATGGCATGGCACCCACAAGACTATATACACGAGGTATAAAGGGCCACACACATGATAGTCTGTGTCATGTGTAACACTTTACCTTAGCAATTGGAAAAGGAACTTTTACATAGCGAGGCCATTCACGGATTACCTCAAACATAAGCTCGGCCTGTATTGCAATTAGAATTGGTTAAAACAGCCCACTAATGCAACATATGGAGACGAAAAAGAAGAGAGATTACCAAGTCATGCACTGTTAAGACTTCCGGTCCGCCAAGTTCATAAACTTTTCCCATGCTGGTGCCGTCGTCTTTCAAGGCGGCCAAAATTGCAGCCGCAACGTCAATGACATATACAGGTTGGATTCTGTGTAAAGAGTTATCAGTAGAGTAAACCAAATGAAAAGGGGCATTCATGCATCACAAATGCTATTAACATGTACAGCACAGAACAACAAAAATTGCAGCTATAGACTTCAATGTCAGAATAAAGACATACTTGGTAGATCCATCCCCAATTAGTGGAAGAAAGCTATACTTTTTAGCAAATTGAGCCCACCGATTCAAAATCCGATCCTCTGTACCAATCATTACAGCTGGTTTTAAAATTGTAGCCTGTTAAAAAAGGAAAATATTAGCAACTATACTCATGAATGGAAGCAACTCTTTAAATCACACATTCTGTGAGCAATGAGTCCGCACTATAGATCATTTATAAATCTACAAGTATATTTGCATCTCACTATCTTAATATTCAAGTAAATCTTCCAAAGTAAAACACAATACAGGGGAAACAATAAAAATAAAAGTTATAAGCTCTAGCAGCATAAAACATGATAACTCTACCTCAGGTAATTCTCTCAGCACAGCTTCTTCTGCAGCAGCTTTAGCTTTTAGGAATCTTGACGGCGATGATGCAGATGACCCTAAACATGAAACTTGAACAAATCTCATGATACCACCATGTTCTTTAGCAATCTGCATGCATTCCAAAAAGCAATATGTTGGATGCATCAGAACAATTAATAATATGGACAGAGAGAGCAACAATCTATCAACTGGACTAAACTCGATCAACTACATAATCAAGGATACATGCATGCGCATGAGGCCAAGTCCAATTAAGGACCAGTGCAGGCATGTACCGCCACTAAATTTTTGAATTTTGAGAATTTTTGCACCACTATTGATGGATCTTTACAAATTAGCCTCCTCGTTTTTTCTTTTCCTGCAATGTGCCCCACTCAGTATTTTATGATGTCTAATTTGCCTCACGTATCTTCTAAAATTTTAATTTATCTCGTCAAAAAAAAAAAGTTCTCTTCAAATGTGCTCCAACTGAACTAAAATTCTAGATTTGTGCTTGAAGCACACACAAGGAAAAACCAACAGCATTATAGACATGTAAGTTTTGATGATAAGGGCATCACTGGCATGAAAGTATGAGGATTTTTTCAATTATTTTTCTTAGCAAGCACGGTAAGTTTTAGAACAAGCAAAGGTTTCTCCATTAAATGGAGGAATATAGACCTACCACCGCAAGCTGTTCAGCCATGTGATGGTTTACTTCCTCAAAGCTGTAGTTCCTTGTTTCATACTCCCTTCCTGCCAAAAGATATGGATACGACTGCTGAGGATGACTTCATTTCACCAATCCAGGAAATTGAAATCTTCAAAATGTAGAAGGCAATAAAGGAATCAGGCATACCAATAAGGTTGATAACTACATTAGCCTTTGCCATTACTGCTTTGATCGAAGCTTCATCCCTCGGGTCGTATTTCATTGGCACTATCTGAGTAAGACAAACAGTCAAACAATCAGGATGAAATCCAAACAAGAAATGGCACTTACATTCAAATATAATTGTTCAGTGTATAGAAAAAACCATTCGTATATCACACAACCTGTCCCAAATCCCCCATCAGCTTCAGATGACGAGGAGAATCTTCCGAACCACGAAAAGGGACTAAAACTTGAGATCCCATCTTAGCTGAAAGAGAACTAGAATCAGCAAAAAACTGCAGTAGCAGGATTTTAACACTTTCAAATGATCAAATCAAATATTTGTTCCAAATTTGGTACCATGTTCAACAGCAAAAATAAAGAACTAGTGTTAATGTGCGGTTTACCAAGCTGCTGAACGACATATCGACCAAGGAAGCCAGTAGCACCAAATACGGTAGCGACTATGCCACTGAAAAAGGGGAAACAAAATTATACTCGATCAAGACAATCATATTCAGTAACCATCAGGCATTTTAAGGTTTAACTTAAGCAGATTCTCTACAAATGAATGCCCAAGAATTGGAATTCACAAAGCATGTGGGCATCAAAAGCTAACAATGTTACTCTCATTATCGAATTTTAAACCTTATTTAAGAAAATGTTCGCAATAATTGTCTTTTTGGCAAATAATCCATATATTAGAGTACATTACTGTTGTACAAGTCATTTCAGCTGGGTATTTCATTGATTTACTAATGCTATGTAGATTATATACTAAAAAATGGACATCCAATCCCAAAACAAAAGTTGTGGGCATTTTTCTAAAATATGGTCTAAAAAATAGACAAGTAGCTCAATGAAACATAAGTCCTACATTTTCTTTCTAGGCAACACAACAAATGACAAAATCCCAAAAAAAAAAAAAGAGCTTTCGTAATACCTAACAGATGATCTTCCACCAGTCCCCTTCCGAATAATGTGTCCAGGTCCCTTGGCGGCGAGAGTCGATCCGTACCTCGGATGATCAGCTCCATAATCTGCCAAACAAAAAAAAAACCCAAAAGGACACGCAAGATTGATCATATCAATTGACCACATGAATCACAGAGAATCGTGATCACAAAACCCTAGAGAGAGGGGAAAAAAAGTAAAAGGCAAGAGGATTGAGATGTTACGGGAGTCGTGGAGAGGGTAGATGGACTTGAGCGACGAGATTGAAGGTGAGGATTTGTGCCCTAGACGCCTCGCAACGGCCTGCATCGCGGTCGCTCTGTGACGCTCGCAGAGAAGACAGAGAGAGAGAGAGAGAGAGAGAGCTAACGGAGCGAGTGTGATGAAGGAGACGATGGTGCGTCCGGGGGTCCGTTTGGGTCTGGGAATGGACTAAGTCCACTTTGCTTGCTTGCTTGTGGGCCTTCAAGCTCACATTTGGCCCTTTTCTTAATGGAGGGATTTGTCGAATGCCACCTTTTCTTTTTTTTTTTTCTTTCTTTTTTTCAATTATAATCTAGGGAATTTTGATAAATGTACTTATTTATTTAGACACATTAATAATTTAGAGTTTTTTTCGCATTTAATCAAATTTTTGGGTAATTTTTTAAGATTTAGCCATAGTTTCACAAAATTAGGGATTTAGCCATAACATGTAACATATATACGTGTAAAAAATGTACCATTAAATGTAACGTATATTTAATATTATATTTTTTTACACGTATATATGTTACATGTTACAACAAATATTACATGTTATGGCTAAATCCCTAATTTCGTGAAACTATGGCTAAATCCTTCAAACTTTAACTTTAAAATGGCTAATTGCTTAACTGACCCAATAATTTATTATCTGTTTTATTACATTTTAATTTGTACCGTTATTTTTATATTAAAAACGTAGAGCAAAAATCAAGAAAGCACACAATTTTAAGTATAAATTATTAAGTAGTACTTAGAATGATATTTCTTGCCATTCCTCTTTGTAATTTCCACCCCTATTTTAAGTCAAAAACATATAGAAGAACACAAAAGAAAGAAAAAATTCATTTATGCCTTAAGTGATGTACTCCCTTGATTTATATTCTATGTTTATAGTATAAAAATAGAGGTACAAATAAAAAATGCAACACAAACTGAGTATAGATTATTAGTTTGTCAAAAAAGCGGCATTCATCATTATTTAAAGTGAATATGAGGATTGTGATGAAGGAGATGACGATGTGTTCGGGTTTTGGTACCATAACTCAAAGTCATAACAAAAATGCATTAATAGAAGTGGAACCGTTGCCCCCAAAAGACAACTTTTTTTTTTTTTTTTTGCTAAAAAAATGCAAATATATATATATATAAAAAATCCCAAACCCCTCTTGTCACTTAATATATTGTATAGATATATCAGCCCTAATGTTACATGCTCTTTTCTTAGTTTTGCCATATTACTATATTAGTATATATAAATATATATAAATATATATATATATATATATAAATGAATGAAATAAGCTCTTTTTATTTGTCAAGGTCAAAGGAGTAAGTACACAAATTAAAAGCCTAATTACCCACACCCGTGAGCAACACTTGTCTATTTAACAATCACAAATGAATGTATGGAGGTAACTGAAACTTTTTCAATTTTTAAAATATTAGTTGAGACGTTTCGAAGTACATGTGGCATATTAACACAGCACTTTAAGTAAAAAAGGCATTTAAAAAAAATTCAAAAACAAACAAACAAACAACTAAACTAAAAGAAGGTTTTCTTTTGCGCAAATAAATGGCATAAACAAGGCCTGCTTATCGTTACTACAAAACTTTCCTCAATGAAACATTCTCTTTACAAATTGACCTACTGATGAAGTTTATTCCGTACTAAGCAGAAAACAGAGAAGAAAAAGGCCTAACCAGGAAAGGAACCAAAAGATAAAACGGGTAATTTTAGTCTAACAAAACTAAAAGCAAAGGACTCTAAAACTGTACTTGCCACTAGAAACTGCAGACCAAAGCTTGAGTCGTTTATTTTCATTTTTATTTTTTACTTTTATTTTTTGAGTATGACTAATCCAGCTCTACAATAGTTCCCTAACTGAAAAACATACTTCTTGATCTGAACACCTAATTGCACATGGCTAACCAAAAACTCCGCTGCCCGTTTCTTCTTTCGTCTGATCATTGCCAACTTCCACCCAAAGCACCTCATTTCCCTGCTATAAAGTATGCGAACCTTGAAAGAATTTCAAAGTTTCTCCTTGGGATGGATCGTCCCGTGATCACCTTGGAAGTAGAAACTACAGTTCTTCAATGGTGTTTTGGTCTAACAACCCGAAAACGCCTTCGTCCTTTGTCTTTAGTCCTTCGATTTTGCTGGATTTAGCAGCAGCAACCGCTGATGTGAAACAGTTCTCTGCTCTGTCCCCGTCTTCTCGTTGTTGGTTGTCGGGCATGCCATTTTATCTAAAAATCTGGTATGCCACTTGACCGTGATGAATACTCGGTTACCAGTTTTAGGAACATCGAGGATTTGTCCTCTAGGAGTCGTGCAGGGGTATCAAACTCTGCAACTCGTCCTACATAAGTACCAAATATGTATGAGCAGCTGATAGATCATACAGACCAAATCAGAACGAATAAAAAAAAAATAACTTTCAGGCAATTTGATTTTCCTTGTAATTCGATAAGAACTTTTCCTTGCGAGGTAGATTTATCAAAACTCTCACAGATCATGAGATTTTCAACGGGTAATGAAACTAAAATAACAAGGTTTGAAATGACGGACAAATTGAATCACAGAACTAGAATTATAGATCTCCCCCGTGTTTCCTTTACCGTTTTTTCACAACAGAGTTTGCAAATTGGAACTTCTCAAAAAGTTGTGATTAAACATGGAAAATCGAAACACCGTACTAAAAACCTAGAGGGCAGAGAGTTTAGAACTGCATGTTAGAAGTAATAGGTTAAGAATTTAAAAGATACTCACCATCACTGAGAACCAGAACAAGATCACTGTCAATTACTGTTGGGATACGATGTGCAATAGTGCATACTGTGCAATCCTTGAACTCAGTTCGGATAATTTTCTGGATAAGATTATCTGTGGCTGTGTCAACTGATGCTGTTGCTTCATCAAGCACCATTATTCGAGCCTGTTTAAGAAGCGCACGGCCCAAAGAAAAAAGTTGCCGTTGCCCCACACTCCAGTTATCTCCATTTTCAAGCACTGCAAATTTCAAACAGAAGTTACTGATTAATAACAATTCACTACCTATTAAAAGATTTTTTTAAAAAAAAAATCATTGAAAATTCCAAAAATTAAGAAATAAACACTTCTTTTCTAGTTCCCTTTTTTTACGGAAGAGGGTTCAAAGGAATGGACCATTTATGTACCTGGTGTATTGAGTTTTTGCTCTTTCTGACGAATTACGTCTCCAAGTTGAGACTTGTCAAGTGCCTATACAAAATAAAATATTCATTAGAAAAAAACTGGATAATTATTACACAAGGCTTATTTAACAAAAAAAAAAGAAAAGGAAAAATATCACATGCGTGAGAAAAATTAACATAAGAACAAACATCCGCATGTACATATGTACGTAAGTAGCAAAAGCCATGCACTATCACAAAATAATTGCTACTTTTTTCAAGTAGCTTATCCTAGAAAAAATAAATAAATATATGTCACCAACAAAAACTTCATTAAACAAAATAAGTGTGCATGGTAATTACAGACCTGCCAAATTTCATTATCTGAATGCTCTTCAAGGGGATCAAGATTGTCCCTAACTGTCCCTTCAAATAACGTAGGATCCTGTGGTATGATGCTGAGACGGCTGCGAAGATCATGAAGACCAATTGTTGAAATATCAACACCGTCTATGAGGATCCTCCCACCTGCTGGTTCAATCAACCGAAACAATGCCTGGATCAGAGTAGATTTACCACTCCCCGTTCGTCCAACAATCCCAATTTTCTTTCTACCAGGGAATGAGCAAGACACTCCGTGAAGCACCACGGGAAGATTCTCTTTGTATCGAACCTTCAATGTTAAAATAGGGAGTTTCAGCAATTTCCATATTACATTCAACCAAACAAGTGTGCTCAGATTAGAAAATACAAGAGTAAACAGGGCAACACAATTAGCATTATTAACACACGAGACCTGGAAGCTAACCTAGTTTTCTTCTTGTTAAAATAAAATACAATATGTAATTTCTTAGGTAATTCCAATAGCAAAATATAGACATAGTAAACCAAATTAAGCTTCAACCAAGATTATTTACTGAAGAATTTGAAATCTCACCGCCAACAAGTTGAACTTAACCACATTTTTTAAAAATATAACATGCTTAAAAAGTTAAACAGAACTGCGCACCTTCAGATCAATTAGTTCAATTGCTCCATTCTGTGGCCATGAAGCTGGAGGACGAGAATCCTCGATAACCGGTGGAGCTTCTCCTGGAATTTGGCTGTATTGGTAAATTCTTTCTATTGAAATAATTTTGTTTTCAAGCTTGCAAAAGCTTAGTATCCAACGTGACAACCGTGCATTTAAATTAAGGCCATAAGTCACTGCAAGACCCGCCATACCTGCACATAAGAAGAAGCCATATGATGAAATCTAACTCAACATCCAAGCCCCATCATGAGAAAAATTAAACTATCCCGATTCCAATAAGATGTTCAAACCTTTCAATTTTTCTTTAGATAGCACAACTGAATACTACTAAAATGTCATCAAAACTTAGCTTAGCAATTCCAATCAATTCGAAATAATAAACAAGCAGCTTTATAGAGATGCATGCCCTAGATGGATGCATGCCCTAGGCTAAAACTTTTCTCACGAGTCTGTAATCTTCAAAAGCACAATTCAGTATCCTACTGTTTGACCATGTTCATAACTCTATGAACAAACACATGTGGGCATGATTAGGAGTAACTTACTTGGATCAATAGTCCCATGCGGAAAGCTCACAAGCATGATCATGCAGAAAGCAAATACGAACGTGGATAGTAATTCCATGCGCAGGCAGAGCCATTCTATAGCTGCAAGACTGCAGAAGAATGGGCGAGCAAAACAATCGAGAAGGTAAAGGTTTCTCTTCATGAATCTTTTTTCTTGCCCAAAGCCTCTTATTGTCGCTGCTCCTGCAATTGACTCGCCAAAAAGATGGATAATTGGAGATTTCTGGATGCTAACAATGCGAACCAGCTCCCTTGATGAAGCCATATAGTATTTCTACATAAGAGAACATCACCATTCAATAAAAATTCTTAGAACACCTTTCAGCAATTGTTCAAAATCCACTACAAGTTCAACTGCATAACCGTAGGATACTAGGACGGGTTTGCAAGAGATACAGAACGTCATAGAAACCAACTATATGATTATTAGAACAGAAACCATTTTGAGAATTTCTTTGCTAAAAGAAAATACAATTACCTGCATCCACAGACACGAAATAGCCATAGGTACAACAAGAAGCAAAACTTGCCAAGTAACTTTTGTCATTACACCAACAATGCCAATTAGTTGTATTGTTGTAGAAGCAAAGCCACCAAGTCGAAAAGGAATATCAAGATCCACTACACTTTGATCAATTGACACCTGAAGGTCAAAAATGATCCATGGAATTATACATGGGAAAGTGGTTGGTGCAGAAGAAGACAAGAGCAACAAGATTAGTAATCAAAACTTACATTTTTTCCTTTGACTCAAACATAAAATTAACTAAATACTTACACGATTCAAGATTCGTCCAGAAGGAGTTGAGTCAAAGAAAGACATTGGTGCTCTAAACACACTTCTAAGCATCTTCAGAAATAACTTTTCAGCAGCAGCTAGACCAAAGGTAGCTACCAGAACAGCCCGAACAAATATGAACCAAGAGCTCCCAAAAGCAAGTGCCATGTAAACAACAATAAGGACCATGGAACTCACTTTAGGAGTATCTCCTTCTGTCTGGGGATTTGCCCATGCCATCCACCAACTGCTGGCAATTTGGAGGAATTGAAATAACGTTTGCGCAATAATTATAAGCGGAATCAATAAACCTTTATAAGCTGCAGCCATATATGATAGATACACCTTCATGCTAACCCTCCCTCTTACTCTCTCCTCTTCCTGAACAAGCTGTTTTTTTCGTGCGCGTTTTGCTTTCTTTTTCTCTTTAATTGCTTTCTGCTCGGCAGCTGATATACCGTCTTGGACTTCCTTTGCCAAATTGTCAATGTCGTTTGCATCTGGCTGACAATTTTTACCATTTGAAACTGATGCACCTGAAGACAAGTTTTCATCCGAATCCTCTGACGAGTGATTGGGGATATCCATGGCTTCAATTGCCTCATGATGAGCACAAACCAGTGCGTTAAAATCAGTTCCTGCCTGTAGAAGATCATCATATTTTCCTGCTTGGATGATACGGCCCTCTTTAAGAACCTATAAGATAAAACAAATATTAGAGACACGCACTTTGTAGGCAATAGCAAGCAATCTCAGGCACACTTTGTTTCCAAGATGCGTCGAACATCACTTGTAAAGTTATGAAAGATACAATTCATATGAAAATTATAGTGTCCCGAAAAACATAAATGCATTAACATGTAAAGCAGAGCGTAAAGAGACTTCACATACCAGTATCAAATCAGCAGCAGGCAAAAATTCAACTTGATGAGTCACAAAAATAACAGTTTTATCTGCTAATGCTGTCATGATGTATTCCTGCATGCCCGTATTGAGTATCAAGACATTTTTTTTCACGACTGAAATGTAGTATCGATTCAAGAAACAATAAGTCTAACCTTGAACAAGTCCGAGCCAGTGTGTGCATCGACTGCACTAAAGGGATCATCAAGTAAATAAATGTCAGCATCTTGATAAAGTGCTCTCGCAAGCTGCACCCTTTGCTTCTGGCCACCACTCAGATTGATACCCCGATCGCCAATAATGGTATGATCTCCGTGCGAGAAAAGTTCAAAATCTTTTTTCAATGAACAAGCATTGACAACATTCTTGTACTTCGGTTTTTCCATTGGGCTGCCAAAAAGAATATTTTCTTCGATGTTACCAGACTGAATCCATGCGGATTGTGGTACATAGGCAGCGCTACCACATACTCTTACCTAAAAAGGTTAGGAACAAGTAAGAACACAAGGTATTCATAAAACCAGCAAGCAATAAAACACAAGATAGCGAACAGGAACTTACTTCACCAGAGATCTTTGGGATCTCTCCTAGGATGCAAGAGAGAAAGCTCGATTTCCCCGAACCAACCATTCCACAAACAGCTACACGCATTCCTTTCTCTACTTTCATTTGTATTCCTGACAATGTTGGTCTTGCAGAGGTAGGATCCCAACTAAACATGCCGCTGGTGATTTCAATCGCAGTGTTCGTGCTACCTCGTGGAAGGGCAATGGTTGCGTTTTCCTGCAGTTCTTCCTCCTGCAGGAACCCAGAAATTCGATCAAGAGAAACTTTCGTCTGGGCCATCATTGACACCAAATCAGGGAAATTCCTAAGTGGTTCTTGAAGTATCCTGAAAGTGGCCAGAGCGGAAAGAACACCACCTGCGGTGAGCTGCCCACCTAGCAATATGGAAGTTCCGAATGTGACAGCAGCGACGAATATCGGGGAGCTCCAGAAGATGAACGTAATAAAAGCTTGCGAGTAGAGGGCTCTGCGCAGCCACTTGAACTCGACACCACGCATCTCCTCTAACATCACCCGGTACCGGTCCTCCCAAGCTTGCAACTTGAGAATCCTCATGTTCCTCAGACACTCGGACGTTTTCCTCATTCTTTCATCCTTGGCCGCCATCAGCTTGTCCTGAAAATCTTCTTGTATTCTCGCTATAGGAATTGTAACGACGATGGAGATTATCGTAGCGATCAATGTCGCAACCGAAGCAATGCCTACGTTCTTGTATAAAATTGCGAGTGCCAAAATGATTTGCAACGGAAGCATCCATATATCATGGAGATACCAAGAGTAGTCTCCCACTCTCTGCACATCCACCGCCATGTAGTTCACAATCTCTCCACTAGTATGATTTTGCTTGGCCGAGCTCGAGAGTCTAAGCCCCTTCCGATAAACCATGGCCGTCAATGCCGATCTCACATGCATGCCCAAAATGTCCACCCCGAGATACCACTGCCGGGTTGTTAAGGTCTCTACCAGCTTTGCCGCGAAGAACGTCCCGGCTAGGACATACCCTTCATGAGGGAAAGTCTCCTTCCCTCCCAAGTAATCAACAAAATAGCTAACCATGTAAGGCCCAACATAGGAAACAATGGTGTTCAACCCCGCAAATACGGCATTGCAAGCCGCCTCCCTCCAAAACGACTTGAGGATCGCCCACGCCAAGGACGGCTGCCTCGACGGATCCTCCGCCTTCAATTTCTCCCAACTCCAGTTCAAAACCTTGTAATTAGCCTTGGCTCGGTCTTTCGGAGCAAGAAGAGGAATGTCCTTGAGCTCCAGCGGCCTCTTCGCCCCAATGGACAGTAGCGAATTCAGCCACGACAGCGTGGCCAAGCTGAACAGCCCAGCATCGCTATAGGGAGTGACCTTAAGACACCCGGCTTCTTCTTCCAGTAGCAATGGCTCCTGAAGCTCAGAGTTTCGACAGACCCGAATGCCCGAACTACCTCTAATCGCAACGAAACAAAGGAAAGCCAAAGCCGGGGTCGAGGCCAGATTCGCCACGGCATGTGAAAGCAAGTTTACAGAGCCTTCTTCTGTTAGAAAACCTCTACCATCAATGTACAACATGCACAAACAGACCACAAACGACACAAACCACCACAGCCTTAACACCAAGGGAAATTTCTCACACGACTTGAACTTGCAATGCAGAGCCAAAAGGCTCAGCACGAACCAACCCAACCCTTGCACGCCCGGCAAGCAAAGCACAGACCAATCCACAACCTTGCCGCTGAGAGACTCTCTCACCAAACCAACCCCGTCAAACCCTAACACCACGACCTGCACAAACAGAACATAGAAACAGCACAAGACCGCGGCTTTGAAGTCCGCGCCGACTCTGACCTCCGTCGCTTCCCCGTCGACGGCGCCGTTTCGTCGAATCGGAGCCCCGCTCGCCGCCGACTCGTCCTTGACCGGTCCGACCCGGACGAGGCATCGGAAAACCCGCCGCGCCGAGACGAAGAAGAGGAGAGAGAGGAGAAGAGTCAGATTGACGCCGATCGACGCGAGCTCCGAAACCGGCAAGCCCCGAATCGCCGCGGCGATGTCATCCATTATCGGATATCGGCGTGGCCAAACGGACCCAGAAGAAAAACGAACCGATTGAAGAGGAGAGAGAGTCGGTGACGGTGAAGAGAGCGAGCAGAGATATCAAATTGGAATTGACTTGGCAAAAGCAAAGGCAAAGGAGGCAAAGGCAAAGGCAAGGGCATTTCTCAGCATCTAGGTTTTGGCGAAGAGCAATGGCAACGAACGTGTGTTGCGTTAGAGCGATGCAGAGACCTGAAGACACATCGCACATCGGAACAAAGACGCTTTTCTCGTCACGGAACTCGATAACGCATATAAAGAAGAAGAAAACAAAAAAAAAAAAAAACGCAACAAAAGGACTGACCTTCTTGAAAATGAGGCAAAGAAAAAAGCCAAGCTTGCCTGTGAGAGAGAGTGAGCTTTTTGTCGCAATACCGATTCACTACAGCGCCAAAATATAATGTAATGACGATAAGTACTATACATATAGACGTATATACAAATATATATATATATATATATTTGATAGAAATGGTTTACAGCTTATTGACAGAGAAAATGAGAGAGAGAATGACGACTCTCTCTTCTTCTCCTCTGTTGTTGTTTCTGTCTTCTTCTCTCTTTTTTTTTTTCAAAATTTAATTACTAATTAACTCTGCTGAGTCTGATGAATGATATATATTTATATATATTTACTTTTTTTTTTTTACAAAGATATATATATACTTTATATATGTATAATATGCATAAACATACACGTAAGCCTGTGGTACGTCGGGTGTGAACTGTGAAGAGGAAAACCACTAGAGAGAGCGAGAGAGAGGTTTTGAGGAGTAAATTTTAAATTGTCGTATGTATATAAGCTTCATTTATTACAGCGAAGGGTATTATATAATGTTGCATTATATATATAAGAGAGAGACAGGTGTTTTGCGCACTTGGGAAGTGTATTATTATAAACAAAAGAATATTGTTGTTTATCTTCTATTGTATTGTGTATTTAAATTTTAAAAAGAGGGAAGAAAAGGAATATTGTAATCACGTGAGTCGAGAATCAAGATGTGGGTTTATGGGCGTTGATGATATCATGATAGAGATCTCAGAATGTCTTCCACAAATAAATGCTAAAAAAATTTAGATTATAGGAGATAAAATAATGATGATAATAATAATAATATAAGGTTACTTATTAAATGTTAAGTACTTAATAATATTTTATGTAACGTTATACAAAAAAATTGTTAGAGAATTATTATAACAAGTTTAAAATAATTGTATAATATTAATAATGTTACATAGATAAAAAGAAAAAAAGAAAAAAATGGAAGACTACATAAAGTCCTATAATATATTTATACTAATAAAACTTTTAATCTCTGTCTGAGTGAAGTTCGATGGTAGTGTCGGGTCATGAATTTGGAGAGGGTTGTTCTTTTATATGTGAGTATGGTATGAGTATGAAACCATGATGAGAATTTTTTATTCTAGTTTCTTCTTAAAAAAGTGATTTGAGCCCTCCACAATGGGCTCAAGCTTTCAATTGAGCTATTAAATGAATTTAATCAAAAGAGGTGGCTTTGAAGAATAATGAGCCTTCATCTTCATGACTCTACCTAAATTGCCTAGCAACTATTAGACGCTATATTGTTGTGGGATTTTGACAAATTCTTTTTTAAGACATTGTTAATCTATATTTTTTTGTGTTGCATTTATATAGAGTATGAATCAATTAAGCACAACACTTAAGGTATAAATTATTAAGTGACACTTAAAATCTTTCTTTTTTTTTGTAATTTTTTTATTGTTAAAGATGTTCAATAGATGTTAGATTAAAAATAATGTAGCCCAATTGACGAGGAAAATAACATACTTACCTTTTAGATTTTTTATAGCATTTTCTAAATGTAGATATGTGTTAAAAGTTATGTTAATGTTATAATATAGTATTTGAGTTGTATTTTCAATTGATAAGAATAATTTTTAGCATGTGCTATGTCTTATCTCAAAATTTGACATAATAAAAAAGTTGTAATTGAGTGAGATCAACCAAAAGAAGTAGCTTTAAAGAATAACGAGCATTTAAGCCTCGACCTAAATTGCCTAGCAACTATTAGACACTTGTTGTTAAGAACATGTTGCACAATCCATAGAGAAAACAACATAATTGTGTTATTAATAGATGTGGTTGTGGGGGAAAATTAAATAAATTACAATAAAACTCAAAAAGTGAAATTGTAACTTTTGAAGCGGTATTTTTTTTTTTTATTTTTTTTTTGGTGGGAAACGATTTTGTATCCTCAAATTTTTCTTTTTAGTTGACCCTACGTAAATCTAATGATCTAGAATCGTTTTCCACCATACAAAAAACCCACTTGAGAATCCCCGCATTTGAAGAGGCGTGAAATATTTTGAGATTTTTTTATTTAAGAGATATTTCATGGCGTTGTAAACATTACAAAATTCAAAAAGTTTAATGCTACATTGCTATATAACCACAAAAATATATAGAAATGAGCAATTAATTAATTCTTTCTTTATGTGTAGCTCTAATTCGATTGGTGACCAACGTCTAATCTCCGTCGTGCAAGAATGTAAATCATCTACCCATTTAATCATTTTATATGACGACTCATCAATTTATTCTTAACTGTATTCAATATTTTTATATTAAAAAAAAGGTATAATCTTCTATCATTTTAATCATTTCATGATAAATCAGTAATTTATTTTTAACTATATTTAACATGTTTATACATTTTTAAAAGTAAATTAATGAATTGTCATCCTTGAAATAGATAGAGAATGGATAGAAAGCTTATCCGTGTTTACACAAATTCAACTCAATTAGCCACCGTACGGACGCTATAATTAATAAATAGACTAGAAGTTAAATACCATTTCATAAGAGAGACACTGTTCTCAAATATAGTGCGAGAAAGAAATTCTATTCGAGCTCAACAACTCAGCTAGGAATTTAAAATTCAACGTTTGAAAGTTACATTATTATTTTTTTTTTTTATGTCGTGTAATTTAATTATGGTGAAAACTAGCAGGTGTCGTGTAGAAGATAAGGGACGACCCAATGCATGTAACATGAGTGAACAATTCATTTGACCATTTTTCTTAATTTTACGTTGAACAAATGTCAATATATATATATATATAATCTGTATATTTCTTGCCCCACACATCACCACCACCACCAAATTTGGCTGCTTCTTAATTTAATATAGAGTTTTTTTTAGGTATTTAACCAAATTTTTAGGTAATTTTTTATGATTTAGTCCTAAAATATCAAAATTAAGGACTTAGCCATGTAACATATATACGTATAAAAGTGTAACATTACATACAATATCACGTGTTACATTTTAGATTATATGCAACGTTATATTTAATATTATATTTTTTACATGTACATTCATGTTATGTCTAAATCCTTAATTTTGTAAAACTATGACTAAATCTTTTAAATTTTATCTTTAAAATGACTAATTGCTTAACTGGTTTATTTTAATATTCACATATGAATCTATGACCAAATCACCTCTTTCTTAATTTTTTTTTCCTTTAATGGAGAAAGTATTGTGGGCTAAAGATATCATGATAACCATCAAAATCTCTTTTCATTTGTAGTTTTATTTTTTTGTTCAATTCCTAGGTTGAACAAAAATTCAATATCAACTGGCTTATGGCCTATAGTGAGAGAGAGCTGGGTTTCAACTTTCAACTTATTTAGCAACAAAATTTATTTTTATTGTTTATATATATATATATATATATATATATATTTTACCCTCTCTTTTGGATTCCTGTGGTCCACTAGGACCACTACTGAATTATAGTTGGGTAAGACTTTGATGTATAGAGGACATTTTAGAATAAATATTACGGTGAAAGTTGGTACAAAGAAAAGTTAATAGTTTTTTACTATTTCTTAGACGACTTAGGGATATTATTAGATAATAATTGTGTATATGCACCAACAACATCGATAGGTGAAGTGACGCATTAATTTGATGGGAAGTACGTGTAGATGTCGAGTTGGAAAAAAGAAAAAAAAAGGCACATTTTACGTCCGACATGGGTCCGCATGCATGTTTAATTATCGGTCTAGTAGCACTGCTCTTAATAATAATGATAATACTAATTATGTACTAAAAATTCAGATTGTCCCGTTCTCTCGTTAGTAATGGGTTATTTAGTTTTACCATTTGAATAATTTAATATTATTTAAAAATATTTCAATAATATATTTTGTTATTAAAAGTCAAAACGATTTTAACTTTTAGGGTAATTGGCGTGTATGGTCCCTGAACTTTTGTGGTTTGTGCAGTTTAGTCCTTAAGCTTTTTTAATAGGTAAGTATCTCCCTGAATTAATTTTTTTTGGCAAACTCAGTCCAATTAGTAACAAACCGTTAATTTAGACAGAAATTGTCACATGCTAGGCACGTGAACCATCTAATTTTCAAAATTCCATTAATACCCTCATCTTCTTCCTCGATTCAAAAAGAAAAAAAAATAAAGAAAAGAAGAGAACTCAAATCTAGTTCTCAAATACCATCCTTCAGCCACTCTCTCTCTGTCTTTGACGAATCTAAATCAAACTCATTTCTTCTTTTCCTTTCTATCCGAGTGTACAAATCTCCAAAACTCTATTTTATTTTTTCTGAAATTTCACACACCAAGCTCAACCAAAGTGAAGGCGATTCACGCAAAAGTCGGACTCGGACACGGCGAGTCTAACCAGTCGTCAAGAGCTCCACGGAGGTCCCTCGAACAAAAAAAAAAAAAAAAAGAAAGAGAAAAACTACAAAATATAGATCAGGACTCCTGAAAAAAAAAAAAAGAAGATAAAAATTTACAAAAGACGAATCAAGAGCCACTGAAACTAAATACCAATTAGTTGCAAAATCCAACACATTGTTGGACCAACAAAGAAGATCCCCTGGTTTCATTTGAAACCTCTACTTGACCCATATCTTTTATTCTGATTACGAGGCATTCAATGCGCTTTATGTAGACCGAAAATAAGAGATTTTCAGCCCAAACGATGATTTAAAGATGAATCCAGAGATATAGAACCCCCCAAATCTACGTTCTTCTTGAAGATGCCTTGGAAAGCCACAAAATTTCCATTCAATTTCCAAACCAATTTCGATAAAGATTTAGATTTTTTTTTCTTTTTTTTTTTTCGTTTCTAGGGCTTAAGAGATTCTGGGATAATTATCTTGACTCTCTCTGTGTATTTGTCCAAAGAATGTCCTCTCTATCTTTGTGTGTTTTTTTTTTTTTTTTTTTAATGAAGAATGTGAGGCTATATTGGGAAATAGGAATAATTACCCTGGTCACGTGCTATGAACATGACAAATTCCATCCACAATTAACGTTTAATTATCGATTGGACTACATTTGCCAAAGGAATTAAATTTGAGGAGATTTTTGCTCATTAAAATAGTTTAAGGATGAAAGTGTATAAATCTTAAAGTTTAGGGACCATGGGCGCCAATTACCCAAACTTTTAAGTAGTACAAACCATTTAAATGGTGGAAGCGAGACAATCTATATATGTCCCAAAAAAAAAAAGTGCTTATAGCCTTGGGATATATTGTACGTTTTAACAACTTTCGCAGAACTAAGATTTTAATTTTTAATTTTTTAAATTTCAATCGAGTTGACACAAAATTTCAGCTTTGTACAATGATAATTGTTTGGCTTATAGACTATTTGAGACCCATCGTAATCAGCACAAAGAGTTGGACCGACCAGTACTATCAATCACAATACTGCTTAAACCGACATAGCTCTTGGTCCCACCATATCTTTGACATATATAAACAAACTTCAAAACTTGTATTAATTAAGTACGTACGTCAACAATTAACAATTAATTAAGTTCATGGTTAGAAATAAATAATTCAGATTCTCTCTTACGTCTAGAAATTGCCATTCCCTATTGGATTTAGTTACGAATCTTAATTCAAGAAATATATTCATTGTTGGTAAATATTCTAACAATCTTAATATTCCACGTCTAGAAATTACTTTTTTTTTTAAATAGGAAACGACTTTTCTTATGCATGGTTGGTGTCTCCTATATTAATTTGCTTAGAGGAATAATTATTAAAACAAATATTTAAGAATTATTCTTGGCCTTAGAAATTGCTTTCTAGATCGAATTTATTTACTTTTCTTGTGGATCAATTTGCTTACCACGTTAAAAATAAAATGAAAATAATTATAATTGCCGCGGTTCTTGTATGTTTGTTTTGCAATTTAAAAAAAAAAAGATTTACATATTGTTAAGATTTATTTTTTGCTATTCGCGATTTTTTTAATTGATTAAAAAATATATTTTAATTGAAATTTTCGAGAAGATTAATTAATGGATATTTTATTGTTGTTGCTTCTTTTTATGCGTTGTTATTAGTTTCATGCTTATCACTTTAAAATAATTAATTAACTTTTGTTTTTTCTGATGGGAAAATCCTTATTTAATCCCCGAGTTTTACCGAAATTCTCGTTTAGTCCTTGTGTTTTTTAAAATTCCAAAATAATCCCTGTGTTTGTTAAATTATGCCTATTACATACCTTGTGCTTGAATTATGACTTGATGTACCAAATTTACCCTTTATTAAAACGACGGGTAAATGTTAATCACATATTTCTCTTCAAAAAAAAAATCAAAATGTCAAACCCTAAACAAACTACAAATCAAACTACTGAAAATATTAATCACATATTTCTCTTCCTTATGCTCATATTACCCAAAAAAAATCAAGCATTTATCCTAAAAAACAAATGCCATAAGAAGGGTATAGGCATAATAGGCATCAATTTTCTTATCCACGTTTTAAGAAGGGTATTATAGGAATATTAGTAAAATTCGCTCTTGGTTTTGCCTAAATTTCGAGTACAAGGTATGTAATAGGCATAATTTAACAAACACAGGGATTATTTTGGAATTTCAAAAAACATAAGGACTAAACGAGAATTTTGGTAAAACTCGGGGATTAAATAGGGATTTTCCCATAATTTTCTCCTTCTTTTACATTTTTAAAATTTGATATTATTTTTTTCTATTTTAATGATGGAAGGAAATATTGAATTTTCTTGTGATTATTTGTTTTTTAGTAAATAAATATTTAATATATTTTATTATGGTTATTTAGAATTTAAATTGTAATTTGATGATGAATTTATGACGCGAAACTCAACTAAAATTATAGTAATTTGTGATCTACTTCCTTGTTGCAAAGTGAACGTGGATTCTTTGCACTAAAGAAAAAGTAAACAAGTTAGAACTTTACTTAAAGTTTCATTATATCAACACGATCTTAATTATTCTCCTATTTTTAGGGAAAGAACTCACATTTGTCATACGATGAATAATCTTACAATGGCGGGTTATGTTGGTGATCTTATGCAATGCACTCAGAATCAAAATAGTGTATACCCTAATATTCCAATTTCTAGAAGGAAAAAAGCACACCCATTTGAATTTCAGTACAAATGCATTTCATTTGAAAAAAAAAAAAAAAAAAGAAAGTTGGATTTGTCCCTTGAAGAGCCTTTTTTATGTTTTAAGCTATGACTTCTCTCAATAAAGAGCCTTTAATCGTTCATGAAGGGATTTGTCCATTATATGTGCCATCTCTGCGTGACATATCAAGTAATACAACAAGAAATTATATAAAAAAGAAAAACTAGTATAGATATGGTCTAAATTAAAGGCTATGCTATTATACACACACACACTCAAGTTTTCCTATTTCTAATGAAACTACTACAGTAAAACATTTCATAAATTAATATAGATCTGGAAACAAATATAAAATTAAGTGAATATTAAGTAATTGATAAGTTCATAAATGATTAATTTACAAAGATATTCTTTATTTTTTAAACAAATATATATATATATAATATCAATTAAAAATCTGCGAGCTATGATATATGTATCTACCCACTATTGTATGAGTGTATTTGCCTCGGATTATGCTTTTATATTATCCTAATAGTCGACACTGTTCATGTGTATATTGTCTGTCAGCGCAATATTTATCCCTTTGAGTTTAATTGCTTTTCTTGCAAATTAAGTAATGACCTAAACTTATAACTTTTTCTTTTTCAAAAGTTCAAGTAGCCAAAAAAAAAAAAAAAAATCCCTAGAAAAGTGGGGTTGGAAAAAAAAAAAAGGATCAAGATTTCTTTTCTTCTGTGAACTTATACGTCTGCAACTTTTTTATGCCCCACCCCACGTAGAAGGGGAAAAGAGCTCCCACTGCTTGACATTTGAAAGTGCCTTTTGCTAATCCTTTTTTTAATTAAGTACTAATTGCGTTTTCTAATCACTAATTACTTTTTGCAGTACATGCTTGAAAGTGTGTTATAGAGTTTTGGAAAGGGACGTTGTAGATTGTCAATTGACTACAAGGCGCGTAATGGAAGCAAAAATTGTACTTATATATGTACATCTATATACGTCTTATATATTAATCCGACAGTTTGTAATGGATAATCTCCATGTGTTTAATGGTTAATTTGTAGATGTCAATATAAGTGATATTGAACTTTTTGCCCCACTAAGCATAATTTAATATCAATACCCAAATTTAGCATAGTAATTAATGGTGCCAGATATGATACTAGGACCTAGCTATCAATAGGCTTTTTTTTTTTTTTTTTTTTCATTTTTTCACTTGCGTTGCTTTGGGCATTGGTTAGTTTTATCTTACCATGGTATAACTTCTGAAATATCATTTATTCATTTTGCATTATACGATACGTATTTATATGATATTATATATGTTTTTTTTTTTTGGTATCTCATATATGATATATATAAAAGTAGATCATATTTTACTTACTTGGCAAAGGAATGAAACTCTTCGTACGTCGGTGACGGTCTGCGAATCGCACACGCTTAAAAATTATTCATATACTCTGTCACTTAGAAATTAATGGCACAAAACTCTAGCTTAAATCTAGAACTTTAAACTTTAATTGCTAAAAGATAATAAATAATCTTATTATATCCCAAAGGATGGCCGGTGAAATTTCATAATATATACAAACACAGCCTTATAAAAGTTAAAACCAACAACATGCCAATTGGCGCTCGTGCAGTTGCATTTTCTTTGAATGTCCATATTTCATATACAAGTATATGCTCTTTTCTCACAACCAAACATCAAAAAATAAAAATAAAATTCTGAAGAATAATTGATAAGGAAGGAAAAAAAATAAAACAAAAACGCAGAGTTTAGGGCACCAACCAAAAAAAAAAAAAAAGGTTCAAATTAGGATTAGTTGGAATCCTCATTATATGCCACGAGAGATTTCTATATAGCCCACAAACATCATGTTTGATTTCCTAAGGGAATATTCACGTTAGCTATAAGGGACAGTATTGTTACTTTTTTTGTTTTTAATGGTATTGACGTCTGATGATATGTCTTTTAGGACTTTAAGTAATTATAAAACATGTCCAGTTTGCAGCAACTAAAATATTTTAAACGATGAGCATTCATGCACTTGTCCTAATTTTTCCTTTCCCGCACCGAACCATTATGAAATATTTGAACGTCATATCCATATTATATTTATATATATATATATATGAAAATCTTTGTCTCTGGCTCCTTAAATATATATAGTTTCTAATTATTTTTTATAACTTAAATAATAATTATTGACATAATTAATGATATTTTAAATAAATATACTAATAGAATGGATGAGTTCTCAATACTTGATTTGAAACAGAATTTCATTGGTTTTTGTCACACTAAATTACACACGTCGCTTACGAAAATAGAACAAACTTCCTTTCATAACCCAAAAAAAAAACCCTTATTCTCCAAGTTTTATTAACAACGCAATTTAGGAAGTGGAAATTCAAGAGCAAAAGTTGTAGGTCAAAATAGTTCTAGAATGTTCATAATCAATTACTCAAACTTTAGAGAAAAGCAAATAAAAGAAAAGAAAACAATACTATACCATTTTTTCATTAGGATACCACAACTGGTAGATGACTCATATCAATTGTTTGTTAGTGCCATTTTGGATTATGACTCGGAATGAAGGCATTGAAAGTGGTATTTGATTCCCTTTTTTTTTTTTTTCTGCTAGAAAAAGTGGGTTTTGATTTGTTTTCATCATCTTTGTATTCTCTCTCTTTTATTCCTCTCTATTTACCTACATAGCACCACGTAGAGGGCTACATCCTATATATATAATATATATATATATAGCTTTTTGTTATTTTTCTTATAGAGACGTCCAATTCCAGGGAAAACTTTTTGGATGTCTTGTTATATTCCAACCGGACTAGAGAGAGGAATTAATGGATTCGGTGGATTTCAGAGCTGGTTTTTGTTGTACATTTTTGTCCCGAGGATAAATGGAAAGACCCAAAAAATTCCAAATTGGAGTATGATTTTATTTTATTTTTTTGGCTGAGAAAAAAATTGCAAATTGGATTGATGATAGATATAGGCATATAGCTAGCTAAATAATGGTGATGATGGAGCGTCAATTTGGTACACCACAAGTGGCCGAACAATTCATCTTTCGTGTGTCAAAAAATGAGAAATCAATTTTTGTCAACTCTATGTTATTTTTATTTGTGTCAATTCGGTGTTCTGATTTTGAATCCATTTATTTTGTTTAACCTTTTTCACACGTTAATCAACGTGTTCATGTAGGAATTTGTCAAGATTTAGCAAAAATCAGCGCAAATTTCTCATGGAAACCCTCTCTCTTGGAAATGACATTTAAAGACCAATTGACTTAGAGATTTTTAAAGATTTAACCAAAATTTTGGCTAATTTTTTAGTAATTAGTCATAATTTTATGAAATTAACGATTTAGCCGTAACATAATATGTTACACGTGTATCATATTTATGTTACACGTATAACATAATATATTACATGTATGTTACGGCTAAATTTTTAATTTTGACATTTTATGGCTAAATCTTTCAAATTTTATCTTTAAATGATTCATTTTTTAACTGGCTAAAAAAATATAAAGCGCATATATATATAGGGTGAAGTAGGCAAATACCCAGAATTTATATAACAATAAAAATAAATACCTAAACTTTTGAAGTAATTGAGTTTCTAGTCAATTTGTGAATTACTTGCACATGCTTTTGGTAACTAAGTGAATTACCACCACTTACCACTGTATAAGTAATTGAATCATTTGGATAATTCGTTATATTTTTCAAAAGATTGGGTAATAACTTACATTAAGTTTTAAAAATTGAGTATTCACTATAATTTCTCATATATATATATATATATATATATATATATATATGGAGAAACTACCTGCAATTGTAAGTTGATCAGAGCTGAAAAAGAGTTGCCTAAAAAAGATTACATATAAAAAGCATACGTTTCTACGTCCCAATATAAGAAAGGACTAAGATGAAAAGAGCATCATATAATGTAGAATATGGAATATATGAAGAATATTTTTTAGATAAATATAGAATAATAGGTTAGAGATCAAATAATGTTCGATATATAATTATATTCATTCTATTTTTAGAGTATTTACGTGAAGTTGAATTTAGAGCGGTGGATTGAAGCTAGCAAAAAAGAATGAAAATAATTAGAATACAAAGTAGAAAATGATAGAAAATAAAATGTTTAGTTTTGCATGTTAAGTGTGAGGGGGGATAATTTTTTTTCAATCTAAAAAATTACCATATTTTATTTTTAAAAACGTACAAAAATAATCATACGCAAATTATTCCCTGATATAAAAATTATGACATCACTTATACCTATCACTCTTATTTCTCTCGTCATTTTTCTTTCCTTCTTACTAAACAACCTTATTTACAAATTTCAATCTAACACTCCATCAACACATTTATTTCCTTCTCACAAAAAAAAAAAAAAACACACACACACACACATTAATTTCCTTCTTCTTTTCCACCTCATTAAGCAAAAGTTTAAAACAATATAGTTACCTATATAATATAGGTAATAAGCTAGAAGCACAATACACGTGACACATGTTTTTCAACTCCACTTGCATGGGCTAAAGCTGCCTGGTCACGCTATAACAGACAGATCTTAATCAGATTCTTTTCCATATACTTGCATCAAATTCCATTTATTTCAATATATATACCATGGTAATTGTCAAGTCGTCACACTGTGAACATGGCTTCGGTATGTGTATTCCATTTTATGGAGTTGATAAATTGTGGATTGCGTTAACTAATTAAAAGCGTCTCATGTTGGCAACTACATATAAAATGTCGGTGATTTTTTTTTTTTTGGGCTGAAGATCTTTTGTGGTGTCTTAAAAAAAGTCACTTTGGGATAATAAAATTCCCCAACTTTTTTTTTTCCATTATTCCAATTGTCTGCTCTACCCATAAGACAGAATTACAATAAAAAGAAAATGTAATTATGAGTCTATTCAAGCGCCATATTAAAAAAAAAAAAAAACTAGTTTCAACTTGAGCAAATTTATCCTACTTATCCAAACATACATATAACTGGATATAGCAGCTTCCTTAGAATATTCCAAATCCAATCCCTTGGTGTTCAAAATGAACCGAAAGTAGTTCTTGATGCGAAATCTAAATTATGCTACCAAAGAAAAAAAGTACTTCTATATCCACAAAAGTTGGAGGAAACACCATCGAATTAAGCATATATTGTTCTTAAATCCAACATTCATTTTTTTTTTCTTTTTTAAGTGGTCCATATGAGCTCTTCATAGTATCCAACATGTCCCTTGGACAAAGAACAACTATTTTATTCTAGGGATAATTCGAAATATATTAGAATAGCCAGATTCATATTCTCTCTTATGCATTACACTTTTTTTTTTTTTAATCATTCCCAGAGCATAAAAGTTTATGCCTTAAATATGAACGAGTCTTGGATAACAATTTGGACCGATGTTCAACTTCAATGACAACATAATATGCAAAGAGATAGGATAATCTTTGATATATACCATGAAAGTGCTCTTTATTTCTTTCTCAAGGAAGAAACTGGATGAGGATATATGCTTATGCCTCAATTCGTTGCACAAATTTTTTCTTCTTCTTAGTTCTTACGTTGTTTCATCATAGTAATCGAAAACGAGTATAGACGAATTTGGCCTTTATAGCGACGTGTCATAATCATTTAAAAGTCAAATCAGGCGATTTTCGGATTTTTTGAAGATTGGCCAAACCTAAACTTTGGAGAAAGGGTCTCAAATAGAGATTTTTCATTTCTTCTCATTTTTGTTATAACCATTTTCATAATTACTTTGTCTACCAAACTCGATTTCGATTCTTTTTGCATCTTTTTAATTTTTAGACTGATATGGATTGTGTTAGTTTCTATTTTTAGTTTAAAATTTATCACTCTCTTGAAAATCTTATATTAATTTCTTTGTTTTTTAGTTATAATATAATCGATTCAACTTCCTTTTATTTATGTTTTATTTTCAGTTTAAACTTATACTTATAGTATGAATGTAGCTGAGTTTTTTTTTTTTTTTCAAAAAAACTTTTTTATTTCAATTCAATAAATCTTGAACCCTAACATTTTAGTTATTTTGAAAGATATCAACATAATATTAGCGGCTAATAAGAGTTGTCGCCTTTTTTTTCAGTGGGAAAAGTTCGTCCAAAATTAAAACTTTGGCGACTACATATTACAAATTTTTTGTATTAGTACGATAGTAGCCAAACAAAATATAGAGCCAAGTAAATGCACATTTATTTTGGTAGTTTTTCTGTTAGGGCCGTATGGGCAACGACATGCATGTCGTCTCATAAAAAACGACAGTTCTTAAAAAACGACAGGAACAGAGAAAACGACAGAAATCTAAAAAATGACAAGATAGCAATAAACGACATAAAGATTCAAAACCGCACTAGAAATATAAAACTGATAAGGTATATAAAGACAGAAAACAGATAAACGACAGGAGAATCGAAAGCAATGGGAAACTGAAAACGACAGGATAACAAAAAACGACAGGAAAAAACGACATGCATATCGTCTCTTAAAAACGACAGTTTTTAAAAAATGACAGAAAAATAAAAAAACGACAAGATAGAAATAAACGACAGAAAGATTTAAAACCACAGTTGAAATTAAAAAAATATAATGACAGAAGACAGGAGTATATAAAACAATGGGAAACTGAAAACGACAGGATAACAAAAAAGGACAGAAATAAGAAAACGACAGTTCTTTAAAAACGACAGGAACAGAGAAAACGACAGAAAAATAAAAACGACAAGAAAACAGTAAACGACAGAAAGATTTAAAAACGCAGTAAAAATATAAAACTGACAATGTATATAATGACAGAAAACAGATAAACGACAGGAGAATCGAAAGCAATGGGAAACTGAAAACGACATGATAGCAAAAAACGACAGAAAAAACGACATGCATGTCGTCTCTTAAAAACGACAGTTTTTAAAAAACGACAGAAAAATAAAAAACGACAAGAGAGAAATAACCGACATAAAGATTTAAAACCACAGTTGAAATTAAAAAAATATAATGACAGAAAACAGATAAACGACAGGAGTATAGAAAACAATGGGACAGGAGTATAGAAAACAATGGGAAACTGAAAACGACAGGATAACAAAAAAGGACAGAAATAAGAAAACGACAGGAACAGAGAAAATGACAGAAAAATAAAAACGATAAGAAAACAGTAAACGACAGAAAGATTTAAAACCGCAGTAAAAATATAAAACTGACAATGTATATAATGACAGAATACAGATAAACGACAGGAGAATAGAAAACAATGGGAAACTGAAAACGACAGGAGAAAAAAGCGACAGAAATAGGATTGTGTTAGTTTCTATTTTTAGTTTAAAATTTATCACTCTCTTGAAAATCTTATATTAATTTCTTTGTTTTTTAGTTATAATATAATCGATTCAACTTCCTTTTATTTTATGTTTTATTTTCAGTTTAAACTTATAGTATGAATGTAGCCGAGTTTTTTTTTTTTTTTTTTTCAAAAAAACTTTTTTACTTCAATTCAATAAATCTTGAACCCTAACATTTTAGTTATTTTGAAAGATATCAACATAATATTAGCGGCTAATAAGAGTTGTCGCCTTTATTTTCAGTGGGAAAAGTTCGTCCAAAATTAAAACTTTGGCGACTACATATTACAAATTTTTTGAATTAGTACGATAGTAGCCAAACAAAATATAGAGCCAAGTAAATGCACATTTATTTTGGTAGTTTTTCTGCTAGGGCCGTATGGGCAACGACATGCATGTCGTCTCATAAAAAACGACAGTTCTTAAAAAACGACAGGAACAGAGAAAACGACAGAAATCTAAAAAACGACAATAAAGCAATAAACGACATAAAGATTCAAAACCGCACTAGAAATATAAAACTGACAAGGTATATAAAGACAGAAAACAGATAAACGACAGGAGAATCGAAAGCAATGGGAAACTGAAAACGACAGGATAACAAAAAACGACATGCATGTCGTCTCTTAAAAACGACAGAAAAATAAAAAAACGACAAGAGAGAAATAAACGACAGAAAGATTTAAAACCACAGTTGAAATTAAAAAAAATATAATGACAGAAAACAGATAAACGACAGGAGTATAGAAAACAATGGGAAACTGAAAACGACAGGATAACAAAAAAGGACAGAAATAAGAAAACGACAGTTCTTTAAAAACGACAGGAACAGATAAAACGACAGAAAAATAAAAACGACAAGAAAACAGTAAACGACAGAAAGATTTAAAACCGCAGTAAAAATATAAAACTGACAATGTATATAATGGCAGAAAACAGATAAACGACAGGAGAATAGAAAACGATGGGATACTGAAAGCGACAGGAGAAAAAAACGACAGAAATAGGAAACCGACGAATAAACACAAAAACGACTGCAATAAGTGAAAACTGTTATTATTGTATGAATTGATAATTTAATTTCATAAATTTCATATAATAATAAAATATTTGGAATTTAAAACTTTTTATAGTATTTAAAATAATTAAATTCCCTAAAATTTCAAACAATTAAATAAAATAATAATAAAAAATACATAAAAACTTAA
This sequence comes from Boehmeria nivea var. tenacissima, assembly GCA_018132145.1. Lineage (NCBI taxonomy): Eukaryota > Viridiplantae > Streptophyta > Magnoliopsida > Rosales > Urticaceae > Boehmeria > Boehmeria nivea. The sequence goes on along the minus strand of CM030878.1, from coordinate 11,917,172 downwards.
GAATTCAACTACTAACAAAAGAGATTTAATCAAGATGCACGAAAAACATCATCTTTGAACTTTCTTGTGAAGTTAATGCATACGTGGCAAATGACATTAATAGCAGGGAAAAAAATTATACGTGGCAAGTCTTGATTGGCAGTTGTTACCTAAAGATAAAGATAATTCCCACGTGAACGTCGGAGACTAGCCGTTGGCGCCATAATCCCGAGAGTAGTAGCAGCCCCATCTAGGCGAGTTTATCTCTCTCAACCCTAATTTCGCTGCCATTTTGCCAAAAACCTCATCGAAACTAACGAAACATCATAATCGCTAAGTCCAAACCAAGAGAGAGTTTCTTTCGGTCGCCGAACGAATGAATTAGGTAAGTCGCTAGTTTCTAACGCAGAACCGCCAAAAAAGCAATGAAGAATCTCACCAATCTCCCTCACGAGTCATGACGTACATATGCCTGGATTGTGGACCCTACATTCGTTGTTGTCGTTTTATAATTGAGAGCGACACTCGTGCGTTTCAATTATTGAATCGATTTTGTACGGAAGTAGTATTTGGTATGTCATGGCTCGCAACTTTTGTGGTTGAAAATAATAATCATTCTCTCGGTTCTCAGGCAGTGTAACTCTTCGCTTTTTTCGGCAGCTCTAACAGGAACAGTGAGGATAAGATGTAAGTTCGCATCGCAATCTCTTGTGGGGGCTTTGTTCTGATATATTTGTTTGTTTGGCTATTAGTATATGTTGAGTGGTTGTTGATATATATATATATATTGGTTGTGGGTGTTGAACTTGAACCGTTGATGTTTGGAATGGTTTAAAAAAAAGGGAGAGTGATTTGAAGCCAATGGATGCGGAGCAACTGAGAGAGTATGGGCATAGGATGGTTGATTTCATTGCTGACTACTACAAAACCATTGAGAATTTCCCTGTTCTCAGCCAAGTTCAGGTTTCTCTCTTTACCCCCTTTTTTTTTTTTTTTTGCTTTTAGATAGGGAGTAATTTACTAAATGCTCTAATTTTAGCCATTAGTTAAGAAAATATATACTACATTCGTTTTTTAAGGGGAGTTTTGTGGTGGGAAAAATCGTTTTGGAATCGAGAGATTTACCTTTCTAGTGGGCCTTCATTTTAAGAAGTAAATATGACGAACCAAAATTGTTTTCCAATACCAAACAAAGAAGTTCCTGTTATTTTAATGTTAGCAATAATAAAAATGAAAATTGTGGATATTTTCTTCAACGTTATGGAAAGTAAACATGTACCTCAATTTTCTTTTAACGTAGGATTACCATTGCTAGATATTTTTTAACCAATTATGATGATAATAAGTTCTAGACAGGTGGATTAGTGATTTCGGTTCGACTTTTCTAGCCCACTATCCATTTGATTGTGCAAAATCCGTTGTCATCAAGTTATTTTGAAATTCGATCTGATGTTTTTTTCTTTTTCTGTTCACTTGTTTTCTAGAATATGTATCAATGAACTTTGTGCTGTCAATACAGTCCCAGTCATGGTAGTGTTACATCTCTTTGCAGCCTGGATATTTGCATAAGCTATTACCAGATTCTGCGCCTACTCATCCAGAGACTTTGCAACATGTCCTTGAAGGTGCGGTTTTGCAACTGGGTTCTCTAATGCTAATTGAAATTTGACATTGGAACACAATATGATTATGTGTATAACTTGATCTTCATAATTTAAAATACCAAGTCACTCATGCTAAGTTCCTTATGTTATTGTTTTGTATTTTATTTTTCTTCTTATTTTTTTTACCTTCTCTTGTTGGTTATGTGGCAGAAACATATGTCAATAACATTTTTTTTTTTTTCAAAGTGCAGATATTCAGGGTAAGATATTACCGGGAGTAACACATTGGCAGAGCCCGAATTATTTTGCATACTATCCTTCTAATAGCAGTGTTGCTGGATTCATGGGCGAGATGCTTAGTGCTGGTCTTAACATTGTGGGATTCAGTTGGATTACTTCTCCCGCAGCCACGGAACTTGAAATGATTGTTCTCGACTGGCTTGGCAAAATGCTAAAACTTCCCGAGGATTTTCTTTCTGCTGGTAACAGTTTCATAGAAGTATATGTTTCTTATTCGATATGGATTAGTCGAGAAATGCTCTCGTTGCCGGGTCTGTTCTTCTTCAGCAAATAATGCATACGAAATAATAGACATTTTTTGTTTATATTGATCAAAAGTTTCCAATTCATTTTAACTTTGGTCTAGTCTTCACATTGAATCGCATAATGATGCAAATTTGATGCAGGACAAGGTGGTGGAGTAATCCAGGGTACAGCAAGTGAAGCTGTTCTAGTTGTATTATTAGCGGCTCGTGATAAATTTTTGAGGAAGCTTGGAAAAAACACCCTTGAGAAACTTGTTGTTTATGCATCTGATCAGACTCATTCAGCTTTACAGAAGGCCTGTCAGGTATCTTCATAATGTGTTTTCTATCTGAATTTCTAACATTTCAAGATGGCAATACTTTAGCCCGGCAAAATTTTTTTCTTGGTTTGAATTTTAGCTGGCCAGCATAGACCAATGAGATTTATATTTAGCTCAGTGTTCCCAGTATTTGATATAGCTATTTCCCTGGAAAGATATATTGCACACTTTATTTGGTTTTTAACTTGACATTTTGATAAGTATTGATGTACATTCTGTCTAATCTTTTTCCTCTGATATTCATTGTTTAATGGCAGATAGGGGGTATTCACCCGGAGAATTGCAGGCTGCTAAGAACGGATTCTTCAACTAATTATGCCTTATCCCCCGATGTACTTAATGAAGCTATTTCGAGTGATATTGCCAATGGTTTGATTCCCTTTTTCTTGTGCGCAACAGTAAGAAATGAGAATTTATTTTCTAGATTGTTTAAAATTTTCTTATGTGACCTAATACTTCATTCAAAAACAACATATCTGTTTTATGATGGACATAAGTCTCTTTTAACATAATACTTTAATTGTTGAGTGCTATGCATTACTAAAGCACATTTCAAGCAATATTAATTCAAGAGTATGAAAAGTCCTACTTGTTCATAACCACATATCTCACATGTTTGCAATAAGAATTTACTCTAATGAAAAGAATCTTTTGATTTGGCCGCCCTGCAGATTGGTACCACTTCATCTACAGCTGTTGATCCCTTGCCGGCACTCGGCGAGATTGCTAAGGTAAAGGAAATCATCCTATTTCTTCTTGTGATTACCTGATTTGGTGCCATAGAGTCTTATGCTCTGAAAAATAAAACCAAAAACAAAAACAAGAAAACATACCGGAAGTAACTTTATTCGTATTTTAGTAGAACATGAATGCTGTTTCTATCACCAATTTAATGCTTGAACGATAAGTGGCTAGATAAAGGAGGAGCACCTTACAGAAATTCTAGGCTAAGATATTCGGCTTTTGCAGAGTTATGGAATGTGGTTCCATGTGGATGCAGCATACGCCGGAAGTGCTTGTATATGTCCAGAACACCGCCACCACATTATCGGTGTGGAACAAGCTGACTCATTTAACATGAATGCTCACAAATGGCTTCTAACTAACTTTGATTGTTCAGCACTCTGGATCAAGGTATGCGGGTATAAACATTATCAGTTTGCACTTCGAATACCTCTTTCTCAAGTAGAGGTATTCAAGCATGCCTGTATCTCTCTTTCTTTGAGGTATAGAATTGTTTCTGTCAAAATATGTGAAACCATATATGAAACTCTACTCCAATTTATCACACTTGAATTATATATCATTAAACGGTATTTCAAATATGTTTCTGGTTGTTAGTATACTGTGTAGCTTACATTAACTTTCTGAAAACAGGATAGAAATGCTTTGATCCAGTCCTTGTCAACAAATCCTGAGTATCTGAAAAACAAGGTAGGTGACTTTCTACTTTTTGTTGTGATGAGACAGATCAAACATGAAAATTAACCTCCTTTAAAATAAGGCTCTAAAATTGATTTCCCATTTAATCAATGTTGGTATGTTAAGAAAAAAAGCCTTAGGTTTAAAAGTTGTCATGGCATGAAAACTCAGTTTCTTTTTTTTAATATTTAATTTATCTTACTGTCTGTTGGATGTACAAGTATCCTGAAGCAAGAGGCCAAATTTATCCGTAAATTTTAGATGAAGTACAGGCTAGAATATCTTGGAGCAGTTTCACCTACCTTGGTTTTGCTTCTTGCTTGGAGACAATTTAAATTATAAGTCAAAACGCTGTATATTTGTTAATAAATCTCGAAGAGAATAACGTAAGAAGGCATTTAGAGATTCTATCAGAGCATTTTCTTGTACTTTGGTGTCAAGATTATGTTTGATAGTACATTGATATTCCAGGCTTCAGAAGCAAACTTGGTCGTGGATTACAGGGATTGGCAAATACCACTTGGACGTCGATTTAGGTGTGTTTTCAAAGATTTATTTCAAGAAAACAATAATGAGATCAGGGGCTAAACTCTTTTCTTTTTTTTTTTTTTTTTTTTGCATATCATGTATGTTCACAGATTGGTTTACAATCAACCATGTATCATTGTTTGTATTCGTAATACTCCATTATTACTGTCAGGTCACTGAAACTGTGGATGGTGTTGCGTCTTTATGGCGTGGAGAACCTACAATGCTACATAAGAAACCATATTAATTTGGCTAAACACTTCGAAGAGCTTGTTGTTCAAGACACAAGGTTTGAGGTAATTAAAGAATGTTGTTTAGTTTTTTTTCCTAATATACTTTTCAGCTATTCCTTAGTAGCTATGCAAATCGCTTCTTTTATCATGTCAGAGATGTGTGTGAATGCTCTTCATGCTTTACCCTTTTTTATTTCATTATTGATAGCACAATTTACTGCCATATATCCATATAACTTAAAAGACACAGTCAAAGACCCAGTGATCTGCATTGGGTGCGAGTGTTGGACCGTCGGGCCTACCCCTAGCACGTTTGGTTTTCGATTTTTTTTTTTCAAAGTAGCTGCGTAACAGTTAATTCAATGGGACAGAATTAATTCTAAAATTAAGAACAAAACTCGAATCTTCCTCAAGGACTCTATAAATTCTTTACTTCTACACATGGAACCAATTTCTGGTTTCTTTTTATACACAGATTTTGAGTAACAGTTTAGTATTTTCAGATAATAATAAGCACCTGTAATAAAGCGCTTATTGCCATAACATGTGTTTGATGTTGCAATATGCTGACATAAATCAGAGTAAAGTTACAAAGACAATGATGTCCCATATGATATTCTACAATAACATTAATTGTGGACTTGTTATTATCTTTGCAGGTTGTCACGCCTCGAATATTTTCTTTAGTATGTTTTCGATTACTGCCCGCTTGCAAAGATGAATCGTCTTCCAACAAACTCAACCAAGACCTGTTAAACACTGTCAACTCGACTGGAAAAATTTTCCTTTCTCATACAGTAAGTTCACTAATTACTACAAATTTTGGTCATGAAATGGTTACATTGACCGGTAAGTAATTTAATACCATTTATTGTTTGAAAAATTTAGTTTTGCTCGGAAATAATGCGCGTTTTCAAAATGTGCAGGTTTTATCAGGCAAGTACGTATTACGTTTCGCCGTAGGAGCGCCATTGACTGAAGAGAGACATGTGATTGAGGCATGGACTGTTCTACAAGAAAAAGCCTCTGCCTTGTTGTGATGAGTTCATTTTTTTTTATTTGTTATTTTTAAGAAGCAAATTTGTTCCAATTCCGGACATAAAATCAATTTTACTTGGTGAATAATTGACAATTGTTTTGTGTTTTCTGTGATTTAAATCAGATCCTGATAAACATTATTAACATACTTTATGAAGGATATATTTATTTTCCTGCCCCACTGTGAGTTTTATCTTTCATCCCTGCATTTTACAAAATTCATAAATAATCCATGAGCATGAACTGTTAAATTATCGTTTGCTCAAATCTAGTTAAACTAACATGTACAATTTTTTTTTTCAAATGATCAATTTCAAAATATGACTAGTAATTAAAAAACATTTATCTCACCTTTTCTTTTCTTTTGCTTGGAACCTCATTTTTCCTTCTTAAATATGAAGGAAAAATGAAAAAACAAGGAATTTTGATAAATATTTATTTTTTGACAATTAATAATTTATGCTTTATTTGTGTTGTACTTTAATCTATCTTTTTACACTATAAAGATAAAATAAAAATCAAAAGAGCATACAGCTTATGACATAAATTATTAAGTGACATTTAAAATGATCATTTTTTACAATTCTCACTCAAAAAAAATCTTATACTCATTTTTTTCTTGGGAGAATTGCAAAATAAGATCATTCTTGATGTCATTTAATAATCTATGCCTTACGAGTGTACTCCCTTTATTTCAACTCTATGTTTGTAGTTAAATTTTGGGTATAAATTAAAAATGCAATTCACATGGGACATAAATTATTAATGTGCCAAGAATTAGCCATTTATCAAAATCCCCCTTTTTTCTTGCCTCACCTATTGGTTTGGCCCATTTTTTTCAAGCTTTTCGGGTCGTCCCATCCTAACCATTTATATTTCTCGAGCCGGGCGGGGCCCTATCTCTCAATAATTCCTATATAAGGCTATTTCCATATATATAAGGGAAAAATGGGTCGAGCTCATTAGTTCTTCGAGTCTACCTTTTTATTTTTATTTTCAAAGACAATTAAAATTATTTAAAATAAATAAATCTAAAACAAAAATAATATAATTGCAATCATGGGATGAAAACATTACCTTTTTTTTTTCACAAAGTATAAAAAGTTGGGAAAATCATCAAAAAGAGTAATAAAATTAGAAAAAGTTAAGCTGGATCAAGCTAGAAAATTTTGAAAAATGTCATTTTTAGATAGCTTATTTTGAATGTGCTACTTTAAAAGAAGATTTGTACTCTCTGTCGCTTTTTAGTAATGAATTTGACCGAAATATTCTTCTTCTTTTTTATAAATGCGGAAGACAAAAAAAGAGTATTTTAATGATGAGAAAAGTAACATGGCAATATAATAGTGATATAGATTGTAAATTTGAATAACAATTGTGATATGGAATCAAATTTTCTCCACCAAACGGGTCCGCGGGCAAGCCTAGGATCATGCTAGAGCCTAGACCGGGCCAATTTCTCGGGCCGAGCCCGGCCCGTTTTGCCACCCGACTACTTCAAGTGTCACCAAGGCAAGTAATCCACAGCCCTGCAGATTTCACGGCCTATTTCTGCTCTGCTCGCCGAGGAAGAAGAAGAAGAAGAAACTGCGAAAAAATAATGGAGGACGAGGCAGAGATATACGACGGAGTCAGAGCCCAATTCCCTGTCACCTTCGGCAAGCAATCCAAGTCCCAAACCCCTCTCGAGCTCGTCCACAACTCCACTCGCCGCCACGCCAAGCCCTTACCCTCCTCCTCCGACGACAATGGCCTCCCTTCAATCTCCAACTCCTCCAAAGCCTGGCTCGACTCGCTACGCACCGCCAAAACCCCCAAACCCAACCCCAATCTCGGCGCCGAGCTCCCGATACCGGAGGTTGAGGAGCAGGACGACGATGGTGGCGATGTCATGGTGGGACCGCCTCGGCCTCCGCCGGGGATGGGCTCCGATGACGACGGCGGGGAGATGGTCGGGCCGCCGCGGCCGCCGCCGCCGGGAGGATCGGGCCTGAGCGACGACGAAGGGGAGATGATCGGACCTCCGAGGCCGCCGCCGATAGGGGTCGAATTTGAGCGACTCTGATGAGGATGATGATGATGATGAAGAAGACGAAGAAGAAGAGAATCGGTTTCGGATTCCGTTGAGCAATGAGATTGTTCTCAAAGGCCATACCAAGGTAACTTTTTTTTTTGTTAATTGTGGTTTCGTTTTTTGGTTAAAGGATCATAAGACTGAATTCTAGCTTGTGCAATGTTGGATTATGAGAGAAGGGACAGTTCACAGTTCACTCTTGGGTGGTCATTTTGGATAGCTAGTTCTAGTTTTATTATGGACAATATGATTTTTATGTCGGGTTTTATAGCTAAGTGGTTCAATTTTGGACGCTATTTTTGTGCTTCTGTGTACGTAAAACAAAAAAAAAGGATATTTGATTTGAAACCAAAAGTTAAGAACATGTTTAAGTAGCACAACTTCACTTTTATGCGGAAAAGAATTAGGGAAAAGTGGTTGTGTTGTTGGTTGAGAAGCTCAATTGGGTGATATGTTCGCAGGTTGTTTCTGCTCTTGCTGTTGATCATACTGGGTCTAGAGTGCTCTCTGGTAGTTATGACTATTCAGTGCGAATGTATGACTTTCAAGGCATGAATTCCCGTTTACAATCGTTTAGACAGTTGGAGCCATTTGAGGGTCATCAAGTTCGTAACTTAAGCTGGAGTCCGACAGCAGATCGGTTTTTGTGCGTGACTGGCTCAGCTCAGGCTAAGGTATTTACTAATGCCGTGTTCGTTTGCTTTCAGTTTACAAAGGCTTAATATGACATTACATGTGCGATCGTGTCTGTGTTTTAATGTTTTCCAGATTTATGACCGCGACGGGCTTACTCTAGGAGAGTTTATGAAGGGGGATATGTATATCCGTGACCTGAAGAATACCAAGGGCCACATATCTGGATTGACTTGGGGAGAGTGGCACCCCAGAACTAAGGAGACGATTTTGACTTCCTCCGAGGATGGATCTTTGCGCATATGGGATGTGAATAACTTCAAAAGTCAGACACAGGTTTGTAGACTGTTGTTTTAGTATGTTTTGCTGAATGAAACACGGCAATTGAAGAACTGGATACTGCTGTTTGCTTCTCATCTTATATTTCTTTTAATCTTAAGCTAAGTAACAGGATTATATCAGAATGATATTTCTAATTAACACTTTTGGGGAAACTTTTGATGAATTGTTGACACAACAAGCATATGTTTGAGGTCTAATTTGATGTTCAACCAGAATAGAGATCACTTTAAACTGATTGTGCATCAACTCAATGACTAGGTCATAAAGCCAAAACTTGCCAGACCTGGAAGAATACCAGTTACCACGTGCACTTGGGATAGGGAAGGAAAGTGCATTGCAGGTGGTAATGGGGATGGTTCCATTCAGGTACTTCTTTTTCTTCTTTCTGAATTTGTTGTTTCAGATTACTTCATTAGGCACATGGGGGTTGATTCTGAATTCTTTCTGAATTATTCATTAGCTAAAATTGTTACGTTTTTAGAACTGGTCACACTTAAAAGTCGTCGGGTCTTTTCATATTTTATATATTTTTCACTCAGATATGGAACCTTAAGCCTGGATGGGGAAGCCGACCAGATTTATGCATTGAAAAGAGTCATTTAGATGATATTACCGGACTTAAGTTTTCTGGCAATGGGCAAACGCTGCTTTCAAGGAGCTTTGATGGTACATTGAAGGTAACTAAACTTAAAATTTCCATAGTACTTTTCAATATTGTATCTCATACGCATCCATGCAGATACATCATGTGGTGCTTCCCCTTTTATAATCCTGATGAATGTGCCAGGTTTGGGATCTGCGCCAAGTGAAAGCGCCTCTTAAGGTGTTTGAGGATCTCCCTAACCATTATGCTCAAACAAACATTGCATTCAGTCCAGATGAGCAACTTTTCTTGACCGGAACATCTGTTGAAAGGGAGAGCACTACTGGAGGCTTGTTGTGCTTCTTTGATCGAACAAAGCTTGAGCTTGTTTCAAAAGTTGGCATATCCCCAACTTCTAGTGTCGTTCAGTGTCTTTGGCACCCAAAGCTCAATCAGGTATTATCATATAGCCAATTTTCATTTTCTTCAATTGAACGCTATTAGAAGTTTTTACTTCAGAAAGAACAGATGTGGTGGCCAATGTATCTTTTGCAACTTATTATGTGACAAAATGTACTGAAACTTTACGTGTTTTTCTTTGCATCTGAAGATCTTTGCAACAGTTGGAGACAAAAGCCAAGGAGGAACTCACATACTATATGATCCAACCCTTAGTGAGAGAGGAGCTCTTGTTTGTGTTGCACGTGCACCAAGAAAGAAATCTGCTGATGATTTCGAGGCAAATCCAGTCATACATAACCCTCATGCTTTGCCTTTATTTAGAGATCAACCTAGCCGTAAGCGTCAGCGAGAGAAGGTACTCAAGGATCCTCTCAAGTCTCACAAGCCTGAGCTCCCAATGACAGGGCCGGGCTTTGGTGGAAGGGTTGGCACGAGTCAGGGAAGTCTATTAACTCAATACCTCCTTAAGGTAATGTTTTTGTTTCTCGTCTCTGTTCCGTCACCCAACTTACTTACTGGCTACTTATCAAGAGACTTAATAAATTGATTCCATTTGCAGAAAGGTGGTTTGATAAAGGAGACATGGATGGATGAAGATCCTAGAGAAGCTATACTGAAGTATGCAGATGCTGCGGCAAAAGATCCCAAGTTCATTGCCCCGGCATATGCATCAACCCAGCCTGAAACAGTTTTCGCAAAGTCGGACTCAGAGGATGAAGAGAAATGATCTGATTTCTCTTACTCGCTTCTGGTTTGCCACGGGTAGAACTAGGACGTTGCTCGAGATGGGGAGAAACCAAAGGTCTCGATGAGGTAGGCTTACGAGGTCTCATGACTCGGTGCTTCCCAATTTCGCAGAACCTGACTTTAAATGGTTTGTAGGATTGATAACACCATTTAAAGGGTAGTGCAATGGAAACAGTTTGTAGTACTGGTACTCAATATTCAAAACTGATTGAAGGTCACGGTGGATATAGCAAATATTGGGAAAACATTTTAGTACTAGAAGAGAGTTTGATAGAAATGTTCCAAGTAAAAGTGATCATCAGTATAGTGGATTGTATTGAATTATTTATCTTGATAAAATCTAATTATTTTCTTCGCGCCTTTAGTCAATAATATAAAATATATCAGTTGGGATCATTCTGATATTTACATTCAATTTTGTGCTTAGTGAGTGAGCAGATTGATGTACATGCTCTTTCTTCATTTCTTGCATTATCAAGTAGCTAGCTAAAGGGTTCTTTTTGTAAGCTATTCAAACTAAAAATTTTGTTTAACTCTTATAATTCAATTCAATGTTTGAATATGAATTTGGTTGTACTATTTGAATTGAGATTGAAAAAGAAAAGTTTTGTATTGGAAATTTAAAAAATTACTCATTTTGTTGGTGAGATTATAAGATATTATTAAGGAAAATCAAGTTAAAAATTTAGATATTTTCTCAAAAAAAAAAAAAATACTGGTACTCTTTACTCGAATTAAAATTTTTTTAATCCGACAACATAATAACCATTGAAGGTCTCTTCACTTAATATCTTAATTTATTCATTTACAAAAATTTCGAATTGACAAATTATGACACACCCAATATCTCCCATAAAAGATTGGACTATAATAATTTCCTCTGGACTTGCGCAAATAAAATTCAAAACCAATGATATTTTACATACAAAAAATCATGCAAGCTTTTGCCTTTCAATTACATTGCAGCTAAGGGCTCCGAACCCATTGGCCTTGCAAAAATAGACCAATTACCCTTCACGCTTGATATAACTGCCATGACACATTTGTTTTTTCCCTGCCAAATTTAGTCACAGCTTCAGTCCTCAATGGATGCCTTTATATGTACTTTTTAGCCGGACTAAGCTATGAATATCCATTCTCAAATCTTGACAAACGAGAGTCCGATAGGACGGTGAACATTTGGGTATCCACAAATAGCTGCAGAGTCACAATGCAAAGCACAAGCAATGAAAATGAAACCCCAGATGTGCAATTCACAGATGAAACTTTGGAACTATGTCTACACTTTTTTTTCTTTAAATAAATATTTAAAAACTACCTTGATAAATGGCTGGTCTCGACTAGGAAAGGAATCTATAAAGCTATCCTTGAGAAGTAAAGAGACCTGGAACAGTAATAAATTTTCCCTGAGAGAATATTTGGTAGTGATTTTTTTTCTCCCCAATTGAAGAATGTACATGAGTATAGCAAAATTATGAAGTGAATTTATACCCTGTCATTGTTTGATTGTACACTTGTGATTGTGTGTAACCGCAGAATCTGATCCGAACAAAGTGATTCCAAGTAGCTTCTTGTTACTTTTAAAAATTGCCCTGCAGCTTCAGCCTACAAATCAAATTATGTATTAACGAGTACAGCAGTGTTAAGCGAAGGCACATATAAATACACAAGTATTATATATTTTCAAATGATATATCCATCCTAATTATGGAGATTCGAGACTAGCAAGTAAAATATCAATGGACTGCTTTTTTCTTTTAAGATTTTACGGATCTGCTTATGGAATTTCCTTGATGTATACAAAGAAACCAATGAATGTCTAAATCGTGATTGTCTTCTGTTTTATGATTTGTGGTTGTTTCCTCATTAAAGCAAAAAGAAGCACCAAGCAGCATGAAAAGTGCATAAGTAGGAACCTGTGTTTCGCTGCACCTATGAACAGGATGCCTCTTAGCAGTTGAACTTTCGTGTGATAATCGAGCATGGATCGGTGCTAGTGCAGCGGCAAGCTCTTTATATCTTGGAAGTGATGGTAAACCACCTACTTTTACCTGTTAAAAAAAAAAACACTAAATGTTGGAATACTCGAAATGAATTTGGTAATGTCTAATTTCCCACTTTTAAAAATGGCATAGCAAAGAATTTATATGAAGAAAACTTGATTGAAATGGGACTAGAGGAAAAATAGTTCTCAGTTTCTCATTTTAAAGAGTTTTAAGTGGTAGGCAGTGCTTAACTCCGATACAACGTATGAGCTCTGTTTCAAGCAAAAGACTGATTAGTTTTAGAGTGCTTACTAGTGTTGGGTTCAAATTTGAATATAAGAGAATTCAGAAGACATTCACGATACTTTGTCAATAAAAATGTAGACTAAAGGAGTACATTAACTAAGCTGATAGTAATTAAAACAAACCTGGTCCTTGAACACATTAACATGAACAAGATTCGATGTCTTCATTTTTAAATCATTGGGTTTATTTAGCAATCCAACCTGCAAATGATTAACAGAATGAATAATTGGGATTATTGACATGCAAGTTATATAACTTCAAAATGGTAGAAAAACTCACAATAAACGGAACTGGTGCGTCAAGAAATTCAACCATCCGTCCTGGTAGAACCTGGAAAAGAGAGAAATTTAGCTATTCGGCTTTAACTAGTCCTTCATGACGGATTTCTTCTCAAATATCTAGCTTTATAGAGTAACTTTAACTTACAGGAAGCATTAAACTCTGCCACTGAAATGGAAGAATCATGGGAATGAGAGACAACACTGTAGCCGATAGCACACCCTACATTCAATGGCGTGCACATGATTATTGTATCAGGAAGGAAAAAATAAAAAAGCTAATTGGAAAATAATGAGAATTAGTAGTAATAAAGAATACTGATCTCAAGGTTGGCATATAGAAGGAAAAAAAAAACTTACTAAATTTGGACACACTACAACTACTTGTTTTTCCAGTAATACACCCGCTAATAATGCCAAGACCTGGAAGAAGCATTATTATCAAACTCAAAGCCCTATCAATACAAAGATTTACATCGACGAAGCACATTTACACAAGAAATTGTTCCTACACTTTCAAGGGATAAAACCCGGCAAATTGTGGCCGTTGTCCATATTGATAGAGCACGCGCTTCTTCAGCAGCAGCCAACTTGAATTTAACCTTTAAAAACGATAAATAAATAAACATACATACATACATATATATATATATATATATATTGGGTAAAAATGAATCATAAGAAGCATGGCATAGGCATTATCAGCGATAGAAGAACATACCTCGGAAGATTCAGATGAATCTGAAAACTTTTCATAAAAACCAAGCTGAGAAACTGGAGGCCGTCTGTATTCAATAGACTGTAAATGTTCGAGAGGTTGAAAAACTAATTCACTGCCCCGTGAAGGGAGAGGCTGAGCATGGTATCCACAGATTATCTGAAGCACACCATTCTTATTCTCCTATCACAGAGGTCGCATATGGTCAATTGGTAATCAAGTCATCGCCTACATTAACACAGGTCTATGGACAGCAACTATCAACTAACCTTGGCCCATTCCATTATCAAGTCATCACCCATATCTTTTCCAAAGTTTGAAAAATTGTCATCATCGTTGTCCTCGGATGTCATGCTTTTAGCTGGACTGCCAAAGATAAGGATTTTTTATTCGCCAGAGAATATATGTAGAGAAAGATAAGGGTATACACCTATAAAGACAACATAATAATGTGGGACTAGAAGAGTTCATTGTATTTACAATTTTTCCTCGTACAAAAACAACATCATGCAAAGAGTGAAATTGTTGTTGACCTTAGACTTTTTCAGCATAAGATGTCCCAGAAAACAGTAAAATTACCACCTGAATAAGGATTCAGAACTCCCGAGGCGCTCCAATGAGTGAAATCTAGTTGAGAAGGACGTTTTAACCTCTGGCGAAAAATGATCATTTTCGTAGCTACCATGTATTCTTTCCAGAGTATCTGAACGAGTTTCTGAGGTGTCAGAAGAATCATCAAAACATTGCAAATTCCTTCTACCATCTTTATCTAAATCCCTCGGGTGACTTAACTCTGAAGATTCGCTAGCAGTAAAACTTTCAGGGGAATGAGTCTCCCATGTCCTTAATGAGGAGCGTGGAGTACTCTCATCGGGTCTCATTCCCGCTGCAGCAGCAGTAAGAGCCACTGCACTGTCCACTGGTATTGCAGAAGTCATCCAATTGCTAAAGGGATTCCTCTCAAGTGATTCAACTTTCTCATGCATCTGATCATGTGTTCTGGGAGTTGAAGGGGCATAATCATATAGAGACATTTCACTTACGAATTCTGTTATCCGATTCAGGCGCTGCTGTGAAATAATGCTGTACAAAGTTATACATAATTAGTAGTAGTTGGTACACAAGTTTATTTTGCACGAAGTGGGTGTTATAAACATGTTAATACAGGTAATCTTTATTCTTTACATATATAAACAAAACAAAAATACATGTTATGGCCGATCTTAAAAAAGTTCCATAATAGTCCAATCTATAAAATTACCTGTTCAACATCTCATAGTGTAACTCAAAGAAAGGAACTCTGGTTAGTACACAGTAACAGCGAGGTGCAGACACCAAAAAACGGTTGCATCCTCTTGACGAATGAGAAAAAGGTGATGCGGCACCTAAGATATCAGGTTGTCTCTGAACAATTTCCATGACATGCAAGCAAACACCATAAAGTGTTGCATTGTCTGCCACCTGAACGAACAGAGAGAGAACGTATTTTAGGCAACCTTCAACCATGTAACATTTTAGCAACCATCAAACTCATCTAACGTAATAAAAGGTTATTCCATAGCACTGGAAAATAGTAAGAAAAATGCTGAATTCTGGTAAAAATCAGAAGAACAAGGGAATGCTGACTCGAGCAAGAAAACATAACTTCTTACTTGACTATAAAAACCTGAAAAGGCGTACCTTGAGTGAAAAAATGAAAGATAAATCATCCCTGCCCAAATGTTCCTGTTTGGAATATCCATTAAGGAAATGTTATTTCTTTGATTCAAGTAGCAAGTGCTCGGGAAAAAAAAAAGGTTAAATTCCATAAATAGAGATCATTTGGAAATTATGCGGAGTATCAACTAGCAACACTGTGCAGGAGATGACTTGGTACAATAATCACACCTGTCCATAAATAAGTTCGTTTAGATCGCTAAGCGACGGGGTTCTCTCCAACATCTGTGCCTGTATTATAAGAAGCCATAAATGTAATAAGAAATGTAGAACTATTAATAAAAAATCATTTAGATATGCAGGCAAAAGGGTGGATGAAGAGCAATTCAAAATCCAAAGCAAAGAAGCAAGCGATACTTAGAGACTTTGGACTGCATGTTGACATGCAAAACGATTGCAAAGAGCTAAAAATATGCGTGCATTACATCAATTTCACAAGATTTCTAACTCTACATAAATTGTGATGAGTTAAAAAAGCATCACTGAAGAACAGGAATACAAACCTTAACACCTCCTGGAAAACAGAAAGCAGCCAAATCCTTGAAACGCATTGCTAGACTCTTCCCAGGAGGATATTTAAAAAGCACCTGTAACCCCGAAAGAATTAGAGGGCATCTTCTCAATATCAAAATGAAACAAAACGAAAGTAAATCATACAAAGTAATATTTTTTATCATTTATGAACAATTTGCAGCCAACCTGAGGCTCCATCATAGGAACGGAAGGCTTCCATTGATGCAGCATTTTAAAGTCTATTATCTCGGACCTTGCCATCTCCATCTCCCACTTCTTTCTTTTAGCAAATGCATTCTCCACAGCTTCGAGATTGGCATCTGGCTGAAGCCCCGCTACAATAAAGTGTTCGAAGAGCGACGTCGGCTCCTTGTAGTTCGTATGATCCTACATTCCCAGCCACACTCTTGTCAGCAGCTAAGACTGAATTAGCCGAAGTCCTTACAATCTCAAATTTCTAAAAAAGAGTCTTCTACGCAACCAAGTCTAACAAAGATAAAATACCAGGACTTTGGAATGAAGCCGATACCACTGGCGTTTCTGGTTTGCCAAGACCTCGGGATTGAAACTCGACCTGCGGCCTTCTTCCCGGTAACTGCTCCCCCATCTCCAAGCCTTCTGCACATGGCTTTTCAACCTCTGGAAGCTGTTACTCCGCCTGTGGCCGATCGCTGGCACCTCACTATGCGCCCGCCTATGCCCCCCCGCCCCCAATGGCCGCGCATTCGCGCTACCCGGATACACACTTTGTATAGCTTCCCCCGCAGCTCTAAACGCCTCCCCGGCGGACAAATGCTGCAAAGCCCAAATCGGAGACGAGGGCCGATCTTCGCTCCCTTCCCCGTCCCCCTTGCTATCCATTTCTCAAACACTCAGACTCATTTCCACCAAATTAGCTTCAGATTGGACTCTCATTGCCAAAAATTAACCAAAAAAATCACTCAGGAACTATTTCTCTGATCTCTGACCACTTCATTCGTGTACAATCACAAACCTAATCAAACAAACTTTCTGAATTCACTCACTGTCTCTCCAATATGCTCAAACAGCCATGAGAATGACCTCTTCGTTCACGTAATTTTTCACAATGCCGTGCACAATTGATCTTTTTCTGATCTCAAAGAAATACACAAAGAAGGCAAAGTTCTCGTTTCAATGATAGCAATAATTCAAAGCCATTAAAGAGCCAAATCAAGCATTTACGATTCATATATATATATATGTATATACATATATATGTAATGCGAATGGGAATGGATTTGTAACCGAAATAGAGTCAGAGAAAAACGTAATTATGAATCCATAACTGCTTGAAGAAATCAAAAGTAACGCAAAAGAAAAAGGTCAGAGAAGAGATTTGAGAAATATATTTTGTAGTAAATTTGTACCTCTGTTTTCGGTTCTGGGAATGTTGTTCAATGTGGGTGTGGACACAGAGAGAGAGAGAGAGAGAGAGAGAGAGAGAGAGAGAGAAACGGAGAAGAAAAGAGTTGCTAAGTATAGAATGTGAGTTTTGGAGAAAATAATTGATAAGAGAGGTTATATACATTACATAGCATTTGGCAATTAGCAAAGTGAAAGATGTGACATGAGCAAAAACTATATAACTTAAATGTAAAAGAATAAATTTTCATTAAATTACATTAGAAAGTTGGTTCAGGAAACTCCCTCAACTTTCTAAGAATATCATTTGCTTTCCCTTTTTCTTCTTGAAATATCATTTCCCTCCTTGTTCGGGTGCTTCTGTCATTTTTGTTTAATTTCACTAAAAAGACAAGAGTAGAACTTATAAGCTTGCTCTAATATCTCGATTTATATTACGATGACGTTTTTTATTATTAAAAAAAATAACTAAGTGGCAATTTGGTAAGGATTAGATGACAAAATTTTGATTAATAGTAATAAGTGCTGTTTGAAAAAATTTTGATTAAAAGAAAATTTAAGTATTCTTTGTACCGAATTTTAATATTTTTGTTACAATAAAAAAAATATTTTTTAGTTCAATTAGTGCAAACTAAACTCTTATCTAAATATTAATGTAAACTATATTTTAAATATAAAATTTTCATTTTTTTTTACCTCAATATATTTTTTTTTCATTGTTTATATAGCTTACCAAAATATAACTGAAGGGGTATATCTGCTGTTTGGTGGAAATTGTTTAAAAAATGGGAAAAAAAATTAAATTAAAATTTGCATAACTTCCAATAACGAGAAAGTGTTATTGACTTTGAAGTAGGACCGACGTGTCACGTCCAACAAGAACTGCATTTCCACCTAACAGACGGTTAATGCGGTGGGCCCCGTTTTCCAAAATTAATGCTGTAATGATAATAAAATAAAAATTGGCCGCAGATCTTGACCGTCCATTTTTTGTCAGTCTTAAAGAATTCATTGATTGAAGATTGGCGCAAGTATTACCAGCACCAGCAGATAACGTGCTCCGACTGTGTGAGATATAGACTAGAGTGATCGAAACCCAATTTCCAAATTGGCGCGTTCTTTGCACTTTGTTAAGCATTAAAGTCAAACCCCAACCTAAAATATTACTATTAGATCAATTTGATATTTAATCTTTTTCTATTACATATTTTAAGAAAATGACCAACATTTAAAAAATTAACCCTTTGTTTATTTATCTTATCTTACTCATTCCATTTCATTTTATTCCGTTCCATTTATTTTATTTTTCTGAAGTTTCCTAATCCCCTAAATTATTCCATTCCATTTTTTTCCAACTTTTCTAATCCTTATACAATATCCTTAAATCTCAACCATTTATACCACATTGAAATTTGTAAAGTCAAGCAATTTTATAATCATTTCAAACCATTTTACAAATCACTTTTAACCCTTTTTTTCATTCCAAAAAATAGAATTGAATGGTTAAAATGGTTACTCTAAACAAAAGAAATTAATTATTAATCATTTTGAAACTAAGAACATAAGGGTAAAATTGTTAATTTTGTAGTTATAAAATGATTATTTTTTTAATTAATGAAAACATCCATTATTTTCTTAAAACATGATTCAAACTTGTTATTTTCTTAATAATCTCATTATTCTTTGCAGGAAAAAAGAAATAAATATTGTTATTAGCTATTTGAAAAAATAAGAATTCTAAAGTGAAGAATGTTCACTAATAGAGATTGGACATAAGAAATTTTTATTTTCGTGCATTCTAAAGTATTTATATGTTGTTTAGAATATAAAAAATTATAGAATAAACCGAGTATAGCTTTTAGATTTTCATAAAATTCATCTTCCTAATTTAAATTTTACAAACATAATTCTCTTTTTAAATAAAATGACTTCTTTATTTAAAACTGATAACTATCAAAATCTGTGTTACGTAAAATTCCCTAAATAATTGAGAGCGAAAATTTGGGGGTTGTTTGGCAAATGGGTTTCAACCCCTCTTGGGCCATTCAAACGAATTTGTCAATCTAAATCGTTGTTTGGTAACTTTTTTTTTAGATAAAATCCAAATAGAAAAAACTCAATTCCCCCCCCCCCCCCTCTCAATTTTTAACAATTTGAATCTATTTTGAATAGTATTTTTTAATTTGACATTTCAACAACTCTTTTTATAATTCAAAATAACAAATTTTACATCTACCAAAACAACAATTCAAATATCGTATAAAAAAAATTCAAATAATATTTTCAAATAAAATTATTTGACCCAAATAACAACTTAAATTTTTCGTTTTAATTACTCAATTCAAATTTTATAATTCAAATTGCTACAACCTGATTACGTTTGCCAAACGACACCGGTCTATCACATATTATGAAACGGTGCACTTGCAGTGGTGAAAACGCGCGGGAAAGCAGGTGAAAAAGAGCAGCAAGCAGCAAAAGTAGAAGGCAGTAGTTTACTTTTGAGTAACATTTCCTAGGTTGCTATGCATAATGCACATGCTCCTTGCCGTACCTTTCTCGAAACTTGTTTTTGTTTTTTCCTAACTGTCTTCTTATGTACTGTTCCAACAATACACTTATACACACATACATAATTACATACATACGTCTTATACTTAAGCCTTAACTCTTAAGTCTTAAGTGATTATTTTTCCAATTATTAGAATAAAATATTCTCCGCGCCGCGTTTAGATTCTCCACTATTTTACCATGAAGATTCTCTGAACGAACAATTAATTAAAGAAGCTTTGACTTCATGCGCATTGACACTTTTTTTTTTCTTTCTTTAAGCGCAAGGACCTCTTTGGTAATATCGCATTGATAGCAATTATTTTCTACTAAATATTCTAATTGAATATGTTATATCTGGTTTTCAGCTTTTCATTTTATACCAGAATCTAATTATTTACAAAATTTAGATATCAAACAATTAGGGAGGAACGGGATCCAGGATATCATTTGCTAATTTTAAATTAATTACAATGACTAGCTTTTAATATTTTGATTATAATAACTTATAATATAAACTAACAAGCACATTCTCACCCATGAGTTATCACATTGTTTGTTACTCGAATTTGATAAATAATTAAGAGCCCATAGATTCATGAAAAAGCCACAATAAATAAATAAATAAAAAGCGCATCAGGACACATCAAGCAATTAAACAAAGCAAAACGACATACTATTCTTCCTTTTGTTTTTTGTTTTTTTCTTTTTTTCCCAAATGCAGACAATTGGGCCTAAAGTCTTGAAAATTCTGCTGTGCACAGTCTCCCTTTATTAGATACATTACCAAAGAATTTTCATATATATATATATATATATATGAAGATTCTAGTGTATGATTTTTTAAATTTTTTGAATTATCGATAATGCACGATTTATAATAACTTAAAAGATACATAAAATATTTTTTTCTGTATATAAGTACATTACATCATCTGTTTTCACGTTATCAATTTATTTCTCATATTTAAAACTAAAATTATATTCAATCAGAGATGAAAATAAACAATTTTTTTTTTCATCTTTTTTATATCAGATTAAACATTTTTTTTGTGTCAAATTTGAATGAATGAATCTATAATATATAAATAAATGATGTAATGTGCTTATGTGTACGCATTTTTTTATTTTTATATATTTTTTAAGCTCTTATAAGTTGTGCACAAGCACTATCAATAGTTAAAAAATCGTACTCTACATATATATATATATATATATATATATATATATTTGGATTTAGAGGATGTTGACGCGGCAATAAGATATGCCCATACATGCAAAGGGATTGTTCTTTAAAAGAAACTCCCATAGACCCACTTAAACCGTTAAGTTTATTAAAATATAGAAGTTTTGACTTTTAATAAAGTTTGGTTCATAGTCACACTTATTAACCGTACTTGACAATCCATTACAAACATTTTGCTTCACAAAACTAAACCAAAAGGAATATATATATATTTGTGATCAATTAAAAAAAAAGTCATTTTAAAGGTAAAATTTGAAAAATTTAGCTATAATTTTATGAAATTAATAATTTAACCGTAACATATTATATTTTACGTATAACATAAATATAATACACATATATTACACGTGTAACATATTATGTTACATACCTGTATCTTACGACTAAATTCTTAATTTCATGAAACTAGAGCTAAATCTTAAAAAATTAATCAAAAGTTTAGTTACATCCTTAAAAATCCCAATATATTTGTCATCTTTTCCATGAGCTACGATATATTTTAGGAAATTTTTTACTTCATTCCCTGTTTATTTGTTTTTATTTGTCTTTTCATCCACTTTCTTACATGCTTTGGTGCGCTTAGCAATTTTATGAATTTTTTTGCAGTCTTCTCTTTTTTTTTTTTATTTTTTTTTTTTGGCAATCAGCAATTTTATGAATTATACTTGCAGTAAGGGTACATGTACATATTTTTCAATCATACTCTTTATTTTCATATGTTTCTCGAGTATAAAAAAATATATATATATACACACACTTTTTTAAACTAAATGTATAATTGGTGTCCATACCTATAAAACAAATTATACATGGCATTTGTACAAATTACTTCCCATGAAAAGATAATAATTATAAGGAATGCCCACTTTTCAACTTTGGTTGTTTTCAGTAGTACTTTTATTTTTTTACCTCTCCAGTTTCATATGCATCCACCAATGAAATGTTATTGAAAACTTGATTGAATTTTGCATTTTAAAGTTTATTTTGACAACTGCTCAAAAATTAAACCGCTCAAGTAAGGTATGCGTTCTTGGAGAATTCTGTAGTGGTTTTTTTTTTTTATGATAGAAAATATTTCTAAACCATCAGATTTACCTATTTAAGATGTAGGACTCACAAAAAAGATGAATGTGACGGTCCAAAATTGTTTCTCAAAAAAAAAAAAATACATCACATAAGTACCCACATTCTTTAGCTTTTATTGTCATTATTATCAGTACAATTATTTTATATAATTATATTAATATGATCGTATTCTATGTAAAGATAAAAATGGGACGAAATTTGACTAAAGGAATAAAAATTCTAACTTTTAACTCGTAATACTAAAATATCTATTCCATACGACGCCCATTTAGATGTAAAAACGTGTTTTATGTGTTTCTGTACGCTTATCTTTATGATAATAATTGCTTTGTATATTGATTACGAATAAAGCTAGATATACAGATTCTTTTATCAATATTTTAATACCAATCTATATAGCAATTGAAATGTCATGTTTTGATTGGTATAATTCTAATTATGTGATAAATACTCACCAACGATAATATGACACAAAATTTGTATTAAAAAATTGGTATGTCTAACCACTATTCTAATAAAGAAGGGTCTTTATTCAGTACAGCCGACACTACGAAACAAAAGTAATAAAATCAAAAGTGATTGTAACACATTAATAAAATACATTTAATATACTTTGTTACAGTGACATGTCTTTTGTTACTTTTTCTTTCAATTCATTACTTTGTGTACTGAATAAAAAAAACTAACAAATAAATATATAACACAAAAAACAAGCGGTGTAATGATTATTTTATCATTTTTTATTAGTGTTAGATGGCGTACCAATATATTTGGTGTACGACCCATATATGTGTACGTTTTAGAATTTTAGTGAATGCTTATTTCTTGTCGAATCTTTGAAAAAAATAATAATAGTCGAACTGTACACATGCATATGTAGTTCAGTAGTTCTATATAGCACCTGTCGTATTTTAAGGTTTAGGGTTTATGGTTAAAAAATAGACAGAAAAGATAATTCTACATATATTCAAGGATCGGAGGAATGAATCTCATATTTTGAAGAATAAAAAGCAAAAGTGAAATGCAAGCGCATACATTGTGACGAAAATCAAAATTTTCTTATATTTTGTGACTTCTAACAACTACGATCTTGAATCTTAGCCACTTAAGAAAAGTGGTTGTACAATTGACAACTATAGGAGTTAAAAGAAGCCAAATGAGAACCAATATTGATATATAATAGGAGAATAATCCTTGCATTCAATGTTTCTTTCCCTAACAATAAGATGAAAATTAATGTGCCTCCTAATGGATGACATAGCATGGTCCACCTATACACATATTTGGTACTCTACTAGGCTATCAATTAATTTGGAGTTTCTTTCAATTATGTTATGCATTGGTTCCAATAAGAAAACCAAGATTGGAAGAGAATAATGTATGGCACGAATTTTTAAAATGCTTAAAAATGGATTTACCTACCAAAATGGATATTTGTCGGAAGGACTTGTGGGGCCTTTTTTTTTTTTCTCTATCAAATTTTTTGTCCGGAATCAATCCTGTCATTTTCACAAATTAATGTAATGGATGGAGACTCGTTGTGAACCAACCTAGCATGGAAATTCCTCATTTATTATTGTTGTTGAGTGTAGACGCCGTTTAAGAATTGAATTACCCTGTTTTCCAACGAAAATTTCTATGCATGCAGCAAAAAAATCATAACACGACGTTCGATTAAAATTATTTATTCCTTATGAGTGAAAAAAGAATCTTTATTGACTCGTTTTGTACCTTTATTTGTAAGAAAAGGGAAAATTTATTTATAAAAAAATAGAAAAAAAAACTATTTAAAAGTGAGTACCATTCAAGAAATTTATTACATATGAGGTACCACTTATTTTTCTACTATAAGTGCGACACACATTTATTAGGATTGGTGCTCTCGAGCAATTAATCATATCATATTTTGAGTCATTTAATATATTTTAATAGTTATATATTGAAGTCCTTATCACAGTATTCATAGAAAGTATGTTTCTATGGTTAAGGAGTTTGTTGCAGATTTAATTCATTTTGAGTTAAAGTCATAATTTAACGATCACTTTTTTAATTTGACTTAATGCATATTTAAACTTTATTACTACAATAAGTAAAATATTCTTTATTTTTTTCTCTTAAATCTAAATTTCTAATTTTGATAGTGTTACAGTTTAAATTGACAATCTAAATATAAAAAAATATTTGATTTTTCTCTCCCTTGAGTTTTAGAATTTTGTCTTCATTAATTTCTACTCCGTTTTCAAGATTCGAGCCATAAATTTTAAGCATTAACAATCAGTTTAAATCCCAAAATCACAGGATACTTATGATTATTTGAATTGAAATGACAATAATCGATCAATTATTTTGAGCCCCAACGATTACAATCTCCTAAAACAGAAACAAAGTCCATGGGGTTCTATGAATACTGAGTAGTTTCAGATTTGCTCTCTCTGTTTCACATATTCACTTGAATATATATTGCTGACTTAAACATGAGAGAACAAATTAGACTCACACCACTTGTGACATTCTGTTTCGGTTTTTTGGTTTGATTTCAGGTAGTTTCTATCCTACACGTTACACTATAAACACAGACAAAAAATATAAGTAGCACATTATATACGGTATAATATGAAAGGGGAGATTTTGATGACTCCCAAATGAGTTAATAATATATGCCAATTTGCGTTACACTTTTAAGTTACACCCTTACTTTTAAATTATTATAAATTAAGGTAGCACACCACTTACAAGCATTAATTAATTAAATAATTCTTAGAATGAATTTTTTTTTTCAATTCCCCCAGTATAAAATGATAAATTCTCTAACTTAGGTATGTTTTGAAATTATCTCCTCAATTTTGTGTCAAAATAACGGCCCGTTTTATGAGCCAAAAATTTAAGGGGGATTTTGAGAAATACCAAATTTTGAAAAATATCACTTTTGACAATTTGTTTTGAAACATGCCATTTATTTAAAAAAAGTATTTGCAGCCCATGCCACTTTTAATAATAGATTTGACCAAATTATCCTTATTTTTTTACAAATGAGAAAGACAAGGGGGAAGAAGGAGGCAACATGATAATTTGATAATGAAAAAAGTAGCATGACATGCAATAGTAGTATAGGTTAAAAAGCTTGAATGACAAATGTGGCATGAGATCAAATTTTCTCTCTCTTTTTCACGATTATTTGGGAGATTTTGAGGAATGCCCTATTCTTAACACAATGATAATCTATACCTCATGCGTATTGCACTTTTAATTTATACCCTAAAATTTATACTACAAACATAGAGTATGAATAAAAAGAGCACACCACTTAGGGTATAAATTATTAAGTGGCATCAATAATGGCTTTATTTTGAAATTCTCCCTTTCCTCCTTTCCCCTCCTCCTTAATTAAAATGGGGATTTTGAGAAATGCCCTATTATTGTCACAATGATAATCTATACCCCATGTGTGTTGCACTTTTAATTTATATCTCAAAATTTATACTAAAAATATAACGTAAAAATAAAGAGAGGGAGCATACTACTTGAGATATAGATTATTAAAGGGAAAATTGCAAATTAAAGCCAAAATTGAGAGCCCTTATTAATTTATACCCCACTGAGTTACCACTTGGTGACCCACTGAGTTACTTTTTAATTTTTAGGCAATTTATTTGTCAGATATGTTCTGGCTCGATATACCATTTAGTACAACACTAAACCAATTTATTTCGTGAATAAGTTTAGAAAATAACTGAGCTTAAGGATGGTAACTTACTCAATTCAACATTCTAATTCGGTAACCCACTGAGTAACCACTTGGTGACCCACTGAGTTACCATTTAATTTTTAGGCAATTCATTTGTCTGATAAGTTCTGATTCGGTCTACCATTTAGTTCAACGCTAAACCAATGGATTTTATGACTAAGTTTAGAAGATAACTGAGTTTAACGATGGTAGCTTACTAAATTCAACTTTCTAATTCGGTAACCCATTGAGTTACTACTTGGTGACCCACTGAGTTACTATGGGTATGACAAAAATTACAAGAACGTATACCACTAAATCCTTCAACTATTATATTATTCATTTAATCAGATTCTTCATGACCAAACACTACCAAAGCAAACTAGAACTCATTACTTCCTATTATGAAAAGTGAAAGACAAACAAACACCATTTTTTCAAAATTTTTTGGACTGTGGAATAGACAAATGAACTACAAAACCAAATAAAATCCATTGCTAATACTTACGTTTTTTCGATGCAAATCGGGGAGGAACTATTTATAGTTTAGCTTTTCCGGTGCCGTCGCGGAGGAACGATCCGATGGAGAAAGATCTCGATTCAAATGGCGCCGATTAACTTCAATAAAACTTTTCAAAGCTAAGCGCCGCCTAGTTTCCGGCGAGTTCCGGCAAGATAGGAAGGATGATGGACGTTGATGGAGTTACAGAGATGACTCCATTGTTGAAGCTGTTGAAGCTTTTGAAGAAAGCTTCTGGAGAAAAGAAATGGCATATAATAAGGGTAATTTTGTCCTTTCAAATTTAAAGTATTAAAAAAACGGGGTATAAATTAAAAGTGCATTTAAGGTGGGGTATATATCATTAAGTGTCTAATTTCGGGGTATTCCTCAACATCTCCCAATTGTATGAACTAAACACACAAAAGGGCCAACAAATTGTTTTGGGAGAATTTCAAAATAAAACCATTCTTGATGCCGCTTAATAATTTATACCCCATGTGGTGTGATCCCTTCATTTCTACTCTATATTTGTAGTGTAAATTTTGGGGTATAAATTAAAAGTGCAACACACATGGGGTATAGATTATCATTGTGCCAAAAATGGGGTATTCCTCAAAATCCCCCATTATTAAATGGCATGAAGAATGGCTTTATAAATTCTCTCTAATTAAAACGATGGCCATCGGCCCAATAACAAAAGTCTACCATTGTAAAAGCGGAGACAAGAGTCTATGGGCCAAGCTTTTAAAATTGACCCAATCACTAAAGCTCTTCAGTAACTTGGGCCAATTGAGGCACTACGGCCCAACCAAGCCTACGTTTAAAGCTCGGGGCCATCGGGGCTTTCACCCCTATGGAGAAAAGTTGATCCCATAGCGCATTGCCGCATTCTACGTTTTCAATCTATACCACCACTCTCGTATGTCACGTCATTCGTTACCATATTACTATATTTTCTTATTTTTCTTTTTTATCTTCTTTATTTCTAAAAAAATAAATAAATAATAGTTTGGTTAATTTTACTATTAAAAGATGACATGGATTATAATTTTTCTTTTATAATGACAACTTTGAAAACAAATTGAACAAAAGTGACATTTTAAATATTTCGTATTTTTTCTTTTTCAAACCTCTGATTTAACGTATAAAAAATAGGGCTCATTAACAAAATGACCTATTAAAATGACATCTTTTAATAAAATGACCCAACTATTAAAAAATTAAGTTATTAGCCACTAAGTCGATGTGGACTGTCCAAAATACCCCTGTTCGCCTAAATTTTATTACAACATGTAGCACAGATTGTAACAATATTTTTTACGACACGTAACAAATGTTGATACAAATCGTAACACAAAAATGTGATAAAAATTAGATATTTCGCCCAAATTTTGTTACAATCTGTAATAAATATTGTTACGGATTGTAACAATATTTGTTATGACATGTAACAAGTGTTAATAGAAATCGTAACAGACAAATGTGTGATAAAATTACATATTTTGTTATATATGTGTATCAAAAGTTGTTACCTACTGTAACAAAATTTAGACAAACAAGGGTATTTTGGACAGTCTTGATGTATGTGAATGGGCCTAGAGGCTAATAACTTAATTATAACAAACTTAGGTCAATGCTTTAAAACAAAAGCTAAAAACATACCATTTAGTTAAAAAACTCTAATATATATATATTTTTTCAATAATAGCCATATATACACTTTGATCATTAATATATTATTTATATTATTAAGCTCTTCAAATTAATAAATATTATATGATCAAACAATGCATGAAATATTAGAATATATATAATAACTTGATTAAAAAGTCACATAAAATAATGGACGTCATGCATGATCCATTATTTTATTAAATCTATTTGGTAATTGATCAGTTTCGGTCTATATTTTCAAAGAAATGTCCAATATTTTTAAAAATTAATAAATTAGTCAATGAACTAAGGGTATAAAAGTAAAATCACAGTATTATATAGTCAAGAAAATAGCTATTTCCTTAATTAATTAAAATCTTGGATATTTTTTTAAAATATCATTTTAAAAAATTGTTATTTGCTATATAACATCTCTATTTTATTTTTAAAAATATTTTTTTTATCATTTGACATTGAGTTAATGTGTGAAAAGTTACGTTTAAATTTCTACATATTATATTTGCTGCAGACATCTACTGATATTATTATATTCTTCGATTTTTTATTTATTTTTATAAATCTATTGATGCCGGCTTTTTTAATTATCACAAATAATATTTAAATTAATAATTGATAATTCATTAATTTTTATAAATATTAAGAGCAAAAAAATATTAAATTTAAATATAACAGTTTTTTTATCCAGATAAAATTAAAAATGAGAAAATAATTTTCTTTTAATTATTTATGAAGGTTAATTACGAAATTATAATATATTTAGGAGGTGTGAAAATAATAATAAATACCATGTTTTTTAAATTTTTATGAGTGGTTCAATAAAATGGTGGGAAGAGAGAAAAAGAGGTTGGAAGAGAAGTCCTATTTACAAGTTATAACCACTGTGATCCCTAAACAGTGCGTAAGGAAACAGTGAAATTCCATTTATGTCCCAAACCTTCCAATTCACGGTTTATAGTTTTATACCACTTTCGTTTTCTTTTGCTTTTTCAGTTCGCACACAGAGGCCTCTCAGAGACTTGCTATTTTCCTTCATTTCCAAAATTCCCACGAAAATCAAAGGGCTTCTCTAAAACCCCAAACTTCACAATTAGAGACAGTCCCAAAATCGCTTGCAAACCAATTTTTCTCCTCAATTTAAAATCAATCTCTTTCGTTAACAGGATTTTTCGCTGCTAAATTGCACTCACGAGGTATTTTATGGGAATTACTTTTGTCGGAGAATTATTTTATTTATTTTTTTTTTGTGTGCAAACAATACAATATGTAGTTTTCATTGTAAGGGTTTTTTTTTTTTTTTCAAATTATTATTTTTTTGGGTGAAGGAGAACAGGAGGAGAAGATATTTATGGAGCGATAAAAAAAAAAAAGAGAGAATTGGGAAATTTGAGAGCTTTTGTCGAAACCCTAGGCTGTGATTTTTCTCAGTTTATGGAGCTATGGATCCAGAGCCTATGGTGTTCGACATAAGCTCCGACGACGAATCTTCCGGCGGCAGCGAAGAGCCCAAAGGCCACAACTTCGATTGGCTCGCGGAGTTTCTCGGAGTCGCCGACGACGGCGACGACAAGCCCTCCGGCGAGGACTCCGACGATGTCGTGGTTCTGGGAGAGGTCAAGTCCACGGGAAAGTCAAAGTCTTCGAAACCGACGGTGAGAGACGACGACGACGACGATTGTGTGGTCTTGGATGGGGACCCGGACAGTCCCGCCGTGGATGGGGACTCGAACCCGAGCGGTGGGTCCGATGAATTGCTCATCGTCGGCGAGAAGGGTCAGGTAATAGCTCTCGATCCGTTTGGCTTCAGAAAGTAGATATCTTTGGGTGTCTTGTTTTCTTGAATCAATATTAATTGGTGAATATTTTGGCTTGGGTTACAAGGTTACCTGATTTTTTCGTTCTATAAAGTTGGAAAAGAAAATGCGAGTTTGAAATTATTTGATGTGGTTGTTCATGAGTTGGAGTTGGAGATAGTGACTCGGAAGCTTAACAAATGTTTTTAAGCTAGGTTCTCCGGTGGCATAAAGGATTTTCAGCTTCAGGGAAAATGTTGGAAGATTCGGACTTTCTGGGGTTAGTGCAAAAGATAAGAACCTTAGGCTGGTAAGTTAAGTTCCAGGTGGGAAAGGTGATCGTTGTGAATAAGCAGGTCCGGAGTTTGAAATGGTTGAGGATCTTAAGAACTAGAAAAGTATGGGTCACAGGACAACATAAAATAGGGGTTATTAGGGCCATAGTTTTTGCCAGTTATTTATATATTTATTGGGAGTTCTGTAATATTCTTTTAATGTAATATTATCACATCCGGCGACAATATTTTGATTTTGGCTGGAAAGTATAGGTCCCTTGTTTGTGATGCAAGCCTTCAATTCTTCTTTTATGTTTTTATTGCAGATTGCATGCAGAGACTTCCCTCATTCCCGGCATCTTTGTGCAATGTTTCCTTTTAGAACTACACCGCATGAGAAGCACTGTAACCAGGTATGATATTCTTTCAAGCAACGGCTTTCAAGAATGTTTAGCGTGTTCTACAACTGTTTGTTTAACAGATGTTGTCAATGTTTTTAACTCTCTCAATGCACATACTGCAGTGTCACTGTTATGTCTGTGACTCACCCGCACCGTGTGCGCTTTGGGCAACTTGCAACACCAGTTTTGACCATTGTCATGCCACTGACAAAGAGGAGACATGGAAAACTCAGAGGAAAAACTTGAAATTGGGCAAAAACGCTCCACTACCAGCCTCAAAGCTTCCTGCAACTTTCCAACCCGTGGGTCTACCTCAACGTTCACCACTCAATATTGTTCGATTGCCACCAAACTTGAGACTACAGAATCAAGTCTCAAGACCTGCTACCATCCAGGGTTGTTCATCAACCAACTTTTCTGTCTCTACTATTTCAAGCCGAAGTAGGAGCCCGCAATCTGGACTAGGTTTGCCAAAGAACAGATTCCAGCCGCGCATAGTTTCAGGAGGGCATTTGCACAGTGTTAATCAAAACATCCGAAGGGGCAACGGTAGTCAACTTATCGGCAATTCTGGTAATAATTTTCCCCGTCCTCTTCCTACAACCTTCAAAAGGCCAGGAAGTGTTGGGGTTTCATTGCCAGTGGGTCAAACCCCATACTCTTCAATAAACAGCAGGATATGTGCTGGTGCCGGACAGTACGCTAGAACTCCCACGCCTGCACCAGTGCTGAATAATTTGAACACAGTCAGGTGGGAGAATGTTAATTCCACTGCTCATCAGATTTCCTCGGGGCCAAACTTGGTAACCACCGGGGCTTTAAGTACGCCAACTTCCCAACAGCAATTGTACAGCCAACCTATTCCTCCATTAACTGATAGTCCGAGTTTCCATCAGCATGAGAATCAGTTTAAGTGCAATGGTCAAAGCATCATCTATCAGTATGGAAATGAAACTCAAAACTCCGGGCAGTCTCCCAATCTTGGGGGCATTCAGAGTGCTAGTGTGAAAGCAGCAAGTTCCATAGATTATGATCCAAGTTGGGTGATCAATGCTTGTCAAAACAATCAGCTACAACCAGATCAGCTACAACCACCTCCGGTTGAACATTCGCAACTTCAAGGTGCAGAGCCCTCCAATGAGCCATTGGCCGAGTCGAATTCCGAGTTTAGTATCAGAGATACTAATCTTCGCTCTGATTACTTGTTTGATGATTGGCTTCTGGATGACCCATTTGCTCCCGTGGTTTCAGATGGTTCTTGTATCTCACCACAATCAAACAATATCTTCTCCCCTGAGCCTACTCCAATTGATGCAGGTTTTTTCGACTTCTGAGACCTCCTGGAATGGACTCACCCATGTTTGGTATCATTCATTCACTGTTTCAATGCGCTTTTTTCTTTTCTTTCTTTTTTTTTTTCCCCCGGAAAGACACAAAAGCAAGTTTTTATTGTATGTCTTTTGTAAATAATTGAAGCTAGTTAATATGCCTTGGGCAAAACTAGTTTAGTTTTCGCATTTTAAAGCTGGAGAATTTGGGGGTATTTATTTTTCTTGTAAAGTTATTTTGGTAGTGTTGTTGAGTTATCTAGTGCCTATAGATGGGACACTGTAAAGAAGGATTAGAGGCTGGTAGTGGTGGTATTTTTTTTGCCCCTCTATGCTCTTCTGTAACTTAATTCAACATATATGATGATCATAGTATTATGCAAAAACAATCATGGTTTTTTTTTTTTTTTTCTTTTTTGCTGTTAATAATCTTCAGTTTCTTCATACTTGGGGTTTATTGCTATTATGAAATCAGAGGATTGCTATGAACCAACTTATCTTTAATGAAGATAAATGATAATAAACCAATATTTCTATGAATGAGTATTTGAAATAATGGCAAGACTTGAGCTAGGACTTTAATGGTGATGGAAAGAGAGTGAATTACTTGTTTGGGGTGATTATTTCACCCATTCCATCTCATTCTTTGGGATGGAAAAAATGGTTTGGAAATTTGATGTAGAATGGTTTGATTTTACGAATTTTGAGGTGGTATAAATAGTTGAGATTTAAAAATATTATATAGAAATTTAGAAAGTTGAAAAAATGGTTGAAAAAAAATGGAATGAGACGAATTGTAGGATTAAGAAAATTGAAAAAAATGAAAAAATGAAATGGAATAAAATGAGTGAAATGAGGGGGTCAAACAAGGGTATGTTAAGTCAACAGTAAAGTCCTCAATGGCATGTATGAAAATGATATAGAAAAAATTACATATTTATCTGCATTTAGGGAGAATATTACATCTAAATAACACAAATTAAGATATTTACAATCAACCCAAATATGTACACGTGTCAATATTTATGGACAATTATACCCCTTTAATTTTTTATGCTATTATATATTTTTATTTATTTTTAACTATTATTTTTTATGTTTATATTTTGTGTACACGTATAAATGTGAACATGTGACTATTTTTGTGGAACTAACTAATCTAAAGGATTTCCAGTTTTAGTTGTTTTTATGTGTTGGCCAATAGTATATACGTGTTTGAATTTTTAGATGGAACTAAACTAATATAACAAAATCATATCCACTATTTTAGGAGCCCAAGATGTTAGGAATTTTCAATTGTTTTATTTCCATTGTTCGAGAGGAAATATTTGTTTTTTTTTTAAACAAAAACGTTTTTGATTAAATATTAAACAGTAGTTATTATATTATTGTATTCAAAATATAAGATTTTCATATTCATTTTAGATTTTTTCAACTGATCAAATTAAAAGTTTTAATTATTTTAAAATTTAAATTCAAAAAATGGCGGAAAATTTTAGATTAAAAAATTTTTTTTTTCAAGCAATTCTAATTAACGTTATATCAGCTAGTTTCTATCATTTTTATCTGCTCTTTGTCTATCATTTTTTTGTGCTACTCATTTTGCAACAACATTTCATTATCTTTTGATTTCAAGACTCATTGGCTCAATTGTGAGGTTAATAATGAACTCCTTCATTGTTTAATCGTATGTAATTGATTATTTATTTTTTTGCTTCCTTTTTTATATGTATGTTGGGATTGCTACGTATATTATCAATTTTGCTTATAATATATAAGTTACGTATATTTTTGGTTTGTGCCTGATTATATATTATTTATCAGATTATATAGTAGATTCTAGGCTTTATTTTGCTGATATTTTGTGAGTACTGAATTTGTATGTAGATCTAATGGACGTGGTCTCTATTATTGTTCTCTTCTGTGGAAGATGGTCATATTCTTTCAACTATATTGATTATAAAATGTCTGGTCTCATTGTTGAGGGTAATATACAACTTTCTAATCTTCGTGTGCGTGTTGTTGATTTGATCTTCTGCAAAATTTTCAACTTTGAGAAACTTGTAACTTTTTGCTTGGGAAGCCACTCTCTAGGATGGATAATAAGGTCATCAATCTACAAAAATACATATAACTTTAGAAATTTTTACTAAAAATAAATGCCGCATATAATCTGGATCATTTTTTTATAATCGCCATATTCAATAATACTGTACATAATCCTTCAAAATTAACCATATGTTTGTATAACCCATTTCTCCCATCCCATTCCATTCCCATTTTTCATTTTTTTCAACTTTTCAAGGGTTTGTTTGGCAAACGGGTTCAAACTGTGGCCATTTGAATTTTTTCATTTGAATTGGAAAATTTGAATTGGGTAATTTGAACGAAAAATTTAAATTGTTGTTTGGGTCAAATAATCTTATTTGAAAATATTATTTGGATTGTTGTTTGGGTAGATGTGAAATGTGTGATGTTGAGTAATAAAAAGAGTAGTTGAAATGTCAAATCAAAAAATACTATTCAATATGGATTCAAACTGTTGAAATTTGAGGGGGGGAAGAATTTGATTTTGAAGGGTTTGAATGACTTTTTCTCATTTGGATTTTATCCAAAAAAAAGTTACCAAACGACGATTCAGATTGACAAAGTCGTTTGAATTGCCCAAGATGGGTTCAAACCCATTTGCCAAACATACCCCAAATCATTCAAACTATTCCATTCCATTCCATTTTTTTTTCAACCATTTTTTTCAACTTTCCAAATCCCTATACAATATCTTTAAATCTCAACCATTCATATCACCTCGAAATTAGCAAAGTCAAACCATTCTTACATCATTTTTACAAACCATTTTCAAACTATTCCAAACCATTTTTAAAACCATTTTTTCCATCTCATTTCCATCCCAATAAATGGGATGGAATGGCCAAAATGGCCAAACCAAACAAGGGGTAAATGCTAGTACTCAACTAAAAAAAAACAAATTAATTCAATGTGATGATTACCTCATTCAAGTCATATTCTTCATAAGTTGATGATCCTGAATCAGTTAGCGACACACTATCATCATGTGCAATTAATCTTGATGATGAACTCGACGACCTATCATTATCTTTTGTATCATTATTGCTTGAGTTCTCTATGTCTGTTGATGCTGTTATAGAATCTTGATTTACCTGTCTACTGTTAATACCACTAAAATAACGAATTGCACGTCGCAGATCTCTCTCAGATGGCCTATATCTTGTTTGTTTTACTCTAGCCATCTGAAATACAACAACCAAAAAAATATTTTAGAATGCAGCAATTTAGTCAATCAAAGAATTTTTTTTTTTTTTTTTATCATGAGTGAAACAATACCAAAGGTATCAAAACAACTTCAGTAATGTATAGCATAAACCATATAATCTTGAAAATACGTAAATTCAATGAAAATTTTACCTTCAATAAGTATAATCTAGATTATATATACTGAAAATATTGTATAAGCAGAGTATATAATCCTGAAAATATTGTATAAGCAGAGTATACAATCATGAATGAAACAAATCTTAATTTACCTTCAACCCTAAACCTTGAAAATACGTATATAATCATGAATGATACAAATCTTAATTTACCTTCAACCCTAAACCTTGAAAATACAATGAAAATTTACCCCTTTTTTATTTATATGAGTTAAACAATATCATAGGTATCAATACAACTTCAAAAACGTATAATATAAACCATATAATCCTGAAAATATATAAATTCAATGAAAATTTTACCCTCAATAATGTATAATCTAGAGTATATAAACCTGAAATTATTGTATAAGCAGATTATATAATCTTGAAAATATTGTATAAGCAGAGTATATAATCATGAGTGAAACAAATCTCAATTTACCTTCAATAATGTATAATCCAGAGTATATAATCCTGAAAATATTATATAAGCAGTTTGTTAGTATGTCGCAAACAAAAACTCAATACTTGTAATATTAAAATACCAAGAAAAAAAATAAAACAAGAAATAGTTTGAATGGCTAGCCTAATTTAAAGATTTTCTAACAAACAAAAAAAAAAACGCAGAACCACAAAGTTTATAGGCTGGAAATGAAACGAAACTTCAAGAAACAGAGATTTAGGGTTTAGATTCATGAACAAATTTACTGGGAGAAATTGCAGAAAAATATATTAATGGAAAGATTGATGAGATTTGAGAATAAACGGGGAATAGAGAAAAAACTTACCAATTTGCGACTGGAGTGTTAACGGCGATTAGCAGCGGCGGCGATTAGCGGCAGCGGGTAGCGGTTGGAGTGCCGTCTCGAGCGTCGGCTGGTAGCAGCGGAAGCGGTGGCGGGAGCGGCGGCAGCTTGGGCGAAGGATGAGAACTGGGTTGTGATTTTTTTTTTTTTAATGAGAAAAAGAGATGAATGGCTTTCTTTATATAATCCCTATTTGTTCGTCAATTTGTTTTTATTTTATATATATATATATATATATATTGAATAATCCTTTTTTTATTTCAACGGCTGACCTTTTTCAAATTCAAATGGGCAGACGTAATTATTTAATTTTTTTGTTTTTTCTAATTTTTTAAAATTTATATATAATCTAAAATAAATTAGGTGCAATTTCGACATTTCATATTAAGTTTCACTCCATGTGTAATTATCTCAATTCGTATTCTTTAGATGTAATATTCTTCCTAAACACGTATATATATGTTATTCTTCAGTTTGGGCTTTTAAATAAAGTAACATTACCGTGAGTTTCTGGGAATAATAAAAGTTCACAATTCGTTAATTTATAGTAAAATTAATATATTTTGCCTGAAAAAATTCAAGATTTCTTGTCAACATTCACATAGAAAGGATATCTTCTTGTATTTTTATTATTATTTTTTTTTTATCAAATTAAGATGATATTTTTGTCATTTTTATTAGATTTTTTGAACAATAAAAATGTGAAATTATTATTATTTTTTTTAAAGGGAGAATTTCTTAGTTTAAATTTTAGGGTATAAATTAAAAGTGCATCTTATATAAGATATAGATTATCATTGTGCCAAGAATAAGGCATTCTTCAAAATCCCCCTTTTAAACAAGTCTACAGCTTCATGCGTGCTCTAGGATGAAGAAATGATTTTAAATCATCAAACACATACTTTTTATTGTCTAATTTCTTAAAAAAATTAATTGACGGTTTAAAATTGTTAAATATTCTAAATTGAAAGTAGCAGCAGAGCACAACTTCATGCATTAACTAATGTCGAATGATAATTGAGTATGTAGCTATTTTTTGAATGATATTTTAAAAAAAATAGTTAACGTTTTGATTAATTAATAAATTAGTTATTTTATTAATTACATAATAATGTGCATTTACCTCTATATCCTTAGTTGTCTTATTTATTAGTGGTTAATAATTTAATTTTTAAAAACTTTAGTTATTTCTTTAAAACATGGACAAAAAATGTCCAAACACCAAATAGACTCATTCTTTTTTACCAAAATATAATTATGACTATTTGTACTTTTTTTTATTATGGACTATAATATTTACTTTTCATAAATTTTGCTTTTAATAAAATAATAAATATCATTTACAATAGCATAAATATATAAGAACAATTAAAGTTAAAAATAATATTTTTATTTTTTTGGGCCAGTTAAGAAATTAACAATTTTAAAGGTAAAATTTGAATGATTTAGCCATAATTTGATGAAATTAAGGATTTATCCGTAACAAACATATGTTACGGCTATGATATACGTATGTTACATGTGTCACGTATGTTACACGTATATTACGGCTAAATCTTTAATTTCGTAAAACTTGGGTTAGTTTCTAAAAAATTAGCCAAAAATTTGGTTAAATCCTTAAAAATCTATTTTTTTAGTATCAAAATATAACATTGACATTGGTATTTGATAATAGACCGAGATGATCTTAAACACTCTCTCTCCAGTTTCCATAGCCATAAAAGTCAAAGTCAAGTTAAATAATAAAACGACGGAGGGTGGCTAGTTGACGAAGACTCACCATGCAAAGTTGACGAAGCAATGGCATTCGACACACGCAGGGCAACGACGTCGTCTGGCAAGGTACATCAGTCATCAGAGCGCCTACCTTCTATTGTCAAGCAACTACAGGATTGTGATTCAATCCCAAAAAAACCACTAAGGCTTGTCATTTATTATTATTATTATTATTATTATTATTATTATATAATTGTAAGGCCGTTATTTTTAAATCCTTTTCTGACTTTGATTTAACAAAAAAAAGACAAACGATAAATTTTAATAGAATTTTAAAAATGGAATGTATAATTATATAATTTTTTTTTTGGGAAAATCCCTAAAAAATCCCTGAGTTTTAACGTTATTCTAGTTTAATCCTTGTGTTTTTTAAAATTCCAAAACTATCCTTCAGTTGTTCAAATTCGTATAAAATTATCCTTCTGCGTTGACTAATTTCAAATTTTTTCTAAAATGGCCATACTACCCTTCTCTAAAAAACCAAAAAAAAAAAAAAAAAAAAAAAAAAAAAAAGAAGAGAAAATTAATCATTGAAATGAAAAAAAAAAAAAAAACTCAGGAAACTACAGCATTAAAATTCAAACCAAAATCTGCCGACTAAACAAATCCCAACCCTTTGCCAAGCCCAGAAAACCCAACGGAGATCCAACTGAAAAAATCTCCCGATGCTCCTCCTTGGTCGGAGATCTAGAAGAAAAACAGTCATGATGTCAAATGGCTCCGCCTCGTCGGAGATGTAGCGGCTTTATCTCCATTTCTTCGCTTGCGGAGGGGCTGGTCGCGGAGGAGAGGGGTTGAGGTGGATGGGTTACGGAGGTGCTGGTTTGCGGAGGAGAGGGCGGAGGTGGTTGAGGTTGTGGAGGGGCTCGTTCGTAGAAGAGAGGGACGCGAAGGTGGAGACGAGGAGGGGCTGAGGCGGAGGGCGGCGACGCGGAGGGGCGGAGGCAGAGGGCGGAGACGCGGTGGGCGGAGACGGGAAGGTGGAGACGCGGAGGGGCTGAGGCGGAGGGCAGGGACGCGGAGGAGCTGAGGCGGAGGGCGGGGACGCCGAGGGGCTGAGGCAGAGGGTGGGGATGCGGTGGGCGAGGACGCGAAGGTGGAGATGCGGTGGGCGGGGACGCGAAGGGGCAGAGGCTGGTCGGAGTTGGGCAGGGCTGAGGCGGGGAGGTGGGGAGAGGCTGGTCGGAGGTGGGCAGGGGCTAAGGTGCGGCGGTGGGCAGAGGCTGGTCGGGGGGGGGGGGGGAGGGGGGGCTGAGGCCGTGAAAAAAAGAAAAACCTTGTGTTTTCACTACTACACGTATGCTATAAAACGTCGAATAAAAGTCGACGTTAAATATTCTTACGTCGTCTAAAAATGCGACGCAAAATGTGGTGACGTGGTAAAGTTAATATTTTCCACGTCGGGTGTACTGCGACGTTACAAACACCCAAATAACATAATCAGCCACGTTGGAGACCTTAAACAACGTCGCATTATTTTTGGCCACGTGGATTTCATTTCAACGTCATTCAGAAAAAATTCGACGTGAAATGTCCATTCTATAAAAAAAAAAAAAAAATCCAAAAAAATAAAAATACAAAAGCTCAAAAGAAAAAAAAAAATCCTGGAAGTAACCGCAGCTGAACCACTTACCTAAATTATCGTAGACGTGGATGATTTATTTTATTTATATTAAAATAATACAAACTACTTATCTTTATTCCAATTGAGGTTCTATAAATTTCAAAGTTATTCCAATTGCATGTATATATGCTATTGCATTATAATTAAGCTAAATTAATTTTAACTTACGTTAACAGTACAAGTTTCAAGTTTAAAGATCTGCAATAATATAAATATCTGATTTTGAATTTCAAAATTTTACCATACAGAAGAATATTTCATTCAAATTCCTAATTCTTAATCTCTGTACAAAACAAAAAAATAAATAAATTGCCTAATCACATCGGAAGCCATTCAAGACTAAAAGTTATAAGGACTAAAGCCTAACTATAATTTTCTTTTAAGAGGGAGTATATATATATATCTCAAAACCAAATTACTATTTAATATAGCAAAAAAAGTATGCAATATTAAATCTTTGTACCATCACCGGTTGTTCTCAAATTGTCTACTCAGTCAAGCATAGTAGCAAGGCTTCTTCAAAAGCATATTACCCTGAATCATAAAGTAGTTTTAGTCATAAACATTACAAAATCATAAGACATTTTATTTACAACGATGAAATAGAAATTTTATCTTTCAATTGATAAGAGAAAATTAAAGTACCTGAATTTTTCGCACAAATACCCAGAAGTGTATAAAGAGGAGAAATAAGAGTATACTGGGTTTTACAGGAGAACTTTGTGAGAGATTTTTTTTTTTCTGGAAAAAATTGAAAGAATAAGTTTGTGAGAGAATTTATAAAGAGCAAAAATAGCGGTTATTTTGGTGGGAATATGAGAGTTTTTTTTTATTTCAATTTTTTTGTGTTCGTCAAAAATATTGAGAACCGAATGCACAAGATTTGCCACGTGAGATTGTGTGTTGGTGACAAATAAATTTATAAATATATTTAATTCGGTTTTGATATTGGATCATTTATTTTCTCCTGATTACACAAACTAGAAAGATTTGCCACATGGAATTATGTAATTGAGTGAAAGCTCTAACGTCGCAGTTTTTGAATGCCAATGTGGAGGACTATATAACGTCACATTATTATATAGCCGACGTGGCAGTTTGAGCTGATTATAAACATGCATGCCATATTTGAGAAAATTCGTTTCCCAAATTTTGATATTTGAAACTTACTTTTAATTACCCTCCACCTAATAAATGGGTTCTGTCAACGTGAAAATCTGTAAAATATAGTTAGATTAAGATTGTTAATTAAAGTGTTTATTTAATTAATTTATAATGTAAATCAATTTTTTATTTTTTAAAGGGTAAGTTAAAATTTATTCAAAAGTAATTATCTTTTAAAGTTCTAAGAAAAACTTATTTCGTTGGAATGTACTAGTATTTTCTTTTCTTCTCTCTGGTTAAAAAAAAAACAAAAAATAAAAACTAACGACGCACATTATTTGTGCGACCTTGAAACGTCTCCCGCCATTTTAATATCTATTTCAACTTTTTTAATTGCAAAATTTTACTTTTTTTATACACGTGTTTTAACATGAGGGTGCAACACTATATAACGTCTCACTTTTCAACAAAAGGACGTTAAAAAAAGCGTCTTATATTCATAGAATTCTAGTAGTGTTTTCTAAAAAATAAAAATTAGAATATGAAAAAAAGGTTAAATTGTAATATGTTATTTTGATAAAGGGTAATAATGTCTTTTTAGATGTTAATGTTGACCAAATTCAGATTAAAGGATGTTTTTATACCGATTTTAACAACTAAGGGATTGTTTTGGAATTTCAAAAAACATGAGGATAAAACAAGAATAACGTTAAAACTCAGAGATTTTTTAGGGATTTTCCCTTTTTTTTTCTACTTAGACGTATGATTTTGGTTTTTTCTTTTCTTTTCAAAAGTGAAGTGACAACTTTGCATTGACTAAGACTTCTAAGTTTTTGTTTGATTAATTATTATCTAAGATTTCAATAGTAGTTTTCCTTGTCTTGGAATTTTTATTTTAGTCTATTTATAATTTGGTTATTTCTCGGTCATGTTTTAAGAAAATTGTCAAAATTTTAAAAAATTAAGTTATTAGCTAGTAATATATAAGAGAACTAAGAGCATTGAGGTCAATGCACCATCATGTAGTTAAGAAAATAACTAATTTCTTAATTAATCAAAACATTTGTTATTTTCTTAAAATACCATTCAAAAAATGGCAATTTACTCAATTATTTCAAGGGCCAGTTAGGCAATTAGTTATTTTAAAGGTAAAATTTGAAGGATTTAGCCATAGTTTCACGAAATTAATGATTTACATGTAACATATATACGTGTAAAAAGTGTAACATTAAATGTAACTGTTACATATAACATAAAATGTAACACATGTAGCATTACATGTAATGTTAAACTTTTACACGTATATATGTTACTTGTAGCATAAAATATTACATGTTATGGCTAAATCCTTAATTTTGACATTTTAGGGCTAAATCCTAAAAAATTACCTAAAAGTTTGGTTAAATACCTTAAAAACTCTTATTTCAAAAGGAATTTTTTTAGTATAAAATTCTAGTGATCATTTCTTTTTAATGTAAAGTTAAAATGTCAATCAATCAATGATCAATTGCAAATACTATTTTTTTTGTATTATGTTATACTTGATGTTAAATTTGACACCGAGAATAACATTTGTCACATTTGACATCAAATATGACATTATATTTTAGAATATTTCATGTTTAAAAATGTCAAATTTTAGCATGACACTCCAAAATAACATGATGCAAATGCATAGGCTATTTAAAATCAACTTCCTTGTCATTGCTCAACGCAAACAATTACCAAAGCCTAGGTGGAGCCATCATATGTCTAGGGGAAATTCGGGCAAAACTTGTAGGAGGATAAAATCTTGCCCGTTTTGTTTAGACCATCATTTTAAAAGGATAGGGAGGGTAAGATAATACCCTCTATTGATCCTTTTTTGTTATTTATTTTATTTTTTCATTTTTAAGACCCACACTCTTATAAAATGATAAGGGTAGGATAAGCCTTACACGCATATTCTTATATTCTAAGTTCACAATATTAATTTTTTTCTTTTCATAGGAACGGGTAAATGTGCGTACCCTTTTATTTGTGGGACCCGTATTTATCCTCATTAACCTAGGTATTCGAATCAAAAAGACTATTGAAAGGTCAAATCCAAAAATATTTAAAATGGATCCAAAATGGTAAATTTGAGAATTGGTAGAATTTAACTTCAAAAAAGTTTTAATGAGTTTTGACTATTTAAATTTTATCTAAATAAAAGATTTCTCAAACGACAATTTAGATTGCAAAGTTTTAATAATCTAAAATAGGTCCAAGCTCGTTTGCCAAATGAACCATTAGATATTAAGAAAGATTTTCATTCATGTCTCTCTAAAAGGTTTAATTTATGACCAATATCCTATTTAAAACTCAAAATAATAACAATTGTCTATACTAAAATGAATTTTAGCAAATTATTTTAAAATTTATAAAATAATTTTATTGTAATTATCTTTTCACAATATCGTCCCTACAAATTTTCCTTGCCTAATAGTTTGTAGACTTTTTTTTTTTTGTTGTAACAATATTTTTCTTTCATAGGGATTTGTTTGTTAGAATAGATGACAACTCGGGTTTGCTCAGGTCTAGTCTGAGGAACAGGTAGCCCAACCCAACTTGATTCGACAAAATATTAGGCTCGTCCGACCTTAAGTATATGCAGGGGTCGGGTTGGGCTGAGACATTACGTCGTGAGCCAGTTTGACCTGACCCGAGATCGTTAATTTTTTAAAATTTATTTTTGTATTTTTTAGTAGGTCATAAAATTTAAGAAAAAATGTGACTAATACTTCTCTATTACCCGAAAAAAAAAAAAAGAAACCTCACATAAGTCAATTATTTTAATGTAATCTTATATTTTACTATTCATACGAATTAAATCATCATTTTTTTAGGGAATTTTAAGAAAAATAACAGCTTTTTAGAAAATAATTTTAAAAAATAACTACAATTTCAAAAAATTTTAAAAACTAGCAATTTCAGATGTTTCTTACACGTATCAGAAATTTTCTTACAGTAATTTTTACGTGTAATTTTATTATTGTCAGAAATTTCTTACATGTATAATGGCTAGTTTTTAAATTTTTTGAAACTGTGTATATTTTTTAAAAACACACAGTCCAAAATAACTATTTACCTAACATACTTTTTTTTAATAATTAAAAATATAAATATAAATATAAATAAATAGTTAGTTAGGTAAATAGCTATTTTGGACTGTGTGTTTTTCAAAAATAGCCACAATTTCAAAAAATTTAAAAACTAGCCATAAAATTGTAATAAATTTCTGACAATAATAAAAAAACACATAAAAACACTGTCATAAATTTCTGACAAATAAGCAAAAATTTTGTAAGAAATTTCTGACATGATTAGTTTTTAAATTTTTTGAAAATGTTGTTATTTTTAAAATTATTTTGTAAATAGTGGCAATTGCTTTAAAACTCCCACAACTAAAATCCCCGACCTGCCATTTTCCATTGGGTTATTTACATATATATTCAAGATATGACTAGATATTACATATTAATTCAAGATTTGTAAGATATTTTAAATCAGTTCAAACACTAATTGACAGTACCAATAGTACCCTTGATGGGCTAATAGGCTAAACAATCTGGATCCATAAATGGAAAGGGTGAACAAAAAAAAATTCCTTCTTTTTTTCAGAATTAATTGAGGGATTTCAATTTTTTTTTAAATCACTCCGCATATTCTACATGTATCTCTACACCTATCACTACACGTATGAAAAAAAAAATCATTGTTTCTATACATATGAAATTTCAAAGCAATAAACATATTCAATATTGAATATCATATTACAATATTTTCATGTATAATACCAAATAATCCAATATGTATAAATATTCTAAATTTGAATATTCAAATATAATAGATCCTGTAAATCCGGTAATATGTGAAGAATTTTATTTATTGAGATAAAGATACGTATTTTATTATTTGTAAATTAATTATAGAAAAAAAAAGCATGTACAGTGTTTGAATATGAAATATCAAAGCAATACACATATTCAATTTTGAATATGATATTCCAGTATTATTTTTTTAACATGTCAAACTGTCCGG
Organism: Boehmeria nivea var. tenacissima; assembly: GCA_018132145.1. Taxonomy (NCBI): domain Eukaryota; kingdom Viridiplantae; phylum Streptophyta; class Magnoliopsida; order Rosales; family Urticaceae; genus Boehmeria; species Boehmeria nivea. The sequence goes on along the minus strand of CM030878.1, from coordinate 11,872,363 downwards.
TTTTTCATTTTCAATAAATATGTGTTATTCACTTTTGAATATGATATTCAGGTTTTTCATCTGATATCCTTTTTTTTTTTACCGATTTTTCATCAACATCCCTTATTTGTTTTTGTTTAGTACATTAAATAAGAAAAATAATATCCATAAACAAACACAAACCCGATTGGGTTGATCCAAAACAACAAATTGAGGGGTATTATAGTCTAATAAAAATCGCCACATAAGCTCATTGAATTACTGTGATAATACTTATATTTTTGCCGTAGTGTGTAATATGTTATTATAATTTGAATGATTGTGTAATTTCTTCTTTTCGATTTCCACGTAGAGTATATATCGGCGGGCCGGGCCTCCTCTTCTCTTACATGGCTTAAGCCGGGCGGCCCGTGGCCTGAAAAGCCCCCTCAAAGAATGGGCCGGGCGGCCCGAGCCCGACAGCTTTGGAAACTCATAGGCAGTGGCAAACTGGCAGTGCTTTGTTGGAGTTTCCCCGCTGCGGTTGCTTCTGGAAAAGAAATAGTCAGAAGTCACACACTGAATTCTGAAGTACTCAACACATGGCTCTATGGATGGAAAACGGCTCAGAGCCTCTCTCCGACTCCGAGAGAGCCGACCTCGACGCCATTGCTGCTCTCAAAGAATCCTCTGCTTTCGAGCTCAAGGTCCGCCTCGCTTTGCCCAACCCTCTTGCTTTTTGCTTTTTGTCTTTTGCCGCTGAAATCTCCAGTTTCTTTACGTATTGGTAAATACTGTTTGGGTCGCAGGAAAAGGGAAACCAGTATGTGAAGATGGGAAAAAAGCATTACTCGGACGCCATAGACTGCTACACCAGAGCTATTAACCAGAAAGCTCTCGGCGATTCCGAGACCTCTCTTCTCTTCTCCAATCGAGCTCATGTCAACCTTCTTCTCGGAAATTACAGGCGCGCTCTCACGGATTCCGAGGAAGCTATCAAGCTCTGCTCTACAAATCTCAAGGTAGAGCTTTTTTCTTTTATTTTTTTTTCCCGGCTGAATTCTGTGGAGAAATTTGGAAGAAACGAAGTAAAAACGAAGCTGTTTGATTATGATTAGGCGATTTATCGAGCTGCGAAAGCTTCGTTGTCGTTGAATTTGTTGTTCGAAGCCAAGTCTCATTGCGAGAATGGACTTCAACATGATTCGAGTAACGAAGAGTTGAAGAAGCTTTTGAGGCAGATTGATTCATTGAAGTCGGAGCAAGAACAGCGCGAGGCTCGAGTTTCCGAGGCCATTGGAGAGGCTAAGGTTCGATGTTTTGTAATTCGATGGTATTGAACTTTGGTCAATTGTTACGGGACTTGGTGTAATTTCTCTTTGTTGGATCGCACAGAGTATTGTCTCGGCGATCGAGTCCAGAGGCTATAAGATGGGGAAGGCAGTGTTCAGAGAACTTGTTGGATTGAGAAAGCCGATGTTGGATAAGGACAACGTTCTTCACTGGCCGGTTGTTCTTCTCTATGCCGAGGTTATGTCGAGCGACTTTATCGAGGACTTCTGTGAGACGGACATGTTCTCGGTTCACCTTGATATGATATCCTTTTTCTCTTAATTAGTTTGGTCTAATTCATTGTTTTTATCTGTATAAGGTTTGTTATGTTATTGCATTGACCTCTAATATTTATAGTACGTTTGTGGTGTCCTTAGCTTTCAAACATGTTTTCAGATAGTTCTCCACCATTGCCGTGGGATCAAGAAAACAAGTACACTCGAAAAAATGTTGAATTATACTATGAGGTAAGCAAGAGAGTCTACAAGCTTTCTTTTTCATATACTTTTTTTGGTGCTTATTGCCAAGAGTTTGCGTTGGTTATGAGATCTGCAATTAATTCAACATTGGTCCATCTTGCTGTGTTCTTCAAATTTATAGCCAATTCCTATGACACAGCCATTCTATAATTGTAGATGGTGTAATGATAAGACTTGAAAAAGGGTAGTTTTTTTGCATGATTGATGGACTAGTGTTAGCATATTTTAGTGTCTCTTTTAACATTTCAACCAATTTGTTGAGGCTGTTGTATGACTCAAATCTTAGGTTTCTTGATCTCAAATCCGTATTTGACAATATGTCTGTAGTCCAACCTTGCAGCTTTTTTATTCCCCTCTTTATTATTTATTTATTTTTTCTCATGTAAAATAGATCCTACGTTTTCCAACCCATCCATTCGAAAAAATAAAAAGGATGAAGTAATGTTATATTTGGCAGTCCAATCTTCCAAAGTCATCGGAGACCCATCTCAACAATGTCCTTATCTTGATAGTAACGTTGCAAGAATTTCGGCAAGATAACAATGCCGTCTAGAACTTTGATTATTATTTGTGCTTTATATGAAATTTCTCCGTCTGTACTTCTTAAGGGTTCTTCAGGAGCTTCTCTGTCAAAGAAACAAATTCTTCACTATCTCCTTGAGGGCACTCCAGCTTCTCATGTGGAAGACATAGGTGACGATGAAAAGGACGCAGTTGATTCTAGTTCTGGTGTTTCTACAGGTATGCCAGTGAGCACAATATTTCCTATCCTGACCTCATTTTGTAGTGATGTGCTCTCTACTTTCCGAGAGTTCATCTGATTTCTGTTTTCTTGATGTGGCTCACACAAAGGCACTTCCAAATGGGTCAAAGTAAATGAAAGAAGAACCCTCCACGACATGCTGAAAGAACCTAACTTCATCATCCAAGGGATTCCAGGTGTGTCCTTTAACTTTTCCTATTTAAGTTATGCATAATCCCATTTTTTGTTAGGACGATACTTTCATACTCATAAGTCATTTCCGTCACAAATCTGATGTTTGTGCATGTTTCTTCACTTGGTGGTGATTTGTGCAGTCTTTTATGTTGTTTCTAAAAACTCTGATTTCTATAAAAAGTTCAAAGCTGGTTCATGGGCTCCCCCATCATGAAATGATTGCAAATGTCACGACACTGCTTAGCTTGCCTTGATTGATGCTCAAAGACGAGGTAACTATATCATTTATGCAATAACAGCATTACGGCTCGAGCGCTTATTGAGGAAATGTTTCTTGCCATAGTTGTTGATCATGCTGGCATAAAACCTTCTAGACCCCTGAATTTGACAAATACTTATTTTGTTGACTTGTTTATAGAGTTAGTTATCTACAAAATTTTGAAAGGTCAAGTAAATCCTCTACTTTTTGTTGCTGTAATTCTTCTAAGGTGATGATAATTTTGGAATTTGCTATTTTCTATTAGATATATTGGACGGCAGTTGCCTCTCATTTTTTTTGTGCTTTATTGTTATTTTTTTTTTCAAATGTTATTTTGCTTCCTTCCACTGCATATATATAAATTATCAGTCTGTTTTTGACATGTTGTTGAGGAAATGTAGGCCATAAAACTTTTGTAAGGAATTTATCACGTTTCTAGAAGAAAATGGCAGCCAAATTTTCACTCCGAACATATGATTTATTTCAAATTTTCACTGTCTTCCATATACACACATATTATTTGTTTCTTCAAGCATAAATGTGAAGTACAATGTCGTACATTTTGGTTTTATCGTTTAGCATGGTGATTTTATATGGATCACTCTGAAACTTGGGAACACACCATGAGGCACACTGGAAAGGAAAAAGACATTATCTAATCCAACAACGAATTATTAAAGTCGTAGAATGTAATGTTTCAAGCACCAAGTGTCGTCCAGTTTTTTAACATTACGACCATGCCCACTATATTTGGCTTTAGAAATGAAATCTAATATTTGGTACAATTGTTGTCCTAATGCATGAACTCTGTTTTAAGTGCATTTACTCGTGATTAATTTACTTTATAACTGGTAAAAATTACAATAAATCAACCATTACGATTAAGACTTTAACATAAAAATAACCTATCAAATGCTCAATCCAAAATTTATCATATGTATATTTGGTGATATATATAACACGTTGAGTATAGTACTCTGTAATATATTGTATTATATTGGATTTTTGTTTTCGGTTTAACGTCAATTTTTTACATTGGTACCGAGATTTGTCTCCAAAGGTGTATTGCTTGCCACATATGGTAAATGCCATAGGTACAAACCTATAAACTGATCCCACTAAAAGTACTGCGCAACTAATCTGTGTACAAGTTTTCTTTCAGGCAAAAAGGATTAGGTTGGAAATTGAAATGAAATGTAACCAAAACTTGGTGGCAAATAAATCAAAACTAAAGTATCACAAGATCCACCCCGTGACGGATATAGCTTCTTAGTTGCTCGCTACGCCTTCGAACTATATCTAATTTCTCTGAGTCAAGAGCCAACCATGGTCGTTCCTTGAGAAATGGATTTCGGACATCGATGATTACCTTCTCAAGCAACACGGCGTTCCCAACTAAGCGCAAGCAGAGCTCCATCTGACTCCTCGAATGAACATACCCTATCAACTCGAGCACTTTAAGGTGGTGATGCGAAAACACAGCGGCCTCGTTCAATTCCTTAAGCCGATCTTCTTCTATTAACTATCACCAACAAGATTATATCCGAGTTAAGGTTTTTGCCCAATCATAAGGACTGCTTTGAACAAGTTTAAACTAGTATAAGGAACACAATTAATCTCTACTAATTACCTTCGCAGCGACATATCCAGCAGGATCATCAATATCTATCTGTCACGAGGAAAGAACTAGTCAGTCACTCTCATTGTTTCTTTACTTGACACAAACGTTGTTTTCTAGTAGAAGTGTCATATAACTTTCTTGTCAAGTGGCATGACGAATCATAGCCTAGAACAACCACCTCTACCCAAAGTTTCCCTACTCCATTTTGTATACTCGCACACTTGGAGATTTCTGTAAATGTTGTACGGTTGTATTATGCGGTAGCAAAAAAACACAAAATTCACGATTGCATAACATCCTCAGTGCAGAAGTACCAACCCCACAACACAATGAGTACTATTCACAAACCAATAGCAATATTGGTAAGGAAACTCAAAAACTCTTTCTATACCATATTTCTTTTCCCTAAAACTGATAAAAAAAAAAAAAAAAAAAGACTGACCATCATTGAAAACCTCTGCAACAAAGGAGCCGCCTTAACCAGCAAACAGGTCCAGAGGATAGATTGTGTGTTAATGGCCTCCACTCTCAGTTCCAGTTGCTCCAGATTACTCAGCTCTGGGACTTGCGTGGGAAAAGATTTGGCCATTGCTTTATAGACCTAACAACAACAAAAACAACAAAAGACATGAATTTTGATTCTCTTCAAGAGAATAGCATAGTCTCTCTAATTCTTTTCAACGTACGAACCATTAACGAAATCTCCAGCTTCAGTGTCCTCAACTGAGAGAAGTAGGCAAACAGCACATGCGTGTCGAGGATCAGCGACAACGCGCCGTCGCCTCCGAGCAGGGCTTCGGAGAGGCGAGGCACGCTGTCGAACGGCACGTCGATGAGCGGTCCGTTGTACTCGAACGTCAACAGGCTCTGCGCGGCGATGCGGACGCTGGCGATCTCCGGACAATCAAGAATCCGCAGGCTCTTCAGCCTCAGCGTGGGACTATCGGCCCGCAGGCAGTGGAACCCGCGCGATCGCCTCACGCAGAGGCGCTCCAGCGCGGGGCAATTGTCCACGAAGAACTGAACCGCCTCGCCGTCGGCGAAGACCACGAAGCCGAGGGTTAGGTCAGTGAGGGAGCGAAAGCTGTTCGGGCGGAGGGACGAGAGCGCTTCGACGCTCGGAAACCTGTACGGATAGCCGGCGAGGCCTCCCCAGCGCGCCGGGAGTTCGAGGAGGAGCTTCTTGGCGCGCTTCGCGGCGGCGAACGCGATCCAGGCGTCGATGTCGTCGGAGAATCCGCGGTCGACGTCGAAGCAGATTCGGAGCTCGTCGAGCTCCGGCGCGGCGTGGCTCGCCAGGACGCGCCTCACCCAGGCGGCGTAGCGCTCGCGCTCGGCCAGGCGGTCCTTGCGCAGCCAGCGCAGGTCGTCCATCACCTCGCTCGCGTCGAAGTCGAGGCGGCGCGCGATGCGCGCCGGGAGGTTGGACCATCGGCGCGCGAGGAGGCTCGTTCTCGCGGCTTCGCGCAGCGACAAGCGAGTGAGAATCTCGACGAGAATGTCGTCTGGCAATTTGCTGATACGGTCTTTATCGTCCATTTTCTCTCTCTCTCTCTCCTCTGAAGTCTGCCCTAATATTATGCATCGAAATTCTCGTTCATGTTCTCGGGAAACAATGCGAGAAAAAAAAAAAAGAAAGAAAGAAAAAAAAAATACTTGGACGAGAAAGATTAACAACGCGAACAAATCTTGAAAATAAAGATTAATTCAAGAGAATTGATGAAAGTTTAATGGGGCATAGATTTGAGTTGTCTTACCTTTTGGAAGCGTAATTGAATCTCGACGTTTCGATTGATTTTGCATTTGTTTAGTTGTTAATCAATTCCATAATGTTGGAGTTGGAGAACTGAAAAGGCGTGTTTGTGACTTTGTGTATCTATCTAATATCTATTTTGTCTGGTCTTGTCATTTTGTTGTCGTGTTTCGTCTTGTACATTTGTTTTTCCCGTGTTCTTTTTCCTTCCTTAAGAAGTATTTGACTTTCAAGTTTTGACTTTGAGGACTTGCTTGTCTTCCATCTGCAATGTGTGGGAAATTATAAGTTGAATTTTTTTTTTGCTAAAAAATTATAAGTTGATGTGTGGGAAATTATAAGTTGATGTTTGATTGTGCTAAAATAATGGAATTTTGAGTTGCATAATGTTAAGACTCGAGACAAGTCGGATTCTATTAATATCAAAAGGAGAACAAAATAACAAGATAGTGCAGGATTTTCGAATGGTCCGCTCTTTCTGAATGAATCTCTTCCTTACCAAACACTTGTACAATTTAGCATAACATTCCTCAATCCCAACTCTTCATATTTATAGATTGAAAGAGACTACTAACAACTTCTAACAATTTTAAATTTATCCCCTAATTAACTCTTAATCATTACAAATCCCCCTTCATCCCAAGATCCTATCACATAACATGTGTTCAAAATGGTCCAAAGTGGATATGGGTCTCCAAAATTTAGAGTTTCTTTTCGATACTTTGAAACAGTAAAATTTTAAAAATATATTTTGTTTCGGGAGGGGTGGTTATAATGTACATAATTAATATCTTGGTGAGTGCATTTCTTTCTATATGAAGGTGTATATTTATAATGTGATATGGTTGAGTCCAATGTACTTAGTAATCTATATGACTACTCTTATTTACTAGTGCTCGTAAGCGGAGATCAAGGTCTATGGTGCAGTTTCAATGTGTAATACATATAATTCTTCAAAAAAAAAAATTCAAAGGTTGAGATTTAATAGTCATAAATTAATAATGGTATATCAATAACGGTATTATCTCCTTTTTGTTTTTGCTCTGATAAAAAAAATCCTAATTAAAGTTAATTATCGCATTCTTATTGGAGTAAATTTGTCCATTGGCTAGGGGAGCAGTGGTGTAATCTCTGATGTTATCGAAATTCCTAGTAACTTATTCAAGGAAATCTGTCTTCCTCAAGTAAGAATAAAAAATAGGGCTAATCTTATGAGAATATAAACTACGATGTCCATGTCAATAAATACCTAAAAAAATCACTGTTATAGAGGCAATAGTTTGAACGTAACCTGCACACGGACTCTAACCCTTCCTCTGTAATTTTCTCTCTAAAATCTCTTTCAATCCCTTTCTTTTTCACTTTTTCCCTTTGGGATTCTCATTTAAATATTTTTATTTTCATCCTTTTTTACTTTCTTAATCTCAAAGCAAGGTGTTTAAAAACCTCAACTATTTATATTATCTCGAAATTTAAAAAATCAACAACTATTTTAAAATGTCTATATATGTCTATTTGAATGATTTCGTCAAACAAGGATCAAATGATCCAAATATTTTTCTTGTTTGCCTCCACCATCCAAAACATTTCATTTTTTTTTTCAACTTTTCAAAACTTTTCTAATCTCAATGCAATATTTTTAAATCTCAACTATTTATACCACTTAAAATTTCACAAAGTCAAAACCATTCTATTTTAAAATGGTAGACGTTTACCTCAAACAAACAAAAACATTCTAACCATTTTTCTTGCCGGCATGCCCTACCAAATACTATTTGACAGTTTTAAAAGAGTATTACTACGCCACTAGAGTATTACTATTTGAAATGGTAGACGTTACTTTACCCCAAACAACTAAACAAAAACATTCTAACCATTTTTCTTGCGGGCATGCCCTACCAAATACTATTTGATAGTTTTAAAAGAGTATTACTACCCACTAGAATTATTTTTTAGCTTACCATTTCCAAAATATAATTATCAATCTACACGCTTTTATTTTATCCAATAAACAATAATCACACGAATCAATCCACCCTCTTCTAGTAAAAAAATTTCCGGTGATGTAACATTTTTCGAACTGTTGTACAATTTAGTTTAAGGAAATAAATGATCGTTGTCATTAGAGATTCCTCAAATCAAAAGAAATGATTACCATTAGTCTATGGCTAGAAAACATGTTAATTAATTGCACGCAGAACAGCGTTCCAACAAACTAGTAATAGAGCAGAATTGAAGGCAAAGGAAAGATCAATACTGCATCCAATTTATTTAGGCCATTTTAGCTTTCATTACTAGGCGGCAAGTTTCAACATAGCATTTACCCAGTCGTTTTTTAATTTAGTAATCACAATGGAAAAACAGACGAAAAACACACTTCAGAAACTAAGCAAAGACGAGCCGGTTGCTTCAGAAACTTGCAAAATAGGCGTTCAAAAGGAACACTTCAATCGTGCATTGCAAGCACACACCTGAGACAACCTCCTTCATGCATCAGATCAAATGCCTCGTTGATCTCGCCAAGAGTCAAGTTGTGAGTAATGTACTCGTCAACCTTGATTTCCTGTGAGCGAAACAAGCAAAATAAGGTATTATATTCACAGTAGCAAAGGCGTAAACGAATTGGCGAGTTGACACCACCCCAACAAAAATCTACCTTCTTTAAGTACTTCTCAACAAGCCAAGGTACTTGTGAACGACTCTTGAAGCCACCGAAAGCAGTTCCTTTCCAGACACGGCCAGTTACCAACTGAAAGGGGCGAGTTGATATCTCCTGCCCAGATGCCGCCACACCGACAATAACCGACGTTCCCCAGCCCTGCGAGTTTTATCGAGCAAGTGAGAAGAGTTCGGAGTTCTCTATCGTGACAACTCAAGCCACCAAAACACAAAACACTCACCTTGTGGCAGCATTCCAAAGCAGCCCGCATCACTGAGACATTGCCAATGCACTCAAAGCTGTAGTCAACACCACCATCTGTGAGATCGACAAGGACCTGCTGAATTGGTTTATCGTGCTCCTTAGGGTTCACGAATTCGGTGACTCCAAAATTCTTCGCTGCAGTTTATAATTTTTATAATTTTTTAGCATCATTTAGTTTTATGACCCTCAACAGACACAGGAAAGTTTTATCCCCTCTTGATAACAAAATTTAAACTTATATGTAGAGCGGTGCTAGAATTTTCAGCCGTTAGCCTTGTACACTACTGATACTCCAAGCATGCAGTAGCTGCAAACAAGAGCTGCTATAACAGTTCAAGGAATATAATGAGTAAATAGATTCCACGTCAGATTTCTATCCAAAGTTCTCTACAGTTCTCTTCTTTTGGGGCACCAGAAAATGTGGGAAACTCGAGCTTATACCTACATCAAACTTCTTGCTATCGATGTCTATACCAATAACCCGTGAGGCACCAGCTGCTTTTGCACCCTCTGCAACCTGTCATGATATAATCATATTAGGTGATATAAATGATGAGTACTCAGCCGAAAGAAATGACTAAAAGACCGCACGGCAAAACTTACAGCAAGACCAACAGTCCCAAGACCAAAAACAGCTACAATGGACCCTGGCTCTACTTTTGCTGTGTTCCAAACAGCTCCAAGGCCTAAAATATAACAAAAATACATTATAAGCAACATGCTGAGTCCATATTGATAATACGACATATCCATACGCTCTGGTACTAAAGATAACCATATGAACATAAGACACAACTTGCTGCTCTACAAAATATAAAAGAAAAAATTGATCCATTAAAAGACTAATCTATTATAAAGTCTCAGAAAAATGATAATATCAAGCAGAATTTTGATTCATCGTTCTGTTATTATTTGGGAAGCTAAAAACTGTGGTGACAAACTGGCTTCTCCAAGAGCAAGAAATAGGATGAAGATGGGGTGATCCTAGGCACCACCTTAAAATCTTTATGGCCTCATGTGAGCAGAGATGTAAGTAGTTTATGGCCTCATGTGAACACTTGATTATCATCTATACGCTGTAGATTGTATTGTTTTTGTTGCCGTGTTAATAATATTCCTCCTTGAGCAATGTTCAAACAGGAAGAAAAAAAGGATAATCAAGTACAAATAAATCCTTACCAGTAGGAACACCACATCCAAGAAGGCACACTTTATCTAAAGGAGCTTGTGGATCTATTTTTGCAACACTAACATCATGAACAACAGTGTACTGGCTAAAGGTTGAGGTTCCCATGAAATGATAGATAGGTTTCCCCTTTGCAGAGAAACGGGTCTTGCGATCGCTCATCATGACTCCTACTCCAGTGGCACCACGAACTTTGCCACAAAGATTTGTCTTCCCGGATTTGCAGAACTTGCACTCCCCACATTCTGCTTGGTAACAAGGGATGACATGATCTCCGGGTTGAACAGAAGTAACACCTTCACCAACACTCTCCACAATCCTGCAACAAAGTCAACGAACCTTTTTCATTACCAAAATTGCAATTGAAAATGTAATCTGCGACATAAGATGCACATGATTTGCATACCCTGCAGCCTCATGACCAAGAATACATGGAAAGAGACCTTCAGGATCCTGTAAGTAGATAGAGCGAAATCTGTGTTACAATATATTAATCCGTAAACATACTGAACTTATACTAATAATTACAAGGAAAAGAACAGCGATATAATCTCTCTCCTAGTGGAGTTCCCTTAATTTGATACAAACTATATAGCACCTTTACTCCTCATAAGTGCATGGAGGAAAAACCCGAAGCTCAAAGCAATTCACACACACACACACACACATCTGCGGACGTGCACACACAAACAAACAAACGCATTCACACAAGCACATGTAAGCATCCATATTTATCCCTTTTTTTCTGAAAACAATTCTTTTCGCCCCAACATTCGACTCTCCTAATTCTTAAACTGAAATTACAACCTTGTATTTGTATTCCACCACATACTAGCACCTTACAAGAATTCTAAATTGGAGATTGACTATGTTGCTGCACCTTTTATTAACAAGGATCAAATATCAAATGTACTGTTACATACTCAGAACCAGAATTCTCAAATCGAAGTTAAATAATAGTCCCAGTTTCATCACATCATTACAAATTCTTCCTTTTGTTCAAAATGTAGATAAGTACCTAATGTTTTCAACAATGCCGCAGTTAATCCATGTGTTTTCGAAATCACTAAAAAGTTTCCCACTTTACATTAAATCAGTCTAAATATCATCGTGAAAAGTCAATACATCTTGATTAGCCAAACTAAAGGCTTAAATGTAAGCACCAAAACATTGAAACACTGCACTTTATTGGTTTTGGAATTTATGCTTCCAAGCGGCAAATCCACTTGCGCCTAATTCCAACCTCATGAACTGCCAATACATTCAAGTCACACATTTTACAGATTTGATCAATTCGGATCTCTAACAAAACCTATTAAATCCTTAATTTCTCACATTGAAACCGATTACAGAACCAGAACTAACAAATAGTAATATTGTCTTTCAATTTTAAGTAAGTGATTAGAACAGATATCAAAAAGATGAAAAAAATCAGAGTTTTATTTTGAGCTCACCCTAATCCTTTTCATTACTAATCACACTTGTTTATACCAACTAAGCACAATACTACCGAAAAAAATAAAAAATCATATACTCTATCTAGTCAACTAAGCAAGAAACAAATCATAAAATATGCTGCTCTAACAAATACATATTCTATGTTGCTCGTTAGCAACTATAAAAGTGACACAAACAAACAAACACAAACAAAGAAATCTCGAGTGTAGTGAAAAACACGGACCTTGCCGCCCCAAGTGTAGGCGTCGGTGTGGCAGAGAGCGGTGAAGAGGATCTTGATCCGGACCTCGCCGGCCTGCGGCGGAGCCACCTCCACGTCCTCCACCGACAACGGCTTGTTTGGTTCCCAGGCCACCGCAGCTGAGCAATTCCGATTCCCGATTACCCGGCGTCCAAACACGCCATAGTCCATCGCAATCGCAATCCAGTTTCAGATTTCATTTTCCCTCACAAACGGAAACACACGAGAGAGAGAAAGAGAGAGAGAGAGAGAGACAGTACCTTTGCAGGTGATGACTTGACCTTGCGTAGCCATGGATGTTGATGACGACGAGCTTCGGAGTTCGGAGCCACAAAATGCAATTCAGAGTAGTGAGAGTGACTGTGAGACTGGTGATTAGGATGATGATGATGAGAAATGAAGATGAGAGAATGTACGGTTGAGATTGAGAGATGAGAAGAGAGAGAGTGGTGAGTGAATTATGGATGTGTGTGATCAGATAGGTGTGAGAAACCTGGAATGATTAGGTGGAAGAGATCTGGGCTGTTGATCTCGAGAGTTGACTAAAAATTATGCCATATCGACGTGCTCCGAACTTTCTTATTAGGAAATGAGAAAATTTTAATTAAAATATCCACGTGCGGTGTTTTGGTGGCATAAATAATCTGAAGACGTGATGGGGACAGCTGGATTTTTTTAATTTCTTTCCACGGCGAGACGCTAGCTAATTCATTAATTATTTACACATATTTTTTTATCACTAATTATTATTATGTAAGTAATTAAATTATTTAAATATTTTATTATATTTTTTGAAAGATTAAATATTTGAATTAGGTTCATTATAATTTCACTTATAAAAATTATTATTAGTCTAATAATAACTTGGCGTTCGGAAATATTGCAATGAAAATTGCACCGATGGAGATATTGGGGGGCCATTTTAAGGGTGGAAAAGAAGTTTGGAAATGTTCACACTTTTGGACACGCTCCCTCAGCTCACCTTTTTACCTTTTGTTGAATTAGCTAATCTTATTCCTGAGGTTTAATATTCATGAAACAATTTTTTTGAACTGTGTAGTATATATTTAAATTTAATTTCTAAAAATTAAACATATAGAATTTGTCTAATATTTTAGTTAATAATCTCTTATTTTTATAAGTTTTTTAGGCATTTAACCAAATTTTTGGGTAATTTTTTAAGATTTAGCCTTAAAATGTCGAAATTAAGAATTTAATCATAACATGTAAGATTTTATGTTACATGTAATATATATATGTGTAAAAGTGTAACATTACATGTGTTATATTTTATGTTACAAGTAACACTACATTTAATGTTACACTTTTTGCACGTATATATGTTACATGTAACATAAATATTACATGTTATTGCTAAGTCTTTTAAATTTTACCTTTAAATGGCTACTTGCTTCATTGGTCCTATTTTTATTCATATTTGATTTTTTTAGAGTAATTGGCACCTGTGGCCCTCGAACTTGTCAGACTGCGACACTTTGGCACCTTCTTTTTTTTTTAGGCATTAAACCTCCTGAATTTAAAAAAATGTTACATTTTACCTCAAATTGAAAACCGCCGTCCAATTTCAAACGAAATTTGGCACGTGTTTATCACGTGAGCTTTTATCTGAGGGCATATTTGTCGTTTAATAACAAAAATACAAAATAAAAAAAATAATAATAATAAAAAGAAGAAAAAAAAAACCTATGAACACTAACTTTGAACAAAAACAAACACCAGACACGCGCACTCAACAAAAACCCAGAACCAATAAAACAAACCAAAAAAACAAGTCTTCTTCTTCTTCGTTTTCTATTTTTATTAAATTAAGAAATTAAAAAAAAATCTCTCTGTATCTCACCCCGTCACACACACACATACACACACACACTCTCTCTCTCTCTCTCTCTCTCTCTCTCTCACCCTTTCTCACCAGCTTCCGCTGTGAAGCCACCCCAACAAAGCTCCGCTCCGCCGTCCGCCGCCAACAATAAAAACAAAAATAAAAAAACCAAATCTCCTCACTGCCTCCCCTACTCCGCCCTCGGGCTGGCCAGCTTTGTTGAGGCGGAGGACGCGTCAAACAACCATAATACAAAAAATATATATACAGACCCACACTGCCACACAAACGAAAACTCAAAAAACAATGACAAAATCAACACCCAATCAATAAACAATCCCAAAGAGCTCAACATCAATGGCAATCGTGGCGACTCGATGGGCATGAAGGCGACGACGGACAGAGAGGACAACCGGATCTGGGTTGTCCAAGCTTTGTAAGGTTGCACGCTGCGGTGGAAGTGCGGCGGCGCGAGTTTGCAGTTCTCGGCGACTGCTTAATGCGGGGTTTGATCCATGCGGGACATAGGCGGTACGCCGGTGATGAGCTAAGTGGTTTGCCACAATGCAAGGTGGAAGTTTGGGGCTTTTGTTGAATATTTGATGTGGATCCATGGTGGGGAAAGAGAGACGAACGAGAGAGGGAGATTACGGGGTCAAAGAGAGAATGTGAGAAAGGAGGAGAAAAACTTCTCATTTCTGTCTTGGCTGATGAGTTGTTTTTTTGTTTTTTTGTTTTTTTGGGGCTAAATCTTGGCTGATGAGCTTGAAGAAGAAAAAGAGCTCCTCCCCTAATCTACGTGGGTATTAGGCAAGTGGTTAGTTTCTTTTTTTTTTTTAATTTATTTGATTTTAGCTTTATCAAATGACGAAAATGCCACCGATTAACAAAAGCACATGTGAAATTCCATAAAAAATTGGACGGACGTTTTCAATTTTAGGTAAAATGCAATATTTTTTAAATTCAAGGGGTTAAATGCTCAAAAAAAAAAAAAAGGTGTCAAAGTGTGGCAGCCCGACAAATTCAGGGCTATAGTGCCAATTACTCATTTTTTTACTATAGGTTCTCATTTCAATGTCGTTTTTGTATTACTGTCGTTTTAATCTCGTCATTTCTCAAAATGTGTTGTTTCTCCTAAATCCGTCATTTTTGTCCTAAGCGTCTTTTTCGCACGAAGTCCTTTTGTTTTCCCTATTTCTTATCGTTCCAATTTTGTATCCACTAATACCTCAAATTCAATTACCGTACAAATTTCCATTTCAATTTCGTATATGCATTTTTCTGTCGTTTTTCTTTAAATGTGTCGTTTTTTACATACAGCGTCGTTTGTCCAACAAACAGTGTCATTTTTCGTATTTCTGGTCGTTTTCCATACTTAAACACGTAATCCAAGTCATATTTTATTTTCAACCAAATCATAATAATTTTTACTACTCATTTTCAATTAAAACTTAAATTTTCAGTTCACTGTCGTTTTCTACAAATGTGTCGTTTGTTCAAAACTTGTCGTACTTTTCTTAAAAGCGTCGTTTGCCCACCAAATAATGTAATTTTTCCTATTTCTGGTTGTTTTGGAAATTCAAACACACAATCCGAGTCATATTTCATTTTCAACCAAATTATTACTACTATCAAGCAATTACAACACAAATTTTGTATTTTCTGTCGTTTTTTTATAAATGTGTCGTTTTCTCAGAAGTTGCGTTGTTTGCCCACCAAACAGTGTCATGTCTCGTATTTCTGGTCTTTTTCCGTATGCAAACAGATAATCCAAGCCATATTTCATTTTCTACCAAATTATTACTACTATTATGCAATTACAACATAATTTTGCATTTTCTGTCGTTTTTTCTTAAATGTGTCGTTTGTTCATTACCTGTCGTTTTCTCTAAAATAGCGTTGTTTGCCCACCAAACAGTGTCATTTTTCATATTTCTGGTCCTTTTCGATCTCCAAACAGATAATTCAAGTCATATTTCATTTTTAAACCAAACGATTACTGCTCAGTACTCACATTCAATTACAACACAAATTTTCATTTCACTGTCGTTTATACATTTCTGTCGTTTTTCACCAAATGTGTCGTTTTTTAAAACCTGCCCTTTTTTTTTCTTTTTTTCTTTTTAAAATAAACTGCGTCGTTTACCCACCAAACATTGTCATTTTCTCCTATATCTGGTCGTTTTCCTTATCCAAATACAAAGTTCTAAGTCATATTTCATTTTTGACCAAACTAAATTTTACACGCGCTCTGCGGTTGTAGAGCACGTGTAAAATAATATGATAAAAAATATAAAGAAAAAATAATAAAATATAATTTTGTTATTTTTTTAATAATATTTGTTATTTGAATAATTGAGGGGTTAAATTTATCATTTAATAAAAACACATGGGCTCTTTTAAAATTTTTCAAACTTAAAAAATAAAAATAAAAGCTTAGAACAAATAAAATAAATAAATAATAGTTTTCGTAAAAATATATATATATGACAATGAGTGTCAAAAGATTGAGAAAAATATTCTGAATTCAATCGTGTCAAGAAATTTTTTTTTCGAGATCATTACGTTAAAAAAATAGTTGTTGAAACGATTAGAATAAAAAATTAAAAAAGAAAGATGAGAGAGAATTTACACAACCCACAAAATTTACGAAAAAAAAGCCTTTTAGAATTTCTCAAAAGGGCTATTAACATATATAGTCATTTTAGAACCTAATATTACACATTTGTTCAAGGTTTACAATATATATTATATCTATTCATCCTAGTAGTGAGAAGGTCAATATTACCCCTAATTATGTTATTCTAAGTTTTTACTCATTTTGGTCGGATTCAAAAAAAGAAAAAAAAAACTGCTTTTACTTTAAAACCGTTATATTAAAAGTCAATTGAGTATATATATATATATATATATATATGTGTGTGTATATATAACATTAAATGCGGACTAAATTTGTTTAGAATATTTCGAGAGAATCTTAATTACTCAAAAAAAATTCCATATTTAAAAGTTCTCAAGAGATTTCAAAAACACTAGCAATATTTAAAAATCTCACAAGAACATCAAATTAAAAATCCCATCGCTAAAAAGCGCAAAAATCCAACCCCAAATCGAAGCAAAACCCAAAAACTTACCCCTAAATTGCTAAAAACCATCGCACCTTCAAATTGAACAAAAATTGCAAAATCCCACCCTCTAATTGTGTAAACTCGCCGGAAAAACTCCTCCCATTGCCGCTGAAAAATCTCCTCCTCGTCGCCACTTTAACAATACCAACTGTTCACCATCACCTGAATCATCTTGTGACCATCATTGCGCAATTTTTTTTTACAATTCATTGGATACATCATCGCCAGACCACGAACCTACACGAGACGTCTATACGATGTCATAGGGGGAATTCCTCAACGATCAGCGCATTCAACTACGAGGAGAAAGCGTTGAAGAGAGGATCACCCAATCATCCAACCGATTGCGAGACGACGGTAATGTGAATGTTACCACCCCATCCCCGACACATATATGGACGAGGTTGACTTCGACGTGTAATGAGTGATCGAAATAAACATCGACATGGGTATGTATTTATAATTTAATATGATATATATGAAAATTTGAATATGATATTAATAAAATGTATTCATGCTTATTATCATTTACAGTAAATTATTTTGTTGCTTTGTCATTCTTGATTTTTTTTTTCAATGCTTTAAAAGTGAAAAGTGAATAAAAATGCGTTAAGAGTTACATTTTCCTCTAAAATGATTAGTAAGTGTTTAAACTAAATATCATATTACTGATTTAAGAATTATTGAATATCATATTACATTGTGGTATACAAATTCAAAACAAGTAATTTAAAAAAAAAATTGTGTATTGAGTTGTTTTGTTATTGTATATGAAAACTTGAATATCATATCCAACTTTATAAAATGTGAAAAATGTGCATTGAGTTGTTCTATTATCGTATATTAAAAATTGAATATTATATTCAATTCAACTAACAATCCGTTCTTTTTTTTTTTTTCCTAGTATGATAAAATTCGATTCTCTAACATACAATGTATATAATCTCTACTATATATTTACAGTATTTGTTTAATTTCTTCCTATAATTATGGGGTTCTCTCATGTGTTCTTATTTGCAACATTTTTTTTCTTCATTTTTCCCTATAATTAAAGGGGTTTGAAACAATAATTGATAGTTTATTATACTGTTCCTAAAATAAATATTTTTTTTCTAACTAAAAAATTCAAATCTGTTGAATAATTAATTGTTCGTTATCCTAAACACGAATTAATATATATTGTTTTCTTTTTTTGGAAATAAATCAAATTTGTAATACATGTAAATAATTAAAGTTCGGTCATAATTACTCCACTTTTCAAATTGCCTAATATATAGATCTAAAGGGTAAAACTGTCACAAAATAAATGCCACATAAGCAAAATGAATTGATATGATAATAGTTATGAATGTTGAACATATGTGTAATATTGGGTTGTATCTTGACTCATTGCGTAAAAAGTTCTTCTCAAAAACTCTTAAAATGGGCCTTTAAATGCAATTTTTTTAAACAAAAAATTTATGGAAGTACAATAAAAATAAGTTGCCACGTGTTCTCTTGTCAAAAGATTGAAAAAAAAAATATTGAAAAATCGTAGAAAATAGCAAAAAAAAATTGTTTTTAAAATCCAGCCTATGTTTCTAAAATTAAAAAAATAGCCATGTTACGAATTATATAACAGAAAAGTGTCACACAAAATATAACACATCTGTAAATATTTGTAAGATATTTTGTAACACTTCAAGTTTTACTCATTATTTTTTAAAGTGTTAAATAATATCTTACAAATATTTATAGATCTGTTATATTTTGTGTGACATTTTTCTGTTATACAATTCGTAACATAATTATTTTTTTAATTTTTTGAAACACATACTATCATTTAAAACAAACATTTAATTTTGGCATATTTTTGTAACTCACCCAAAAATATTCTAAAGCCAATCATGTTAAGGAAAAAATATATATATATATATATATATATTCACTGTTAGACAGTGCCATGTCGGCATCGTCAAGAATCACGATACCCAGTCAACCACTGAGGGACATCTGCAATGTGCCTTGCCACGTGTCCATTTGTGTGGATGATTATTGGTCAACTCTTTGACCCGTTGGAACGCATGAGATCTAATTATTGTTCACAATGCACAACAACAGAGCATGGGACCCTCCTTCACGACCTCCAAAGTCCAAAGTTTCCTTTAGACTTCGCTTTCACACTCTCATCGCTATTTGATTGCAATTTCTATGCAAAGTATATATATGTACCCAAGATAATTATATGAAATATAGCCAAAAATATTATAATTAAAATTAATTAAAACGCTTTTATAAAAGTGGCTTGTGAGAAATATAGCTTCAAATTGAACATCAACTAAAAAAAAGATAATTATTTGAGTACTCTTTCCTTCGATAGACAATGAAGAAAAATAATAAATCAATATATTAGCACTGATACTTATATATATATATATACATATATATGGTGAATTGTAAAAATAGATCAAAATTAAATGTTTGTTTTAAATGATAGTCTGTTTTCAAAAAATTAAAAAAAATAGCCATGTTACGAATTGTGTAACAGAAAAGTGTCACACAAAATATAACAGGTCTATAAATATTTGTAAGATATTATTTAACACTTCAAAAAATAATGAGTAAAACTTGAAGTGTTATAAAATATCTTACAAATATTTACATATGTGTTATATTTTGTGTGACACTTTCTTGTTATACAATTCGTAACATGACTATTTTTTTAATTTTTGGAAACATGAGCTGGATTTTAAAAATGAAATTTTTTTTGACTATTTCCTACTATTTCCCATCCCATATATATATATATATCTCTCTCTCTCTGAAAACCTAAGAACTAATTTAAATACTGGAACTCTTAATTTGATTTATAAGGCACCATTATTATTATTAGAAAAAGTTAGTATGTTATATCCAACTAAATGATGACAAGTTAACACTACATGAACTTCTCTCCCTAAAAAATATAGATATATATTATTCTTTAGTTTGACATTACGTACAAGGCGGTGTATATTAAAATGTAACGAATAATCAAAAATTTTGATTTTTTGGGACTATGACATGGCGAGATGTGATGAGTCAAATGGGCAATAAATTATGACGCAGAAAGAATTTAAGACCTCATTTGCCTATCCTATCCCTCCCACTCTCTCTCTCTCTCTCTCCTCTCTGTATATATATATTCACACAATTCCTTCTTCTTCTTCTTCCTTCTTCCATGGACATTAATAATATTTCATTCCTTCGCTCATTGCCATTATATTATACGTATTTTGCAGTTTACAAATACCAACCATATTATTATTAATCTAATTTTTCCAATATGGCTACATCCTCAAACCCAAATAATAATATTCTTACCACAGAAAATAATAACGACAGTAATAACCTAAGAATTACAGTTGAGAGAAACCCTTCTGAGTCCCGGCTTTCGGAGTTGAACATCAAGTGCTGGCCCAAGTAAGCCTGATCTTCTCTTACTTAACCTTTTTTTTTTTTTTTTCTGTTTTGTGATGATTTAATTTGTGGAAATATGTATATATACATATATAACTAATTAAAAAATAAAAAATAAAAACCACAGATGGGGTTGTTCGGCGGGAAAGTACCAGCTGAAGTTCGAGGCAGAAGAGACATGCTATTTGTTGAAAGGAAAAGTGAAGGCTTACTACACAAAAAAAGGGTCAATAATATCAGAGGAGGAGGAGTTTGTGGAGTTTGGAGCCGGAGATCTTGTCACAATCCCTAAAGGCCTCACTTGCACTTGGGACGTTTCACTTGCCGTTGACAAATACTACAAATTCGAATCATCATCATCATCATCATCACCATCACCATCGTCATCTGATTAGGGCTATATTATCATCATAGTTTTAATATTTAAACTTGTAGTTTGGCTATTTTTATTTATAGCCCAATATCAATCATGTGATCATTCGTATAAGCCTTGATCTCTTGTTAGATTTTTTTTTTTGTTTTTTGTTTTTTTGTTTTTGTTTTGTTTTGGGAGTTATTCTTTCACAACAGCAACAACAAATTGAGGTTTGTTTAGTTTTTGTTTTTATTTGTTTTTGTGAAGAGAGTGATCGTAATGTGTTGTATTCTGTAATATTCTAGATTTCTAGTAGTGGCAGTGGCAGTCAAAGAAAGGGAAAAACAATTAGTCAATGCATTATGCACGTCCCCTTTCAGACTATTAAACTTTAACCTTCTCTGTGTCTTTAAGCAGGCTATAAATGTTCCTTTGACTGGTCAACATGATATTTTTATTTATTTATTTATCAATACCTTCTTTTGTAGGCAATGATTTAGACACCGCCAATGCTTTGGTTGTCACAAGAAACCCATTAGCAATATAAGACGATAATATATATATATATTGTATTTTTATTTCATATAGCTGGTGCATTAGTTTAGTTTTTCATTAAACTAACGAAATTAAAAATAATTATGACGAATTTAAAAAATATTTAATCATAATAAAATAACATATTATAATTATGGGCACCGGCTTCCAATTCCACCTTTCCAGGAGAAAAGCTAAATAATAAGGGCAAAAGAAGATTGCCGAATACTAGGGGACAAATGTGAACCGTTGATTATCAAAAAAAGGACGGCTTGGATCAAATGGGAAACTTCTTACCACGAAAGCATATGGTCAATGGTTTTTAACACTTGGTCTCTTACGCATTAGGGTTTCTTCTTTTGGCAAAAGCAAAGTAAGTATATTACTGCAAAATCACAAAGCCCATTGTTGGCTACTTGGATATATTAAAGAATAAACCTTTTCCTTGTTACTTTGGGAGAACAAACTATAATATTTATAAAAAAAAAAAGGTTTATTCACAACTACTGGTATACTAATTCGTCATAAAACAAATAGAATAAAAAATAATTGTAACGAATTTAAAACACATTTAATATACATTATTACAATCATTTACCCTTTAGTTATTTAGTCTTTTTAAATCATTATTTTATCTTTCAAATACAGTTGGTGTACTGAATAAATGCTATTAAAGAATAAAAATAAAGCATATGTCTTCAACAACTATAAATATAATTTTTGTTTTTCCTTTTATAAAGTGAAATCAAAGTAAAAGCGCTATCATTTCACTATAAGGTATGTGAGTTGGATACATATACGAAGGAGGGGAGAAAGGAGAAAGAGTATTATCAAATATAAAAGATGATAATAATCTTCTAACCTAAGTTGTTTAGTTGAAAGAATTAAAAATTAAAAAATATATATGTCATCGAGGATAATATGTTTTTTATTAATCTAAACCGAGAAAGAGGTTGCTTCCATTTAATAGTAAAAGAATGTAATTTAGTGAATTTGGAGGGAGACGTTCTTCCCTTCTCTCCCACGTGATCTATGCTCCAACCATCATACAAAGGGATTAGATCTCTCTCCCTCTTTACATCTAAATCCACCCAAACACTCACACCCTAAATATTTAACATTGCTTTTTAAAAAGAGTTTAATAGTCTAAAAATAATAGTTATATAACTAATAATAAAGATTAATAACATGTTTATAGTGCTTTGATGAAACTCTGAGACCTCTATAGTTTTATCAATGATTTCTTAAACAAATGAGATTTTGTTGCTTTGACTGAAAATTCTTCTATAGGCCGACTTATTTTTCAATTATTGTTTTCAAAGCAATTTTTTTGAAATAACTCAATAGAGCTTTGGCTCGTTGTACATGTTCAAAGAATAGAAACGAAGCAAAAACGGTGACTTTTCAACAAATATTTAGCACTATATTTAAAAAAGAGTTTGATAGTCTAAAAACAGTTTTTATAAATATTGAAAATGTTAATATTATGTTTGTAGTGATTTTTGAAACTCTTATACGAGTTTTAAAATTTTCTCAAAATAATTTTTTTAAAAAGTCACATTTTATGAGTTTGTTTTGGGACCGAAATACTTTTGGAATACTATTCAAATAGTCTAGAAGTCTCATAAGCAAAATTTGTAAGCTCAAAGAGCCAATAATTACTTCCAAAAAAATCACACTATATATACCTAAAAATTATTTTCGAGAAACCCCCGAGAGTTTGTTCAGGTGGCAAAATCCTCTAATATTGAGGGTGAGGTTGAGGTCACAAGTTCAAATCCTGGTGAGTGCGTTTCCTCCAATATAGAAGTGTAAATTTATAATATAGTTGAATTCAAAGTACGTAGTGGTCCATGCGACTACTCCTTACTTACTCGCTAGTATTTCTAAATAGAGATTAAAGTTTATGCGCGGTTCAATATGTAATTATATGTCATATATATATATATATATATATGTTCGAGAAGTCATACCAAACAAGCATAATGTCAAAAAAGTGAAATGTTTATCAAAACCATATGGCTGCTGTCAAACTCCAATATTTAAAGTAGCGTTTGTTTTGTTTGATTACCTTATCCGTTTCCTCTTGTGTATTGCTGTAATGCATCTTATTGCTTCCGATGATAGCGGAACAAAAATTTTGAAATTGTTTACTATAACTTATTTGATTTTGTCAAATTGATCACTCTCAATTCATACTTCATAGTAGTACACTACCGTTACATGCTTATTAGTTTCCTTGTACGTACCCAATTTGACCATTTAGAGCATCTCCAACCCAAAACTCTAAAATAGAGTATACAATATTCTAAAATAGAGTAAATATCACAATCAAATAATATTTTATCTCTAATCTAATACTCTATTTTTTACTCTAAAAAAGAATATTCTCTTTATATTCTTATACTTTCTAAAAAATCTATTACTTTATTCATTTTAAAAGTCA
The DNA here is from genome assembly GCA_018132145.1 of Boehmeria nivea var. tenacissima. Taxonomy (NCBI): domain Eukaryota; kingdom Viridiplantae; phylum Streptophyta; class Magnoliopsida; order Rosales; family Urticaceae; genus Boehmeria; species Boehmeria nivea. Next base: position 11,848,472 of record CM030878.1, on the reverse strand, counting down.
AAAGGACTAATATGCAAATATTATAAGTATTAAAAAAGCTTAAAAAAAGAAATAGAGTATGAATAGTGATACTCTATATATAGAGTATCACTATTTACAACTTAATAGAGTATGGAAATAGAGTTGGGTTAGAGTAGTCCAACTCTATTTTTGCTCCATTTACTCTATTTTAGAGTGGAGTTGGAGATGGCCTTACTTGCTACTTCTACGCTAAATATATAATGAGTCTATTTGGTATATATATTACACCATTTTTTTTTACTTATATTTAAAAAAAATGACTTAACGTTTTTAAAAAATTAAAAAATTAGTCAGTAGCTTTTAAAAAATTAAGGATAAATATAAAGATAAAATAACAGAGCATCATGCAGTTAAAAATGATTATTTCCTTAGTTAATGAAAACGTTGACTATTTTTTTTAAACAGCCTTTAAAAAATAGGGCCAGCTTAAGCAATTAGCAATTTTAAAGGTAAAGTTTGAAAGATTTAGCCATAGTTTCACGAAATTAAGGATTTATCTATAACATGTAACATTTTATGTTACATATAACGTATATACGTGTAAAAAATATAACATTAAATGTAACGTTATATGTAACATAAAATGCAACACATATAATATTACACTTTTACACGTATATATGTTACATGTAACATAAAATGTTACATGTTATGGCTAAATCTTTAATTTTGACATTTTAGGGCTAAATCCTAAGAAATTACCCAAAAGTTAGGTTAAATGCCTAAAAAATCCTAAAAATATCTGTAAAGCTTTAATTAAAAGTCAACATTTTAAAATTGATCGTCAAAAAAAGTCATAACATTTGGTTTTTATGTCGAATGCACATCGGAGATAAAAAAAAATAATTAAAACACATTGTAGTTATATTCAAACAACTTATAATCGAACGTAAGAGGAAAAAATTAATTTCACATATACACAATTATAATCACAAATCAATTTTCATGCAAAGTCACTGAGGTAATATGCACTCCTTCAAATATCGTGCGATCGAAATTAGTTGCTCCCCCTTCCGATCGAGTTTACCGGCCTTATGGGATCTCTTCGACACCATGATCTTTCACTCCAATTCTCCTGTCAAGGCAGGATAAGAGAATGTGTTTGCTCTAGAGTTTTTCTCATAGAGAACTTGAAGAACAAAATTTTCTTCTTTCTCTATAGGCGGCTAGGGTTATGGGAGAAAGAGAGAGAAAAAAGAGTTTAGAGTGACTTCTAAGACTAATTTTGAGAGAGATCTTAGAGTTGTACCTTGCATATTTTTTTTTTATAAATTTTTTTAACATTTCAAAATTTAAGAGAAAGATCGGCTTAATTTCAACAGGTGGAAGAACTAGAGATATCGATGGAGGTCCATGGGGCTGTATATTCACATCCAACTATATATCTATAATTAAAATCGTCTTCCATCCCTGCTTCATCCCCATCTAAATTATACAGGGGTAGGAATAGAAGTGGATAATCTCCACTAAATGACCTATATACATCACTGCTCCATTAACGAGTAAAAATATAGTTCTAAGAACATTAATTCTAAAATAATCAATATTATATCATGAGTTTTGTGAACTCGACCTAAATATTTTTTTTTTTGGAAGATAAAGAGTTTTATTGTTTTGCTGGCAAATAAATTAATTAGAATTCTATTTAATATAGATAAACAAAGAGAAATTTAAAAAAAAAAAAGTAACTATTTAATTATAAAAGGAAAAGTTTTAATATTATTCCCTGTGTTTACCAAAAATCTAGTTTTATCCCGTGTTTTTTATAATTCTAAAATAATCCTCTAGTTTTTCAAATTTGTCTAAAACTATCATTCAACTTAATTTTGGTCAAAGATAATAAGTGAAAAGACATAATTACCCTTGAATCCTTTTCTTTGATCCTCTCTCGCTCGCTCTTTTTCTATATCTCTCGTTCTCCCTTTCCTTGGACTCTGACCCACGGTGCAAATCCCACCACCACCGAACACTGCACCATCGCAGACCTCGCGCCCCACACCCCACCGCACTTCTCATGCTACTTCGTGCCCATCCTCGACCCGTGCTCCTTCGGTGACCTGCGCTCTTCTGTGAACCCGCCCCTCGGCTCTGGCAACCTCGCACCCCTCTGGAGAGAGATGGTAAATGAGAGAGAGAGAGAGTAAATGAGATATATATTTAGGAATTAGATTCAAAATTAAAATAAAATATAATATAATATAATATTTATTGGGTGAGAAAAAGAGAGGAATAAGATGATTTTTATTGGATGAAAGATGAGATATAAGTGTAATTTTGAAAATATTGAAGGTTGAATTAATTATTACTATAATAGTAAATTTGTCATTTAGAAAAAAATATATATAAGATTTAATCAATGCAACAAAAAAATTGAGACCTATTCGAACACCCTCTCAAGGATCATTTCAGAATTATAAAAGACACAAGGATGAAACTAGATCTTCGGTAAAACTCAGGAACTATTTTAAGAATTTTCCATTATAAAATTGTATTTTTGAATACATAGTATATGGGGCAAATAATACTCCATCCTCAAATAGATAGAGCGGATCTCAATGGATCTCCCCGTGGAAGAATTGACACCCTTGTGGAACTTATTGTATTCATCAATTGTTTGTTCCAACCATTTAGATGGTTCAAACTATTCAAAAATCATTTTAAATACAATTTGCTATTAATGATCAAAATGATTTGAATGATTTCAAACCATCTTATGTTTTGTTTGTTTGTTTTGGTTTTTGTTTTCAATGTAAATTATCTTTTAGGGGTTTAATCAATTGGTAATCTGTCATTTAGAAGAAGGTATATATCTTTTTTTTTTTTTTTTTCCTTTCGATTCTTTTCTCTGCCTAAATGTATGTTTGTGGAAGCTGATGTTTCATTTCGAAAAGGAAAGACGCAATTCGGATCACTCAATATCTCAGGATGGTATCCAGAATATTCAACAAAACATAAAACAAAAAGGCTCTTTTAAAGGCATAGAAGAACAGAAAAAACGCATAAAATTTCCACGAAGAGCCAAATGAAACAAGGGGAAAAAAAATCCCATTAGAAGTTAAATTAGAAGGACAATGAGCTGATATACAGAGACTTGCGCTGCTACAGGATAATATTAATGTACAAATGGTTACATCAGTTTAGATATCGCATTGCAGGTTTTCCCGGCGAAGGGAACATTATAAAAGCGCACCAGAGAAGCAAAGTCTCGCAATTCTCTCCACATTTAACATGGAGAAAATTCCAGCAGAATATTACCACTATATAATTGAACAGGATCAGTATGCGAGCGAATTTTGAAGAACAAAACGCAGTTGACCTAGACATGTAAAGACTCGACAACTTAAACGTTCATTTTATCTCGCTCGCTTATCCAGATCATGACAAGTCGGATAACTAAATCCTAGAACTTTTAGAAATCTGTTTGTGAACCTATAAACAAGTTGCAGGGGAAGGCAATCACGAGAAATACCGACTTCTGGTCATCGACGAAGCAAAGCAAATTTGTCCATCTCAGCCAATTGTGAAATTTGATAGAACATATATGTACCTTTGTCACTAAGCTACTACAGCAAAGTCTTTCTAAGTGAGCTACTTTGGTCTGGTGCAGTGTCACCATAAGCACTATCATACTGGAGGATCCGAAGCTTCCCTTCCTGCATTGTACAGAAAAATCAAATCACAGTTAGGAATACAAAATGGTGTTAGTAAGCGCTCCTAATCAGCGGAAACAAGAAAACTTTGGAATTCAGCAAATGAAAAATGTCTTGAGAACGTCAAGCAGACCTTGGTTCCATATACCAGACCACTGCCAGCAAAAGGGTGAAAGCAAGCAACATTAACCTCGTCCTCCGCGCTGGGAAGCACTCTCACGAGTTCCATATCAGCAACTCTGTAGACCTGAATGACCAAGCAAAAAAAAAAAAGGTGAGGATACAAACAATGGAACCTAAAAGCTCGACAAAAACATGGAGCCTGGTAGTTAAACATGTCGAATGAGAACACAGCAACGTATGAAAACTAAAAAGTACATTCATCAGGGCTGCATAACTATGTTACAGAACCGATCATTACCTGTTTCTGGATTAAGGGTAAACCTTTGAGATATTCCTTCTAAAAATTATAGTTATTCAAGTTGTTAGACATTGATTCTTTTTCTTTTTTTCCCTACTATTCTGTTTGCTTTTCACATCTTTTTGATCAATTCTCTATTTTTAAACTCAAGGCACTCAAATTGTTTTTTAAACTCAAGGCACTCAAATTGTTTCCAGTCTTTCCAATGCAGAGCTCATGATCTCATGGAATATGATAGTAGCAAAGGGTACTCAACCCCATAATTTTGTACAGAAAATAATGTCATCAAGTCTTCCTTTATTTTTATTTTTTATTTTTTTGACCGAAGTGTCAGATAGATATGCCATTTGATGGACTACAAAATACAGTTTGAGTAATTGCAGACTCGTGCTTGTACAAGCAAACTGTACAAACAATGCCAAAATAAAATTTACTGGTAGAGAACTCAAAGGAAAAGATAAAACTAATGGGGAAAACAAAGAAACATAATTTAGAAAAATCAAAAGAAAAAGAAAAAATGTGAAGGGTAGAGTCATAGCACTGCAGGAAAATACATTCACCTCCAGAACAGTATATATGGGTAGAGTTGTTTCCCCATCAACGACTATACTTTTAAGAAGAGAACCATGACGTCGACCATATGCAAGTAATATGTGCTCAGAAGTTGGTGAGAACTGCAACATAAAAAATATACAAGCTCAACACTTAGACAACCAATCATATGCCTCTTTAGCATTAAATACAATCTGAATGACAAATTATTTTTCTTTTTCCATTTCTAAAGCATGATAAGAAAAAAGGACAAAATTGGTTGAAACAAATAACTTATGTGCAAAAAACATTCATCAACTAGTGGATTCGTATCACATCAAGAAAGGCAACAACTAAAAGCTTAGTGTAAAATCCTTCACACCAAAAATCCAGTTCTCCAGATTTTATCCAGAGTCCACCAAAAGCCCTGAACTAAAGTGGACTAGTGTATTTCAAAATTCACATACGTGAAGGAAGGAAACAATATTTCAAAAAAAAAAGAGATTAAAAAAAAAAAGAGGTTCCCATGGGGCTACTTCAGTTCATTATTAGCTCAAACGTGTCAAGAATAAAAGCACAGAAATCCAAGTTAAACAATTTATCTTTCCCTACAAAAATACTATTCAAGCTGAAAGAGAAGGTTGTCTAGCCTGCTTAATTAACTAGAGCCATCTCAATTTAAACCCGTTTAAACAGTAACTAAAGAGATATCAACTGTCAACAGTGTAAAATGATGAGAAGATTTAATAATGTGAAACAAACAACTGACCTGAATTGAGGTCAAACAATGAGCAGCTCTTATTGCCCGTGATACAAGTACTGAACCAAAGCTGCACAAATTTTACGAACAATTTTAAGATAGATTATCAACAAAAAAAAAGTGTTGAAAGGTGGAAATAGGATATTGGAGCATTACGTTGCCTCCTCAAGCGAATATATCCGAAGTTCATACATAACTTGGTGTCCAGAGATTGGGTGCCGAGTTGGAGAAGTTGCAGCCCCGGGGTCTTGATGGACTAGAGTTTGTAATCCGGAATCAGCTTCCATGTGAGGAAGCACACATGCAACACAAGCAGCCAAAAATCTCCCACAAGGAGAGAAATGAGCACCCATTTCACTGCCAAAAAAAAATGGAGCTAAACGTGAACAAAAAGAGATAATGCCGGAACGCACAGAGCCAGAAACACAAAGTCACAATTGTAAATATAAGCACTACTACAATGCTAAAATAAAGCAAATGATCAGTTCTTAACTAAAAATTCATGCCAATCAGAATATTAGCATCACAAACACAATCAATTAAGTGAAGTATTTTCCGAAAATCTGTTTAGATTGCATAGAAACACTACTACAATGACAAAATAAGGCAAATGATTGATTCCTAACAAGTCATGCCAATGAGAATATTGGCAATGCAACACAATCAACTAGAAACATACCTACAAAGAACGGCATGGGGTATGGTTAGGCGGCATCTTTCAGCAGTGAGCAGTGAAGAAGGATTTTCCATATCATATGACCAAACTCTTAACTTAACAGTGCATGGTAACTCCGCAGCTGCTGCTGCAGCCAGTGAAGTAGCAAGTTCTGACTGGATTCTATTAATAATAGGCTGGGGATTACCACTCTCACGAAGGGTAACTGCGGTAGGACCATTCCCGGATTCAGGTACGGAGAAGTTCAAGTTTGAAAAATGATGTTGGATGGCAGATCTGCCAGAAACCCCAGATAAGCTGGTGCTGCCTGACATTACCAAAGAAGATGCAATGACATTCACATTATGAGTTGCCAGATGGGAAGTCAAATTAAAAGATAGGAATAGTGCTGAATGTTCATTATTACCACCACTAACTGCAATCCTTGAGGGAAGACCAGCTTGTCTTTGGCCCATTAACCATCCTTGTAGAAAAGGTAGCTCCCAATAAGCATTGTCACCAACAGGTGAACTTGGATTAAGTTGTTCAAGTTCAGTAAATTGTAGACGATTTTGATCGTGCACATATTCTTGATCACCGCCAACACTAACAGCATTTAGGTTAGTAGGAAGAAAACCATCTGTGGTACCTCCAACACCAGGATTGGAGGCATGAGGAAGTGGTGGCAATGTCTCCACATGAGACACTGTACTTTGATATTGTCGTGTGATGTTTGTATCTGGTTGAATCTGTATTGAAGCAGAAGCACCCACTTGTGTGTTTTTTGAACTGACATTATTAACGGTTTGCTGCTGTTCTATTCGTGAACCATCCCTGGAAAATGATGGTTCGGACAAGAAAGGTAAAGATATTGGTGCTAGTTCGGCAGCAAAACTGAGACGGTCACTAGAATGAAAATTTGCTACAAAAACAGCGGGAGGAGGATATTGCAAATAACCCAGAGATGTTGCTCTTGTCATTGAGGAATCTGAAGAGTCAATATCATTGACCTGCATATCAGTCCAATAATATAACATACATGATAGATTGATTAAACAACTTCACAATCACACTTTGGGTAATTTACCTCAGCTGTTAAGAGAAATGGAGCAGCATGTGGATGAAAATGAACAGCTCGAAGTGACCGTCGCGTTTTCAATACAACGCATGGCACAATTTTGTCTTTATAGTTCCAAATGTACAACTGAAACAGGATTTTACACATCAATGGTCCAATATTTGAAACCCGTAGTGCAGAACTTCAAATCACATAGAAATGCACATTGCGCAGATGAATAGGAAACTAGAAGCATAATAACTTCTGTGAAAAATTTGAAGGCAACTACCTTGTGACCAGAAGCAACAGCAAGAAGTTCCCCTTTGGCATGAAAAGCAATGGATGCAATAGGGCGATCTGTGAGGAAAAGGATCCCAAATTTATATTACTATGAAAAACATTACAGCATGTATACCATGGCAATTACAGCTGTTACAATATAAAGATTGAGATCAAGGTTTGAAATTACAGAAATCACAAGATCCTATGCTCCGTGACTTGTTTGCATCCCATAACCGAACTTCATGATCCAAACTCCCACTAGCAAGAATTTCTGGGCATGATGGGTGAAACCTAACCTGCAAAAGATTCATTAACATTTCAGTAAATAAGAGATACAGTGAAAGACTTTGCACCAAGATAGAAATAAGGACACAAAAGTAGTATGCGACTATCAGAGAAACCTCAGCCGTGAAAAAAAAGGTTTAATGTTTCACTGGACCAACGCTCACATCAACTACTAAACTGAATTGCAGGATCATAAGTTGAGCTATCATTTAGTCATACATTAAAAGTTCCCTCCTATTACCAACTACCAATATCATTAAAAAAAAACATAATTATTTGCATCGATTTCATAACATTAAAATAAAGAAAGTATACATGGGCAACATTTTCGATCAACCCACTTCCAATTGAAAGTATATCCCTAAACACCGGGCCTTCTTGGCAGCAGGTGATATCAAAACTAAATTCTTAAATGTTCCTCAACCAAGATAAGTAAAAAGGCTCTACTAGAGTTGAAACATGCCATTAATCACTTCCCTGGACTTTATCATCCACGACAACAGCCAACATAAAATCAGAAGACTAGAATGGAACGGCAATAACAGCCCCCACCAAACACACAAGACTTACCACCCATGGTGTTCTTCTATGACCGCTCAAAACTTTTAAGCAGTTACCAGTTTGGCATTCAATTATCTTTACAGTATGGTCACCGCTGCAAGCAGAACGAAGGCAAACCACGCTTGAGTTAACTCAACTTCCATACATAAGCAAAACCCAGTTACAGATACCCAGTGTTAAGAACTCACTGTGTAGAAGCAAGAGTTCTTCCATCAGGACTAAATGCTGCTGCTATAGTTGACCTAGGCGGAGGCGTTAAAGGACAATACTTGGCTGATAAATGCCGAAGAGACGCTGCTTCAACCCTAAGAACAACAGAAACATTTCAACTTCTCAAAAAAAAAAAACTAGAAACAGAATGGTTAGTTTCAAAAGACAAGCCTCGAGATAACACAAGATAGCAAAGCTGAAAAGCGGATCCATGAGTACCAAGAGAGAAGGGCTCGCTTAGAATCTCTTGTTGTTTCACTCTGAGGCCCCGAAGAAGAGCCCGTTTTCTTTTTGGAAGCTTCGCCCCATTGCCTCTTGGGAAGATGCTTTGTTCTCGGAGAAATTTCTCTCCGCGCAATTAAGCCATACACATTTCGTCCGCTGCACAAAAGCGAAAACTCTCGGTAATCAGAATTAAAAGCGAGTTGATATAAAGCTTAGAAGCATCGCATTCTTAGATGGATAGCTATAATTGCACCAAAAAACAATCATTTCATACACTCTACAAAGATACCATTTTAATCCAACGCTACCTCAAACCAACAGATAAGAAAAGACCCACTGATCTCTAAATGACTTGCAGTAACAATTAATCTTCCCAAACATCAAACCAAAAAATAAAGAAATAAATAACAAAATTTTAGACTTTATAGAAGAGTATCCACAACTTTTATTTTTTAATCAAGAACGCGTTTTATATATAGATAACCTTTCGTCGATAAAATTTGATATTTTGCTATATGGATTATAAACCAAAAAAAAAAAAAAAAAAACCATATGTTTACACGAATTTTAGTGTACAAAATAAACACGAAGCACAATCTCTGGGTAAAAACATGATCAATCGGTAGCTAAATCAAATTCAATAAGAAAAGGCTAAGATCTAACCTCAACAATATTATCAAACAAAAAATCCAAGTTTTTAACACAAAAGATTAACCAAAAACAAATAAAAGGACCGATATATATATATATATATATGAAAAATTCTGACCCGCGGCGGAAACTATCGGACTGCGGGGACGAGAGGGGGTTCCGATCCGGCGGCCGAGAAGGTCCGGAGATTTTGAGGCGAGAGTCCATGGAAACTGCGGAGGTCAGCGGAGGAATCTGAAAGGAGGAGGAGAGAGAGACACTGTGGCATCTACGATTCGACGAATCCCAGAGAGAGAGAGAACGGAGTTGTGGCTTTGTTGTGCATTTTCTGGGAGATTTGAGATTTGAGAGAGAGGTGTGTCTAATGTCTTACGTTGTTGTTGTGTAATGTAATGTTTAGGAATGCACGGCGGCCAGGGCAGGGCCAGGCCAACGCCAATGGTAGAGAGAGACTATATAGAAGAGAGAGAGAGGCCACTCAAACTAAAACGCCTGAAAACGAGAACCAATTGGTTTTACCGAAATGTCCATCCAATAAATATGCGAATGGTATTTGGCACTTATGGTCCTTATATTTTTGTACAATTTGGTCTCTTAATTGTTTTTATAGATACTTAAGTATTTATGGTCTTGTTTTTGGTAAGAGTCTTTATTTATCAATTTTAATTATATTACTATCAAAATACGCATATATCAATTGAGTTGGATTCTGATTATCTGAAAATAAAATTAGATAGGTCAAAATTATATTAAATTTTATAGTTTGATGAAAATTTCCTAAACTTTTTAAAATGAAATCTCCAATTAAATAAGAATAATTATATAATTTTGACTCATATAACATATTTTTCATGTAATTAGTTACTAATGCAATGATATATGTGTAATTTTGACAATAACTTAATTAAAATTGACGAACAAAAACTAAAATTGCAAAAGATTAAAGAGACAATTAGGCAATTATCCATTTTTAAGGTAAAATTTGAAGGATTTAGCCATAGTTTTATGAAATTAGGGATTTAGCCATATCATGTAACATTTTTTGTAATATGTAACATAAAATATTACACTTTTACATGTATATATGTTTCATGTAACAAAAAATGTTACATTTTATGACTAAATCCCTAATTTCGTGAAATTATGGCTAAATCCAAAAAAATTACCCAAAAGTTTGGTTAAATAACTAAAAAAACTCAAGATTAAAATACATGCCTATAAAAATACTTACCAATTGTCATCTCTATATGTGGCATTTTTCTTTTTTTTTTTTTTTGCTACTATATATGTGGCATTTATAAACACTATTAATTGCTCTCGAAAGAGGTACACTAACACCTAATATAGTCCCTATTACATTTAATAAAAAAAAATTCCATTCTTTGCCATCGCTAACCATTGTAATGGATTTCCCGACGACGACAATGGTCTTCTTTGTGTTCGACCTGGTTTGTATTGTCATATTTATTGTTATTGGCTTCAAGACATTTCCGCTAAACATTCGTCTTTTAAAACACAATCCATTTTTGTCACTTTCCCTAAATATACTATGTGGCTGAACTTAGCAATCATCCACTTTTCATATAAATGAAAACTCATTAAAAACAGAGCATAAGATTGCAACAAGCAAAAAGCTCAAGTGATCTCTCTTTCCAGTTTCCATAATCCAGAAAACTACAAACTTCCTGTATCTGTCTATTTAGAGTTTTACAGTGGCAAAAAAAATGGACTATAAATTAGGCCTAAGTAAGGAAGAAAAGCTGTAATGGACGTATAATAATAAATAAACAATGCCAGACTTGAAAGAGAGCCAACAGAAATTTACAGGCTCATGAATGAATAACTACAAACAAACGATAGCCTATGTACAAGAGTTAAAAATTGGGGTCTCGAACCGCTTAGCTACTCGTACAGGTCGATCGGCTAGGCCCCCATATTCTGATTGTTTGATCGTCGCTGGCTGATGCCAGCATTTGATGTCTCCTAGGGTTCCAGCTGACACAGTTCACGGTCATTGAATGCCCCGACAAGACCTCAATTGGCTGGGAATTTCGACGGTTCCAAATGTAGACCTGCTACAAACGTGAATATCATCAAGTCTGTTCCAAGGTTACGTTTGTTTGCCTCACGGGAACAAAACGGATCGAGGTATTTTCATGTATTACAGGCACAATGTCGGAACTCAAAAGTGTGTAGACCTGATGAGAAAAGAACAAGTACCTGTGTATTTTCACTACCACTCGCGATAAATTTGCTGTTCAACCCACCAAAGCATGATCGTATCACATACTTGTTCTGCTTGTGGCCAGTGTACTTCATTGGCTTCTCCGATTTCCTAGCAACATCCCACATATGAATCTCTTGGCTGTTAAGATTGACAATGAAGTACTCACCATCTGCTGAAAGTGAAAGAGATGTGATTGAGTGCTCCTCAGAGATTACACGCTCAGAGTTTGTTGCAACATTTACAAGGCGAATTTCTTTCTCCGAGAATACGCAGATAAGCGTTTCTCCATCGGGTGTCACAGCAAGATCCAAGACTTTGGGCATCCTCATCCCTCTCCACGCTTTTATCTCAATTCCACTAGAGTCCCACATACAGATTCCTTTTTCGGGGTCAGAACTGCCACACACAAGTCGTTCAGAGTCCGGAAACCAAGCACATGAGCCCACGGTGAAGCTATTATCTCCAAATGTGTGCTTCAATGTACCTGTTTCCACATCCCAAAGTTTGAGGACTTCCATATTTCCGCACGTTAGCAACTTCGTGTCATCGGGGCTCCATGCTACAAAGGATACTGGTTTTTGGTGACTACGCAATGTGTGTTCCAGTGTTATGTTACCATCTTCATGCACCTAGCACAAGAAGGGTAGAAATAAAATTAAAAAGTTTTTACTACATCTGCGTCTATTTTTCCTCATCAGAATAATGAAAATCCATAATTTAATTCTCGATGAAATACAAGAAAATACATAATTGTATCTTGGCATCTTTGTCGTGAAAGAAAAATTAACGAATATTTATTTTTACTATTAACAGTATAGTCGAGAGATAAAATGTAGTATACCTTCCATATGATAGCTGTGCAATCGCTTGATGAGGAGGCCAGGTGCTGCCCACTATTAGAAAATTGGACAAACCATACTTCATTTTTATGTTCAGTCAAAATCTGCAGTGGTCATTAGTAAGTATTGAACCGTTTAAATGAGAAACAGAACATGAAACCAATCAAAGAAGCGGAAGATGATTTTCTGTTATTAGAGGATACATCATATCTCCACTTGTTGAAAGATAAAGAGCATGATAAATACCAAATTTAACAGATGTACAGAACCTACCATTATCATATGTATATGTCAAATATTGAGTACCTACTTCGATAGGTAAGAAGAAGAAATAATAATAAAAAAATTATAGCTATTGAATAATGAAGACAAGCACCAATAAAAATATTCATTCCTCCTCGGTGCCATTGAAAATTTGACGACCAGCAGGGTAAGGAAGTAGTTATGATAGAATAAACTATCATTTAACAATTCAAGCATGTTTTCATAATCTAACCATGTTCAAGGTGAACTACATAGCAATTTTACCAGTTAGTTATACTAGATGCTTTCTCCTTAATTATATTACTGTAAAAACTCAAAATGACGGTTTTGTTATGATTTTATGAATGTTGAACGTGCATTTTTTATAGCCAAAAAAGAAGCATTATCACTAGCAAAGCACACCTGAATGGTCTCTGTTGGGATCTGATCTCTACCACATGAATGATCTACGTAAATTGAAACTGGACCAGGTGAATTGTGGTATAAACACGAATCCATTTGAGTCAGAACAGAAGTTTCAACCAGATGTTCCAACCTTCTTTCAGGTATAGTAATTGGTGGAGGAAGCAAATTTTCCAGCTCTTTCAACATTTTTTTTCGCAATCCGCGAATCACATTATCGTCGTCCTTTCCTAACCCCTCCTCTAAGGAAAGGATACAATGAGCAAGATTGTGAACCTTATCTATGCCAACTTCTAATGCAGAAACCTCTTTCCGCAAAACGGCCAAAGCTGACGAATAATCTCCATGACTCAAACACTCGATTATGCACTGTTTGAATACAAGAAACAAGGCCGAAGCTCTTGTATCATCCATCAAATCCTTAAATGCCTTAAGGGTTTGAATGCAGCCATCCCAATTCCCGCTAAGCACCTGAGACTTGAGCAATTCGATATTGCTGGATTTGCGAGAAATACCAGACTCAGACTCCAAGCATGAAGCGGACTCCCTAAAGCCTAATGAGTAGAGGCATTGGATTATTACTTGTACAAACTCATGCTTCTTTATCAGACGCTTCGAACCGAGCACTGTGATTGACGTTCCCGACGACATTGAACTAATCGTAAAATCAAACTTTTGTAGGAACTAAAACTGCCCTTTACACTAAAAGATTCTGGCCATGATTCCTCTTTAAGTAACCCAAATAACAGCAAATTTCTCTCGGCGCAACTAAGCCAAAAACATTTCCCAAGCTGACAAAATTGAAAACACCCCATAATCAGATGAAGCTTACAGTCCATCTCAGCTCGCACCTTCACATTCTATCAGTTCAAATATCATACACCATTTGATACCAAATACACCCATTTGCACAAAATTCAAATATCACACACCAATTCAATCCAAATTACCTCTTAACAGATTAAAAAACTCCCAACTTCATAGTTCAACTTAATGACAACAATTAAGCGAGATTTCATAGATAAATACGTGGCTTGGACTAAGCAAATCACAAGATCTAGCTTCAACACTATAATTAAAATCTAATATTCAATTTTTTTTTTGTGCCGAAGATAATAAAAATAGAAACTTTACACAAAGAAATAAAGAGTGAGCACTTAAAACACAATTATAAATCCCCAGAGTTCAAAAAACCACAACTGTTGCGAAAAAAATACAAGCATAGCAAAAAAAGTGCAGTGCCAAAAAGGAAGAAACTCTGACCCGAGGCTGGCATTATCGGACGGCTGGGAAAATACCTGGTTCCGATCCAACGGTAGTGGAGGTCCAATCATTTGAAGCGAGACTCCACGGGAAGAGATATGGGCATGCACAAATTGCTAGGGCTCGTAAATTGCTCGTTTCAATTTTAAAAGGATTTTCCTGAATGGTGTTCTCTTTCAGAGCTTATTGTGTGTGTGTATCTCTCTCTCTCTCTCTCTCTCTCTCTACAAACCTTTTTTTCCTGGGAGACTCAGAGATGTTTCTCAACTGCGCTGAGATGTGAGTGTCGTCGATGTTGTTCTGTTCTTCTACGGCGTCCTGTGCCAGAGAGGATGAGAGAGGTCTAGAGCCAGGAAGGGAGAAGGAGACTCATTTTACCAATATACCCTTCTTTGCAATATTCATACATGTTTTCCTTTTCTTTTAAGATATCTTCTTCTTTTTTTATTTAAGAAATGCAATATTACGTGGCGTTTTCTTATTAGGAGCGTAATAATAAAAATATCATGTTTGAAATAAATCTCCGTTGCGAGTATAAGGCGGGGGTGGCTGGTTCTGCCACCCGACCCGTTTGAAAAACAAAACAATAAATAAATAAATAAAAATTGATACAATGCTATATTTGAGATAAATTTGCAACTTACCAACTTATTGGTTAGTTTGCCATTATTTTTGGAGAATGCCTATCGTTTTTGCTTTTACGTAATATAATTTGATAAACATGTTAAAGACAGTTTTTTTGTAACTGCAACTGCTTCTTCATTTTAAATTACTAAAATATCCTTAATTTTTTAATCCATATTCAACTAACTTTTTTAAAATTATTTTTTGGTAATTTTACATATCCACAGCAATTCCATAAATAAAATAATCAAACATCCTACATGCTTATAACTCCAACAGTTTCTTTCTTCAGCACAGTTTGAAGTACTTTTTATATAAACACAATAGCGTCAAACTGGCACATTACTTTTAAGGCTGTTTTTGGATTATTGAATAATCTAAAGTACATAGATGTGCTTAAAATCTTAAAAGCATTAATGAGTTGCTTTTAAATAACTAAATCTGCTTCTAGGTTATATAATTACAAAAACACCATATAAGGGCCCATTAGCAAAATGACCTGTTAAAATAACATGTTTTAAGAAAATGACCTAACTATCCAAAAATTAAGTTATTAGCCTCAAGCCCATGTTGACTGTTTAAAATACCCTTATTCGTCTAAATTTTGTTACAATCTGTAACAAATATTGTTATGGATTGTAACAATACTTGTTACGACATGTAACAAATGTTGATACAAATCGTAACAAACAATTGTGTGATAGAAATAAGATATTTCACCCAAATTTTGTTATAATCTATAACAAATATTATTACGAATTGTAACAATATTTGTTACAACAAGTAACAAATATTGATACAAATCGTAACAGACAAATGTGTGATAAAAATTAGATTTTTTGTTATATATCTGTATCAAAAGTTGTTAACTATTGTAACTAAAAATATTACAGTCTGTAAAAATATTTGTTACGGATTGTAATAAAATTTGGACTAACAGTGATATTTTAAGCAGTCTGGATGTATGTGAATAGGCCTGGAGATTAATAACTTAATTATGACAAATTCATATCAATTCCTTAAAACTAAAGATAAAACCAGGCAATTTAGCTAAAAATATCTAAAAATATGTGTAAGCGTCAAAAAGCAATAAAAGCAAACATGTGTACTTATAGTATACAAGTATATTCATATATATATTTTGCAAACTTTATTTTTTAATGACCGTGGTAGATAATAATAGGGAAGTATGACGTATATTATATATATATGAATTATATATATATTATAATTATGTAATTAACCTAAAAATATATTAATATTTAATTATATATATTATAATTTTATATGTGTTTATTATAATAATTATCATATGTATTACATTTATTATTTATTCTCTATCTATATGCTATATTATAT